>OZ020485.1:1200000-1785000 GCA_963971405.1 Psococerastis gibbosa
CTATATATTATTTTATTTTTTTTAAAGGTCTTGATATGATAAGGGTGTCTTAATTTTGCTTATTTTGGCTCATTGTATTGTACTTAACATTGAGCGATTGTTCCTGCGTGTTCATCGGTGTAAATGTAGCTAAAAAAAATTCATTCGACAAGAATAAGAAAAATAGCTATTTACTTATTTTATTTTTTTAAAGGTCTTAAAAAGATATAGGTGTCGTTATTTTGCTTATTTTGGCTCAATGTATTGTACTTAACATTGAGCGATTGTTCCTGCGTGTTCATCGGTGTAAATGTAGCTAAAAAAAATTCATTCGACAAGAATAAGAAAAATAGCTATTTACTTATTTTATTTTTTTTAAAGGTCTTAAAAAGATATAGGTGTCTTAATTTTAATTATTTAGGCTCATTGTATTGTAGTTAACATTGGCCACTTGCTCCTGCGTGTTCATCGGTGTAAATGTTGCTAAAAAAAAATTCATTCGACAAGAATAAAAAAAATAGCTATTTACTTATTTTATTTTTTTTAAAGGTCTTGATATGATAAGGGTGTCTTAATTTGGCTTATTGTGGCTCATTGTATTGTACTTAACATTGAGCAATTGCTCCTGCGTGTTCATCGGTGTAAATGTAGCTAAAAAAAATTCATTCGACAAGAATAAGAAAAATAGCTATTTACTTATTTTATTTTTTTTAAAGGTCTTGATATGACACGGGTGTCTTAATTTGGCTTATTTTTGCTCATTGTATTGTAATTAACATTGAGCAATTGTTCCTGCGTGTTCATCGGTGTAAATGTAGCTAAAAAAAATTCATTCGACAAGAATAAGAAAAATAGCTATTTACTTATTTTTTTTTTTTTAAAGGTCTTAAAAAGATATAGGTGTCTTAATTTTAATTATTTAGGCTCATTGTATTGTAGTTAACATTGGCCACTTGCTCCTGCGTGTCCATCGGTGTAAATGTTGCTAAAACAAAATTCATTCGACAAGAATAAGAAAAATAGCTATTTACTTATTTTATTTTTTTTAAAGGTCTTGATATGATAAGGGTGTCTTAATTTGGCTTATTGTGGCTCATTGTATTGTACTTAACATTGAGCAATTGCTCCTGCGTGTTCATCGGTGTAAATGTAGCTAAAAAAAATTCATTCGACAAGAATAAGAAAAATAGCTATTTACTTATTTTATTTTTTTAAAGGTCTTAAAAAGATATAGGTGTCTTAATTTTGCTTGTTTACGTACATTGTGTAGGACTTAACATTCAACAATTGCTCCTGCGTGTTCATCGGTGTAAATGTAGCTACAAAAAATTCATTCGACAAGAATACGATAATAGCTATATACTTATTTTTTTTTTTTAATGGTCTTGAAATGATATGGGTGTCTTAGTTTTGCTTATTTTGACTCACTGTATTGTACTGAACATTCAGCAATTGCTCCTGCGTGTTCATCGGAGTAAATGTAGCTAAACAAAATTCATTCGACAAGAATAAAAAAAATAGCTATTTACTTATTTTATTTTTTTTAAAGGTCTTAAAAAGATATAGGTGTCTAATTTTGCTTGTTTAGGCTCACTGTATTGTACTAAACATTGACCAATTGCTCCTGCGTGTTCATCGGTGTAAATGTAGCTACAAAAAATTCATTCGACAAGAATACAAAAAATAGCTATTTACTTATTTTATTTTTTTTAAAGGTCTTAAAAAGATATAGGTGTCTTAATTTTGCTTATTTAGGCTCATTGTATTGTACTTAACATTGGCCACTTGCTCCTGCGTGTCCATCGGTGTAAATGTAGCTACAAAAAATTCATTCGACAAGAATACGAAAAATAGCTATATACTTATTTTATTTTTTTTAAAGGTCTTGATATGACACGGGTGTCTTAATTTGGCTTATTTAGGCTCACTGTATTGTAATTAACATTGAGCAATTGCTCCTGCGTGTTCATCGGTGTAAATGTGGCTAAAAAAAATTCATTCGACAAGAATAAGAAAAATAGCTATTTACTTATTTTATTTTTTTAAAGGTTTTAAAAAGATAAAGGTGTCTTAATTTTGCTTATTTTGGCTCATTGTATTGTACTTGACATTGAGAAATTGCTCCTGCGTGTTCAACGGTTTAAATGTTGCTAAAAAAAATTCATTCGACAAGAATAAAAAAAATTGCTATTTACTTATTTTATTTTTTTTAAAGGTCTTGATATGATCAGGGTGTCTTAATTTGGCTTATTTTGGCTCACTGTATTGTACTTAACATTGAGCGATTGTTCCTGCGTGTTCATCGGTGTAAATGTAGCTAAAAAAAATTCATTCGACAAAAATAAGAAAAATAGCTATTTACTTATTTTATTTTTTTAAAGGTCTTAAAAAGATATAGGTGTCGTTATTTTGCTTATTTTGGCTCAATGTATTGTACTTAACATTGAGCGATTGTTCCTGCGTGTTCATCGGTGTAAATGTAGCTAAAAAAAATTCATTCGACAAGAATAAGAAAAATAGCTATTTACTTATTTTATTTTTTTTAAAGGTCTTAAAAAGATATAGGTGTCTTAATTTTAATTATTTAGGCTCATTGTATTGTAGTTAACATTGGCCACTTGCTCCTGCGTGTTCATCGGTGTAAATGTTGCTAAAAAAAAATTCATTCGACAAGAATAAAAAAAATAGCTATTTACTTATTTTATTTTTTTTAAAGGTCTTGATATGATAAGGGTGTCTTAATTTGGCTTACTGTGGCTCATTGTATTGTACTTAACATTGAGCAATTGCTCCTGCGTGTTCATCGGTGTAAATGTAGCTAAAAAAAATTCATTCGACAAGAATAAGAAAAATAGCTATTTACTTATTTTATTTTTTTTAAAGGTCTTGATATGACACGGGTGTCTTAATTTGGCTTATTTTTGCTCATTGTATTGTAATTAACATTGAGCAATTGTTCCTGCGTGTTCATCGGTGTAAATGTAGCTAAAAAAAATTCATTCGACAAGAATAAGAAAAATAGCTATTTACTTATTTTATTTTTTTTAAAGGTCTTAAAAAGATATAGGTGTCTTAATTTTAATTATTTAGGCTCATTGTATTGTAGTTAACATTGGCCACTTGCTCCTGCGTGTCCATCGGTGTAAATGTTGCTAAAACAAAATTCATTCGACAAGAATAAGAAAAATAGCTATTTACTTATTTTATTTTTTTTAAAGGTCTTGATATGATAAGGGTGTCTTAATTTGGCTTATTTTGGCTCACTGTATTGTAGTTAACATTGAGCAATTGCTCCTGCGTGTTCATCGGTGTAAAAGTAGCTAAAAAAAATTCATTCGACAAGAATAAGAAAAACAGCTATTTACTTATTTTTTTTTTTTACAGGTCTTGATATGATATAGGTGTCATACTTTTGCTTGTTTAGGTACATTGTGTAGTACTTAACATTGACCACTTGCTCCTGCGTGTACATCGGTGTAAATGTAGCTACAAAAAATTCATTCGACAAGAATACGAAAAATAGCTATATATTATTTTATTTTTTTTAAAGGTCTTGATATGATAAGGGTGTCTTAATTTTGCTTATTTTGGCTCATTGTATTGTACTTAACATTGAGCGATTGTTCCTGCGTGTTCATCGGTGTAAATGTAGCTAAAAAAAATTCATTCGACAAGAATAAGAAAAATAGCTATTTACTTATTTTATTTTTTTAAAGGTCTTAAAAAGATATAGGTGTCGTTATTTTGCTTATTTTGGCTCAATGTATTGTACTTAACATTGAGCGATTGTTCCTGCGTGTTCATCGGTGTAAATGTAGCTAAAAAAAATTCATTCGACAAGAATAAGAAAAATAGCTATTTACTTATTTTATTTTTTTTAAAGGTCTTAAAAAGATATAGGTGTCTTAATTTTAATTATTTAGGCTCATTGTATTGTAGTTAACATTGGCCACTTGCTCCTGCGTGTTCATCGGTGTAAATGTTGCTAAAAAAAAATTCATTCGACAAGAATAAAAAAAATAGCTATTTACTTATTTTATTTTTTTTAAAGGTCTTGATATGATAAGGGTGTCTTAATTTGGCTTATTGTGGCTCATTGTATTGTACTTAACATTGAGCAATTGCTCCTGCGTGTTCATCGGTGTAAATGTAGCTAAAAA
Source organism: Psococerastis gibbosa (assembly GCA_963971405.1). NCBI lineage: Eukaryota > Metazoa > Arthropoda > Insecta > Psocodea > Psocidae > Psococerastis > Psococerastis gibbosa. The sequence continues at coordinate 1,204,140 of OZ020485.1, forward strand.
AAATTCATTCGACAAGAATAAGAAAAATAGCTATTTACTTATTTTATTTTTTTTAAAGGTCTTGATATGACACGGGTGTCTTAATTTGGCTTATTTTTGCTCATTGTATTGTAATTAACATTGAGCAATTGTTCCTGCGTGTTCATCGGTGTAAATGTAGCTAAAAAAAATTCATTCGACAAGAATAAGAAAAATAGCTATTTACTTATTTTTTTTTTTTTAAAGGTCTTAAAAAGATATAGGTGTCTTAATTTTAATTATTTAGGCTCATTGTATTGTAGTTAACATTGGCCACTTGCTCCTGCGTGTCCATCGGTGTAAATGTTGCTAAAACAAAATTCATTCGACAAGAATAAGAAAAATAGCTATTTACTTATTTTATTTTTTTTAAAGGTCTTGATATGATAAGGGTGTCTTAATTTGGCTTATTGTGGCTCATTGTATTGTACTTAACATTGAGCAATTGCTCCTGCGTGTTCATCGGTGTAAATGTAGCTAAAAAAAATTCATTCGACAAGAATAAGAAAAATAGCTATTTACTTATTTTATTTTTTTAAAGGTCTTAAAAAGATATAGGTGTCTTAATTTTGCTTGTTTACGTACATTGTGTAGGACTTAACATTCAACAATTGCTCCTGCGTGTTCATCGGTGTAAATGTAGCTACAAAAAATTCATTCGACAAGAATACGATAATAGCTATATACTTATTTTTTTTTTTTAATGGTCTTGAAATGATATGGGTGTCTTAGTTTTGCTTATTTTGACTCACTGTATTGTACTGAACATTCAGCAATTGCTCCTGCGTGTTCATCGGAGTAAATGTAGCTAAACAAAATTCATTCGACAAGAATAAAAAAAATAGCTATTTACTTATTTTATTTTTTTTAAAGGTCTTAAAAAGATATAGGTGTCTTAATTTTGCTTATTTAGGCTCATTGTATTGTACTTAACATTGGCCACTTGCTCCTGCGTGTCCATCGGTGTAAATGTAGCTACAAAAAATTCATTCGACAAGAATACGAAAAATAGCTATATACTTATTTTATTTTTTTTAAAGGTCTTGATATGACACGGGTGTCTTAATTTGGCTTATTTAGGCTCACTGTATTGTAATTAACATTGAGCAATTGCTCCTGCGTGTTCATCGGTGTAAATGTGGCTAAAAAAAATTCATTCGACAAGAATAAGAAAAATAGCTATTTACTTATTTTATTTTTTTAAAGGTTTTAAAAAGAGAAAGGTGTCTTAATTTTGCTTATTTTGGCTCATTGTATTGTACTTGACATTGAGAAATTGCTCCTGCGTGTTCAACGGTTTAAATGTTGCTAAAAAAAATTCATTCGACAAGAATAAAAAAAATTGCTATTTACTTATTTTATTTTTTTTAAAGGTCTTGATATGATCAGGGTGTCTTAATTTGGCTTATTTTGGCTCACTGTATTGTACTTAACATTGAGCAATTACTCCTGCGTGTTCATCGGTGTAAATGTAGCTAAAAAAAATTCATTCGACAAGAATAAGAAAAATAGCTATTTACTTATTTTATTTTTTTAAAGGTCTTAAAAAGATATAGGTGTCGCTATTTTGCTTATTTTGGCTCAATGTATTGTACTTAACATTGAGCGATTGTTCCTGCGTGTTCATCGGTGTAAATGTAGCTAAAAAAAATTCATTCGACAAGAATAAGAAAAATAGCTATTTACTTATTTTATTTTTTTTAAAGGTCTTAAAAAGATATAGGTGTCTTAATTTTGCTTATTTAGGCTCATTGTATTGTACTTAACATTCGCCACTTGCTCCTGCGTGTCCATCGGTGTAAATGTAGCTACAAAAAATTCATTCGACAAGAATACGAAAAATAGCTATATACATATTTTATTTTTTTTTAAGGTCTTGATATGACACGGGTGTCTTAATTTGGCTTATTTAGGCTCACTGTATTGTAATTAACATTGAGCAATTGCTCCTGCGTGTTCATCGGTGTAAATGTGGCTAAAAAAAATTCATTCGACAAGAATAAGAAAAATAGCTATTTACTTATTTTATTTTTTTAAAGGTTTTAAAAAGATAAAGGTGTCTTAATTTTGCTTATTTGGGCTCATTGTATTGTACTTGACTTTGAAAAATTGCTCCTGCGTGTTCAACGGTTTAAATGTTGCTAAAAAAAATTCATTCGACAAGAATAAAAAAAATAGCTATTTACTTATTTTATTTTTTTTAAAGGTCTTGATATGATAAGGGTGTCTTAATTTGGCTTATTTTGGCTCATTGTATTGTACTTAACATTGAGCAATTGCTCCTGCGTGTTCATCGGTGTAAATGTAGCTAAAAAAAATTCATTCGACAAGAATAAGAAAAATAGCTATTTACTTATTTTATTTTTTTAAAGGTCTTAAAAAGATATAGGTGTCTTAATTTTCCTTGTTTAGGTACATTGTGTAGTACTTAACATTGAGCAATTGCTCCTGCGTGTTCATCGGTGTAAATGTAGCTACAAAAAATTCATTCGACAAGAATACGAAAAATAGGTATATACTTATTTTATTTTTTTTAATGGTCTTGAAATGATACGGGTGTCTCAATATTGCTTATTTTGACTCATTGTATTGTACTTAACATTGAGCAATTGCTGCTGTGTGTTCATCGGTTTAAATGTTGCTAAAAAAAATTCATTCGACAAGAATAAGAAAAATAGCTATTTACTTTTTTTTTTTTTTTTAAAGGTTTCAATGAGATATAGGTGCCTTAATTTTGCTTATTTAGGCTCATTGTATTGTATTTAACATTGGCCACTTGCTCCTGCGTGTTCATCTGTGTAAATGTAGCTACCAAAAATTCATTCGACAAGAATACGAAAAATAGCTATATACTTATTTTATTTTTTTTAAAGGTCTTGATATGACACGGGTGTCTTTATTTGGCTTATTTTGGCTCATTGTATTGTAGTTAACATTGAGCAATTGCTCCTGCGTGTTCATCGGTGTAAATGTAGCTAAAAAAAATTCATTCGACAAGAATAAGAAAAATAGCTCTTTACTTATTTTATTTTTTTAAAGGTTTTAAAAAGATAAAGGTGTCTTAATTTTGCTTACTTTGGCTCATTGTATTGTACTTGACTTTGAGAAATTGCTCCTGCGTGTTCAACGGTTTAAATGTTGCTAAAAAAAATTCATTCGACAAGAATAAAAAAAATAGCTATTTACTTATTTTATTTTTTTTAAAGGTCTTGATATGATAAGGGTGTCTTAATTTGGCTTATTTTGGCTCATTGTATTGTACTTAACATTGAGCAATTGCTCCTGCGTGTTCATCGGTGTAAATGTAGCTAAAAAAAATTCATTCGACAAGAATAAGAAAAATAGCTATTTACTTATTTTATTTTTTTAAAGGTCTTAAAAAGATATAGGTGTCTTAATTTTCCTTGTTTAGGTACATTGTGTAGTACTTAACATTGAGCAATTGCTCCTGCGTGTTCATCGGTGTAAATGTAGCTACAAAAAATTCATTCGACAAGAATACGAAAAATAGGTATATACTTATTTTATTTTTTTTAATGGTCTTGAAATGATACGGGTGTCTCAATATTGCTTATTTTGACTCATTGTATTGTACTTAACATTGAGCAATTGCTGCTGTGTGTTCATCGGTTTAAATGTTGCTAAAAAAAATTCATTCGACAAGAATAAGAAAAATAGCTATTTACTTTTTTTTTTTTTTTTAAAGGTTTCAATGAGATATAGGTGCCTTAATTTTGCTTATTTAGGCTCATTGTATTGTATTTAACATTGGCCACTTGCTCCTGCGTGTTCATCTGTGTAAATGTAGCTACCAAAAATTCATTCGACAAGAATACGAAAAATAGCTATATACTTATTTTATTTTTTTTAAAGGTCTTGATATGACACGGGTGTCTTAATTTGGCTTATTTTGGCTCATTGTATTGTAGTTAACATTGAGCAATTGCTCCTGCGTGTTCATCGGTGTAAATGTAGCTAAAAAAAATTCATTCGACAAGAATAAGAAAAATAGCTATTTACTTATTTTATTTTTTTAAAGGTTTTAAAAAGATAAAGGTGTCTTAATTTTGCTTATTTTGGCTCATTGTATTGTACTTGACATTGAGAAATTGCTCCTGCGTGTTCAACGGTTTAAATGTTGCTAAAAAAAATTCATTCGACAAGAATAAAAAAAATTGCTATTTACTTATTTTATTTTTTTTAAAGGTCTTGATATGATCAGGGTGTCTTAATTTGGCTTATTTTGGCTCACTGTATTGTAGTTAACATTGAGCAATTGCTCCTGCGTGTTCATCGGTGTAAAAATAGCTAAAAAAAATTCATTCGACAAGAATAAGAAAAACAGCTATTTACTTATTTTTTTTTTTTACAGGTCTTGATATGATATAGGTGTCATACTTTTGCTTGTTTAGGTACATTGTGTAGTACTTAACATTGACCACTTGCTCCTGCGTGTACATCGGTGTAAATGTAGCTACAAAAAATTCATTCGACAAGAATACGAAAAATAGCTATATATTATTTTATTTTTTTTAAAGGTCTTGATATGATAAGGGTGTCTTAATTTTGCTTATTTTGGCTCATTGTATTGTACTTAACATTGAGCGATTGTTCCTGCGTGTTCATCGGTGTAAATGTAGCTAAAAAAAATTCATTCGACAAGAATAAGAAAAATAGCTATTTACTTATTTTATTTTTTTAAAGGTCTTAAAAAGATATAGGTGTCGTTATTTTGCTTATTTTGGCTCAATGTATTGTACTTAACATTGAGCGATTGTTCCTGCGTGTTCATCGGTGTAAATGTAGCTAAAAAAAATTCATTCGACAAGAATAAGAAAAATAGCTATTTACTTATTTTATTTTTTTTAAAGGTCTTAAAAAGATATAGGTGTCTTAATTTTAATTATTTAGGCTCATTGTATTGTAGTTAACATTGGCCACTTGCTCCTGCGTGTTCATCGGTGTAAATGTTGCTAAAAAAAAATTCATTCGACAAGAATAAAAAAAATAGCTATTTACTTATTTTATTTTTTTTAAAGGTCTTGATATGATAAGGGTGTCTTAATTTGGCTTATTGTGGCTCATTGTATTGTACTTAACATTGAGCAATTGCTCCTGCGTGTTCATCGGTGTAAATGTAGCTAAAAAAAATTCATTCGACAAGAATAAGAAAAATAGCTATTTACTTATTTTATTTTTTTTAAAGGTCTTGATATGACACGGGTGTCTTAATTTGGCTTATTTTTGCTCATTGTATTGTAATTAACATTGAGCAATTGTTCCTGCGTGTTCATCGGTGTAAATGTAGCTAAAAAAAATTCATTCGACAAGAATAAGAAAAATAGCTATTTACTTATTTTATTTTTTTTAAAGGTCTTAAAAAGATATAGGTGTCTTAATTTTAATTATTTAGGCTCATTGTATTGTAGTTAACATTGGCCACTTGCTCCTGCGTGTCCATCGGTGTAAATGTTGCTAAAACAAAATTCATTCGACAAGAATAAGAAAAATAGCTATTTACTTATTTTATTTTTTTTAAAGGTCTTGATATGATAAGGGTGTCTTAATTTGGCTTATTTTGGCTCACTGTATTGTAGTTAACATTGAGCAATTGCTCCTGCGTGTTCATCGGTGTAAAAGTAGCTAAAAAAAATTCATTCGACAAGAATAAGAAAAACAGCTATTTACTTATTTTTTTTTTTTACAGGTCTTGATATGATATAGGTGTCATACTTTTGCTTGTTTAGGTACATTGTGTAGTACTTAACATTGACCACTTGCTCCTGCGTGTACATCGGTGTAAATGTAGCTACAAAAAATTCATTCGACAAGAATACGAAAAATAGCTATATATTATTTTATTTTTTTTAAAGGTCTTGATATGATAAGGGTGTCTTAATTTTGCTTATTTTGGCTCATTGTATTGTACTTAACATTGAGCGATTGTTCCTGCGTGTTCATCGGTGTAAATGTAGCTAAAAAAAATTCATTCGACAAGAATAAGAAAAATAGCTATTTACTTATTTTATTTTTTTAAAGGTCTTAAAAAGATATAGGTGTCGTTATTTTGCTTATTTTGGCTCAATGTATTGTACTTAACATTGAGCGATTGTTCCTGCGTGTTCATCGGTGTAAATGTAGCTAAAAAAAATTCATTCGACAAGAATAAGAAAAATAGCTATTTACTTATTTTATTTTTTTTAAAGGTCTTAAAAAGATATAGGTGTCTTAATTTTAATTATTTAGGCTCATTGTATTGTAGTTAACATTGGCCACTTGCTCCTGCGTGTTCATCGGTGTAAATGTTGCTAAAAAAAAATTCATTCGACAAGAATAAAAAAAATAGCTATTTACTTATTTTATTTTTTTTAAAGGTCTTGATATGATAAGGGTGTCTTAATTTGGCTTATTGTGGCTCATTGTATTGTACTTAACATTGAGCAATTGCTCCTGCGTGTTCATCGGTGTAAATGTAGCTAAAAAAAATTCATTCGACAAGAATAAGAAAAATAGCTATTTACTTATTTTATTTTTTTTAAAGGTCTTGATATGACACGGGTGTCTTAATTTGGCTTATTTTTGCTCATTGTATTGTAATTAACATTGAGCAATTGTTCCTGCGTGTTCATCGGTGTAAATGTAGCTAAAAAAAATTCATTCGACAAGAATAAGAAAAATAGCTATTTACTTTTTTTTTTTTTTTTAAAGGTCTTAAAAAGATATAGGTGTCTTAATTTTAATTATTTAGGCTCATTGTATTGTAGTTAACATTGGCCACTTGCTCCTGCGTGTCCATCGGTGTAAATGTTGCTAAAACAAAATTCATTCGACAAGAATAAGAAAAATAGCTATTTACTTATTTTATTTTTTTTAAAGGTCTTGATATGATAAGGGTGTCTTAATTTGGCTTATTGTGGCTCACTGTATTGTACTTAACATTGAGCAATTGCTCCTGCGTGTTCATCGGTGTAAATGTAGCTAAAAAAAATTCATTCGACAAGAATAAGAAAAATAGCTATTTACTTATTTTATTTTTTTAAAGGTCTTAAAAAGATATAGGTGTCTTAATTTTGCTTGTTTACGTACATTGTGTAGGACTTAACATTCAACAATTGCTCCTGCGTGTTCATCGGTGTAAATGTAGCTACAAAAAATTCATTCGACAAGAATACGATAATAGCTATATACTTATTTTTTTTTTTTAATGGTCTTGAAATGATATGGGTGTCTTAGTTTTGCTTATTTTGACTCACTGTATTGTACTGAACATTCAGCAATTGCTCCTGCGTGTTCATCGGAGTAAATGTAGCTAAACAAAATTCATTCGACAAGAATAAAAAAAATAGCTATTTACTTATTTTATTTTTTTTAAAGGTCTTAAAAAGATATAGGTGTCTAATTTTGCTTGTTTAGGCTCACTGTATTGTACTAAACATTGACCAATTGCTCCTGCGTGTTCATCGGTGTAAATGTAGCTACAAAAAATTCATTCGACAAGAATACAAAAAATAGCTATTTACTTATTTTATTTTTTTTAAAGGTCTTAAAAAGATATAGGTGTCTTAATTTTGCTTATTTAGGCTCATTGTATTGTACTTAACATTGGCCACTTGCTCCTGCGTGTCCATCGGTGTAAATGTAGCTACAAAAAATTCATTCGACAAGAATACGAAAAATAGCTATATACTTATTTTATTTTTTTTAAAGGTCTTGATATGACACGGGTGTCTTAATTTGGCTTATTTAGGCTCACTGTATTGTAATTAACATTGAGCAATTGCTCCTGCGTGTTCATCGGTGTAAATGTGGCTAAAAAAAATTCATTCGACAAGAATAAGAAAAATAGCTATTTACTTATTTTATTTTTTTAAAGGTTTTAAAAAGATAAAGGTGTCTTAATTTTGCTTATTTTGGCTCATTGTATTGTACTTGACATTGAGAAATTGCTCCTGCGTGTTCAACGGTTTAAATGTTGCTAAAAAAAATTCATTCGACAAGAATAAAAAAAATTGCTATTTACTTATTTTATTTTTTTTAAAGGTCTTGATATGATCAGGGTGTCTTAATTTGGCTTATTTTGGCTCACTGTATTGTACTTAACATTGAGCAATTACTCCTGCGTGTTCATCGGTGTAAATGTAGCTAAAAAAAATTCATTCGACAAGAATAAGAAAAATAGCTATTTACTTATTTTATTTTTTTAAAGGTCTTAAAAAGATATAGGTGTCGCTATTTTGCTTATTTTGGCTCAATGTATTGTACTTAACATTGAGCGATTGTTCCTGCGTGTTCATCGGTGTAAATGTAGCTAAAAAAAATTCATTCGACAAGAATAAGAAAAATAGCTATTTACTTATTTTATTTTTTTTAAAGGTCTTAAAAAGATATAGGTGTCTTAATTTTGCTTATTTAGGCTCATTGTATTGTACTTAACATTCGCCACTTGCTCCTGCGTGTCCATCGGTGTAAATGTAGCTACAAAAAATTCATTCGACAAGAATACGAAAAATAGCTATATACATATTTTATTTTTTTTAAAGGTCTTGATATGACACGGGTGTCTTAATTTGGCTTATTTAGGCTCATTGTATTGTAATTAACATTGAGCAATTGCTCCTGCGTGTTCATCGGTGTAAATGTGGCTAAAAAAAATTCATTCGACAAGAATAAGAAAAATAGCTATTTACTTATTTTATTTTTTTAAAGGTTTTAAAAAGATAAAGGTGTCTTAATTTTGCTTATTTTGGCTCATTGTATTGTACTTGACTTTGAAAAATTGCTCCTGCGTGTTCAACGGTTTAAATGTTGCTAAAAAAAATTCATTCGACAAGAATAAAAAAAATAGCTATTTACTTATTTTATTTTTTTTAAAGGTCTTGATATGATAAGGGTGTCTTAATTTGGCTTATTTTGGCTCATTGTATTGTACTTAACATTGAGCAATTGCTCCTGCGTGTTCATCGGTGTAAATGTAGCTAAAAAAAATTCATTCGACAAGAATAAGAAAAATAGCTATTTACTTATTTTATTTTTTTAAAGGTCTTAAAAAGATATAGGTGTCTTAATTTTCCTTGTTTAGGTACATTGTGTAGTACTTAACATTGAGCAATTGCTCCTGCGTGTTCATCGGTGTAAATGTAGCTACAAAAAATTCATTCGACAAGAATACGAAAAATAGGTATATACTTATTTTATTTTTTTTAATGGTCTTGAAATGATACGGGTGTCTCAATATTGCTTATTTTGACTCATTGTATTGTACTTAACATTGAGCAATTGCTGCTGTGTGTTCATCGGTTTAAATGTTGCTAAAAAAAATTCATTCGACAAGAATAAGAAAAATAGCTATTTACTTTTTTTTTTTTTTTTAAAGGTTTCAATGAGATATAGGTGCCTTAATTTTGCTTATTTAGGCTCATTGTATTGTATTTAACATTGGCCACTTGCTCCTGCGTGTTCATCTGTGTAAATGTAGCTACCAAAAATTCATTCGACAAGAATACGAAAAATAGCTATATACTTATTTTATTTTTTTTAAAGGTCTTGATATGACACGGGTGTCTTTATTTGGCTTATTTTGGCTCAATGTATTGTAGTTAACATTGAGCAATTGCTCCTGCGTGTTCATCGGTGTAAATGTAGCTAAAAAAAATTCATTCGACAAGAATAAGAAAAATAGCTCTTTACTTATTTTATTTTTTTAAAGGTTTTAAAAAGATAAAGGTGTCTTAATTTTGCTTACTTTGGCTCATTGTATTGTACTTGACTTTGAGAAATTGCTCCTGCGTGTTCAACGGTTTAAATGTTGCTAAAAAAAATTCATTCGACAAGAATAAAAAAAATAGCTATTTACTTATTTTATTTTTTTTAAAGGTCTTGATATGATAAGGGTGTCTTAATTTGGCTTATTTTGGCTCATTGTATTGTACTTAACATTGAGCAATTGCTCCTGCGTGTTCATCGGTGTAAATGTAGCTAAAAAAAATTCATTCGACAAGAATAAGAAAAATAGCTATTTACTTATTTTATTTTTTTAAAGGTCTTAAAAAGATATAGGTGTCTTAATTTTCCTTGTTTAGGTACATTGTGTAGTACTTAACATTGAGCAATTGCTCCTGCGTGTTCATCGGTGTAAATGTAGCTACAAAAAATTCATTCGACAAGAATACGAAAAATAGGTATATACTTATTTTATTTTTTTTAATGGTCTTGAAATGATACGGGTGTCTCAATATTGCTTATTTTGACTCATTGTATTGTACTTAACATTGAGCAATTGCTGCTGTGTGTTCATCGGTTTAAATGTTGCTAAAAAAAATTCATTCGACAAGAATAAGAAAAATAGCTATTTACTTTTTTTTTTTTTTTTAAAGGTTTCAATGAGATATAGGTGCCTTAATTTTGCTTATTTAGGCTCATTGTATTGTATTTAACATTGGCCACTTGCTCCTGCGTGTTCATCTGTGTAAATGTAGCTACCAAAAATTCATTCGACAAGAATACGAAAAATAGCTATATACTTATTTTATTTTTTTTAAAGGTCTTGATATGACACGGGTGTCTTTATTTGGCTTATTTTGGCTCAATGTATTGTAGTTAACATTGAGCAATTGCTCCTGCGTGTTCATCGGTGTAAATGTAGCTAAAAAAAATTCATTCGACAAGAATAAGAAAAATAGCTCTTTACTTATTTTATTTTTTTAAAGGTTTTAAAAAGATAAAGGTGTCTTAATTTTGCTTACTTTGGCTCATTGTATTGTACTTGACTTTGAGAAATTGCTCCTGCGTGTTCAACGGTTTAAATGTTGCTAAAAAAAATTCATTCGACAAGAATAAAAAAAATAGCTATTTACTTATTTTATTTTTTTTAAAGGTCTTGATATGATAAGGGTGTCTTAATTTGGCTTATTTTGGCTCATTGTATTGTACTTAACATTGAGCAATTGCTCCTGCGTGTTCATCGGTGTAAATGTAGCTAAAAAAAATTCATTCGACAAGAATAAGAAAAATAGCTATTTACTTATTTTATTTTTTTAAAGGTCTTAAAAAGATATAGGTGTCTTAATTTTCCTTGTTTAGGTACATTGTGTAGTACTTAACATTGAGCAATTGCTCCTGCGTGTTCATCGGTGTAAATGTAGCTACAAAAAATTCATTCGACAAGAATACGAAAAATAGGTATATACTTATTTTATTTTTTTTAATGGTCTTGAAATGATACGGGTGTCTCAATATTGCTTATTTTGACTCATTGTATTGTACTTAACATTGAGCAATTGCTGCTGTGTGTTCATCGGTTTAAATGTTGCTAAAAAAAATTCATTCGACAAGAATAAGAAAAATAGCTATTTACTTTTTTTTTTTTTTTAAAGGTTTCAATGAGATATAGGTGCCTTAATTTTGCTTATTTAGGCTCATTGTATTGTATTTAACATTGGCCACTTGCTCCTGCGTGTTCATCTGTGTAAATGTAGCTACCAAAAATTCATTCGACAAGAATACGAAAAATAGCTATATACTTATTTTATTTTTTTAAAAGGTCTTGATATGACACGGGTGTCTTAATTTGGCTTATTTTGGCTCATTGTATTGTAGTTAACATTGAGCAATTGCTCCTGCGTGTTCATCGGTGTAAATGTAGCTAAAAAAAATTCATTCGACAAGAATAAGAAAAATAGCTATTTACTTATTTTATTTTTTTAAAGGTTTTAAAAAGATAAAGGTGTCTTAATTTTGCTTACTTTGGCTCATTGTATTGTACTTGACTTTGAGAAATTGCTCCTGCGTGTTCAACGGTTTAAATGTTGCTAAAAAAAATTCATTCGACAAGAATAAAAAAAATAGCTATTTACTTATTTTATTTTTTTTAAAGGTCTTGATATGATAAGGGTGTCTTAATTTGGCTTATTTTGGCTCATTGTATTGTACTTAACATTGAGCAATTGCTCCTGCGTGTTCATCGGTGTAAATGTAGCTAAAAAAAATTCATTCGACAAGAATAAGAAAAATAGCTATTTACTTATTTTATTTTTTTAAAGGTCTTAAAGAGATATAGGTGCCTTAATTTTGCTTATTTAGGCTCATTGTATTGTATTTAACATTGGCCACTTGCTCCTGCGTGTTCATCTGTGTAAATGTAGCTAAAAAAAATTCATTCGACAAGAATAAGAAAAATAGCTATTTACTTATTTTATTTTTTTAAAGGTTTTAAAAAGATAAAGGTGTCTTAATTTGGCTTATTTTGGCTCATTGTATTGTAGTTAACATTGAGCAATTGCTCCTGCGTGTTCATCGGTGTAAATGTAGCTAAAAAAAATTCATTCGACAAGAATAAGAAAAATAGCTATTTACTTATTTTATTTTTTTAAAGGTTTTAAAAAGATAAAGGTGTCTTAATTTTGCTTACTTTGGCTCATTGTATTGTACTTGACTTTGAGAAATTGCTCCTGCGTGTTCAACGGTTTAAATGTTGCTAAAAAAAATTCATTCGACAAGAATAAAAAAAATAGCTATTTACTTATTTTATTTTTTTTAAAGGTCTTGATATGATAAGGGTGTCTTAATTTGGCTTATTTTGGCTCATTGTATTGTACTTAACATTGAGCAATTGCTCCTGCGTGTTCATCGGTGTAAATGTAGCTAAAAAAAATTCATTCGACAAGAATAAGAAAAATAGCTATTTACTTATTTTATTTTTTTAAAGGTCTTAAAAAGATATAGGTGTCTTAATTTTCCTTGTTTAGGTACATTGTGTAGTACTTAACATTGAGCAATTGCTCCTGCGTGTTCATCGGTGTAAATGTAGCTACAAAAAATTCATTCGACAAGAATACGAAAAATAGGTATATACTTATTTTATTTTTTTTAATGGTCTTGAAATGATACGGGTGTCTCAATATTGCTTATTTTGACTCATTGTATTGTACTTAACATTGAGCAATTGCTCCTGTGTGTTCATCGGTTTAAATGTTGCTAAAAAAAATTCATTCGACAAGAATAAGAAAAATAGCTATTTACTTTTTTTTTTTTTTTTTAAGGTTTCAATGAGATATAGGTGCCTTAATTTTGCTTATTTAGGCTCATTGTATTGTATTTAACATTGGCCACTTGCTCCTGCGTGTTCATCTGTGTAAATGTAGCTACCAAAAATTCATTCGACAAGAATACGAAAAATAGCTATATACTTATTTTATTTTTTTTAAAGGTCTTGATATGACACGGGTGTCTTAATTTGGCTTATTTTGGCTCATTGTATTGTAGTTAACATTGAGCAATTGCTCCTGCGTGTTCATCGGTGTAAATGTAGCTAAAAAAAATTCATTCGACAAGAATAAGAAAAATAGCTATTTACTTATTTCATTTTTTTAAAGGTTTTAAAAAGATATAGGTGTCTTAATTTTGCTTATTTTGGCTCACTGTATTGTACTTGACATTGAGCAATTGCTCCTGCGTGTTCATCGGTTTAAATGTTGCTAAAAAAAATTCATTCGACAAGAATAAAAAAAATTGCTATTTACTTATTTTATTTTTTTTAAAGGTCTTGATATGATAAGGGTGTCTTAATTTTGCTTATTTTGGCTCATTGTATTGAACTTAACATTGAGCAATTGCTCCTGCGTGTTCATCGGTGTAAATGTAGCTAAAAAAAATTCATTCGACAAGAATAAGAAAAATAGCTATTTACTTATTTTATTTTTTTTAAAGGTTTTAAAAAGATTAAGGTGTCTTTATTTTGCTTATTTTGGCTCAATGTATTGTACTTAACATTGAGCAATTGTTCCTGCGTGTTCATCGGTGTAAATGTAGCTAAAAAAAATTCATTCGACAAGATTAAGAAAAATAGCTATTTACTTATTTTATTTTTTTTAAAGGTCTTAAAAAGATATAGGTGTCTTAATTTTGCTTATTTAGCCTCATTGTATTGTACTTAACATTGGCCACTTGCTCCTGCGTGTTCATCGGTGTAAATGTAGCTACAAAAAATTCATTCGACAAGAATACGAAAAATAGCTATATACTTATTTTATTTTTTTAAAGGTCTTGATATGACACGGGTCTCCAAATTTGGCTTATTTAGGCTCATTGTATTGTAATTAACATTGAGCAATTGCTCCTGCGTGTTCATCGGTGTAAATGTGGCTAACAAAAATTCATTCGACAAGAATAAGAAAGATAGCTATTTACTTATAATTTTTTTAAATTTTTTAAAAAGATATAGGTGTCTTAATTTTGCTTATTTTGGCTCATTGTATTGTACTTGACATTGAGAAATTGCTCCTGCGTGTTCATCGGTTTAAATGTTGTTAAAAAAATTCATTCGACAAGAATAAAAAAAATAGCTATTTACTTATTTTATTTTTTTTACAGGTCTTGATATGATATGAGTGTCTTAATTTTGCTTAATTTGGCTCATTGTATTGTAATTAACATTAAGCAATTGCTCCTGCGTGTTCATCGGTGTAAATGTAGCTAAAAAAAATTCATTCGACAAGAATAAGAAAAACAGCTATTTACTTATTTTTTTTTTTTACAGGTCTTGATATGATATAGGTGTCATACTTTTGCTTGTTTAGGTACATTGTGTAGTACTTAACATTGACCACTTGCTCCTGCGTGTACATCGGTGTAAATGTAGCTACAAAAAATTCATTCGACAAGAATACGAAAAATAGCTATATATTATTTTATTTTTTTTAAAGGTCTTGATATGATAAGGGTGTCTTAATTTTGCTTATTTTGGCTCATTGTATTGTACTTGACATTGAGAAATTGCTCCTGCGTGTTCATCGGTTTAAATGTTGCTAAAAAAATTCATTCGACAAGAATAAAAAAAATAGCTATTTACTAATTTTATTTTTTTTAAAGGTCTTGATATGATAAGGGTGTCTTAATTTGGCTTATTTTGGCTCATTGTATTGTACTTAACATTGAGCAATTGCTCCTGCGTGTTCATCGGTGTAAATGTAGCTAAAAAAAATTCATTCGACAAGAATAAGAAAAATAGCTATTTACTTATTTTATTTTTTTAAAGGTCTTAAAAAGATATAGGTGTCTTAATTTTCCTTGTTTAGGTAAATTGTGTAGTACTTAACATTGAGCAATTGCTCCTGCGTGTTCATCGGTGTAAATGTAGCTACAAAAAATTCATTCGACAAGAATACGAAAAATAGGTATATACTTATTTTATTTTTTTTAATGGTCTTGAAATGATACGGGTGTCTCAATATTGCTTATTTTGACTCATTGTATTGTACTTAACATTGAGCAATTGCTGCTGTGTGTTCATCGGTTTAAATGTTGCTAAAAAAAATTCATTCGACAAGAATAAGAAAAATAGCTATTTACTTTTTTTTTTTTTTTTTAAAGGTTTCAATGAGATATAGGTGCCTTAATTTTGCTTATTTAGGCTCATTGTATTGTATTTAACATTGGCCACTTGCTCCTGCGTGTTCATCTGTGTAAATGTAGCTACCAAAAATTCATTCGACAAGAATACGAAAAATAGCTATATGCTTATTTTATTTTTTTTAAAGGTCTTGATATGACACGGGTGTCTTAATTTGGCTTATTTTGGCTCATTGTATTGTAGTTAACATTGAGCAATTGCTCCTGCGTGTTCATCGGTGTAAATGTGGCTAAAAAAAATTCATTCGACAAGAATAAGAAAAATAGCTATTTACTTATTTTATTTTTTTAAAGGTTTTAAAAAGATAAAGGTGTCTTAATTTTGCTTACTTTGGCTCATTGTATTGTACTTGACTTTGAGAAATTGCTCCTGCGTGTTCAACGGTTTAAATGTTGCTAAAAAAAATTCATTCGACAAGAATAAAAAAAATAGCTATTTACTTATTTTATTTTTTTTAAAGGTCTTGATATGATAAGGGTGTCTTAATTTGGCTTATTTTGGCTCATTGTATTGTACTTAACATTGAGCAATTGCTCCTGCGTGTTCATCGGTGTAAATGTAGCTAAAAAAAATTCATTCGACAAGAATAAGAAAAATAGCTATTTACTTATTTTATTTTTTTAAAGGTCTTAAAAAGATATAGGTGTCTTAATTTTCCTTGTTTAGGTACATTGTGTAGTACTTAACATTGAGCAATTGCTCCTGCGTGTTCATCGGTGTAAATGTAGCTACAAAAAATTCATTCGACAAGAATACGAAAAATAGGTATATACTTATTTTATTTTTTTTAATGGTCTTGAAATGATACGGGTGTCTCAATATTGCTTATTTTGACTCATTGTATTGTACTTAACATTGAGCAATTGCTCCTGTGTGTTCATCGGTTTAAATGTTGCTAAAAAAAATTCATTCGACAAGAATAAGAAAAATAGCTATTTACTTTTTTTTTTTTTTTTAAGGTTTCAATGAGATATAGGTGCCTTAATTTTGCTTATTTAGGCTCATTGTATTGTATTTAACATTGGCCACTTGCTCCTGCGTGTTCATCTGTGTAAATGTAGCTACCAAAAATTCATTCGACAAGAATACGAAAAATAGCTATATACTTATTTTATTTTTTTTAAAGGTCTTGATATGACACGGGTGTCTTAATTTGGCTTATTTTGGCTCATTGTATTGTAGTTAACATTGAGCAATTGCTCCTGCGTGTTCATCGGTGTAAATGTAGCTAAAAAAAATTCATTCGACAAGAATAAGAAAAATAGCTATTTACTTATTTTATTTTTTTAAAGGTTTTAAAAAGATATAGGTGTCTTAATTTTGCTTATTTTGGCTCACTGTATTGTACTTGACATTGAGCAATTGCTCCTGCGTGTTCATCGGTTTAAATGTTGCTAAAAAAAATTCATTCGACAAGAATAAAAAAAATTGCTATTTACTTATTTTATTTTTTTTAAAGGTCTTGATATGATAAGGGTGTCTTAATTTTGCTTATTTTGGCTCATTGTATTGAACTTAACATTGAGCAATTGCTCCTGCGTGTTCATCGGTGTAAATGTAGCTAAAAAAAATTCATTCGACAAGAATAAG
This sequence comes from Psococerastis gibbosa, assembly GCA_963971405.1. Taxonomy (NCBI): domain Eukaryota; kingdom Metazoa; phylum Arthropoda; class Insecta; order Psocodea; family Psocidae; genus Psococerastis; species Psococerastis gibbosa. Next base: position 1,221,154 of record OZ020485.1, read on the forward strand.
AAAAATAGCTATTTACTTATTTTATTTTTTTTAAAGGTTTTAAAAAGATTAAGGTGTCTTTATTTTGCTTATTTTGGCTCAATGTATTGTACTTAACATTGAGCAATTGTTCCTGCGTGTTCATCGGTGTAAATGTAGCTAAAAAAAATTCATTCGACAAGATTAAGAAAAATAGCTATTTACTTATTTTATTTTTTTTAAAGGTCTTAAAAAGATATAGGTGTCTTAATTTTGCTTATTTAGCCTCATTGTATTGTACTTAACATTGGCCACTTGCTCCTGCGTGTTCATCGGTGTAAATGTAGCTACAAAAAATTCATTCGACAAGAATACGAAAAATAGCTATATACTTATTTTATTTTTTTAAAGGTCTTGATATGACACGGGTCTCCAAATTTGGCTTATTTAGGCTCATTGTATTGTAATTAACATTGAGCAATTGCTCCTGCGTGTTCATCGGTGTAAATGTGGCTAACAAAAATTCATTCGACAAGAATAAGAAAGATAGCTATTTACTTATAATTTTTTTAAATTTTTTAAAAAGATATAGGTGTCTTAATTTTGCTTATTTTGGCTCATTGTATTGTACTTGACATTGAGAAATTGCTCCTGCGTGTTCATCGGTTTAAATGTTGCTAAAAAAATTCATTCGACAAGAATAAAAAAAATAGCTATTTACTAATTTTATTTTTTTTAAAGGTCTTGATATGATAAGGGTGTCTTAATTTGGCTTATTTTGGCTCATTGTATTGTACTTAACATTGAGCAATTGCTCCTGCGTGTTCATCGGTGTAAATGTAGCTAAAAAAAATTCATTCGACAAGAATAAGAAAAATAGCTATTTACTTATTTTATTTTTTTAAAGGTCTTAAAAAGATATAGGTGTCTTAATTTTCCTTGTTTAGGTAAATTGTGTAGTACTTAACATTGAGCAATTGCTCCTGCGTGTTCATCGGTGTAAATGTAGCTACAAAAAATTCATTCGACAAGAATACGAAAAATAGGTATATACTTATTTTATTTTTTTTAATGGTCTTGAAATGATACGGGTGTCTCAATATTGCTTATTTTGACTCATTGTATTGTACTTAACATTGAGCAATTGCTGCTGTGTGTTCATCGGTTTAAATGTTGCTAAAAAAAATTCATTCGACAAGAATAAGAAAAATAGCTATTTACTTTTTTTTTTTTTTTAAAGGTTTCAATGAGATATAGGTGCCTTAATTTTGCTTATTTAGGCTCATTGTATTGTATTTAACATTGGCCACTTGCTCCTGCGTGTTCATCTGTGTAAATGTAGCTACCAAAAATTCATTCGACAAGAATACGAAAAATAGCTATATACTTATTTTATTTTTTTTAAAGGTCTTGATATGACACGGGTGTCTTAATTTGGCTTATTTTGGCTCATTGTATTGTAGTTAACATTGAGCAATTGCTCCTGCGTGTTCATCGGTGTAAATGTAGCTAAAAAAAATTCATTCGACAAGAATAAGAAAAATAGCTATTTACTTATTTTATTTTTTTAAAGGTTTTAAAAAGATAAAGGTGTCTTAATTTTGCTTACTTTGGCTCATTGTATTGTACTTGACTTTGAGAAATTGCTCCTGCGTGTTCAACGGTTTAAATGTTGCTAAAAAAAATTCATTCGACAAGAATAAAAAAAATAGCTATTTACTTATTTTATTTTTTTTAAAGGTCTTGATATGATAAGGGTGTCTTAATTTGGCTTATTTTGGCTCATGGTATTGTACTTAACATTGAGCAATTGCTCCTGCGTGTTCATCGGTGTAAATGTAGCTAAAAAAAATTCATTCGACAAGAATAAGAAAAATAGCTATTTACTTATTTTATTTTTTTAAAGGTCTTAAAAAGATATAGGTGTCTTAATTTTCCTTGTTTAGGTACATTGTGTAGTACTTAACATTGAGCAATTGCTCCTGCGTGTTCATCGGTGTAAATGTAGCTACAAAAAATTCATTCGACAAGAATACGAAAAATAGGTATATACTTATTTTATTTTTTTTAATGGTCTTGAAATGATACGGGTGTCTCAATATTGCTTATTTTGACTCATTGTATTGTACTTAACATTGAGCAATTGCTGCTGTGTGTTCATCGGTTTAAATGTTGCTAAAAAAAATTCATTCGACAAGAATAAGAAAAATAGCTATTTACTTTTTTTTTTTTTTTTAAAGGTTTCAATGAGATATAGGTGCCTTAATTTTGCTTATTTAGGCTCATTGTATTGTATTTAACATTGGCCACTTGCTCCTGCGTGTTCGTCTGTGTAAATGTAGCTACCAAAAATTCATTCGACAAGAATACGAAAAATAGCTATATACTTATTTTATTTTTTTTAAAGGTCTTGATATGACACGGGTGTCTTAATTTGGCTTATTTTGGCTCATTGTATTGTAGTTAACATTGAGCAATTGCTCCTGCGTGTTCATCGGTGTAAATGTAGCTAAAAAAAATTCATTCGACAAGAATAAGAAAAATAGCTATTTACTTATTTTATTTTTTTAAAGGTTTTAAAAAGATAAAGGTGTCTTAGTTTTGCTTACTTTGGCTCATTGTATTGTACTTGACTTTGAGAAATTGCTCCTGCGTGTTCAACGGTTTAAATGTTGCTAAAAAAAATTCATTCGACAAGAATAAAAAAAATAGCTATTTACTTATTTTATTTTTTTTAAAGGTCTTGATATGATAAGGGTGTCTTAATTTGGCTTATTTTGGCTCATTGTATTGTACTTAACATTGAGCAATTGCTCCTGCGTGTTCATCGGTGTAAATGTAGCTAAAAAAAATTCATTCGACAAGAATAAGAAAAATAGCTATTTACTTATTTTATTTTTTTAAAGGTCTTAAAAAGATATAGGTGTCTTAATTTTCCTTGTTTAGGTACATTGTGTAGTACTTAACATTGAGCAATTGCTCCTGCGTGTTCATCGGTGTAAATGTAGCTAAAAAAAATTCATTCGACAAGAATAAGAAAAATAGCTATTTACTTATTTTATTTTTTTTAAAGGTTTTAAAAAGATTAAGGTGTCTTTATTTTGCTTATTTTGGCTCAATGTATTGTACTTAACATTGAGCAATTGTTCCTGCGTGTTCATCGGTGTAAATGTAGCTAAAAAAAATTCATTCGACAAGATTAAGAAAAATAGCTATTTACTTATTTTATTTTTTTTAAAGGTCTTAAAAAGATATAGGTGTCTTAATTTTGCTTATTTAGCCTCATTGTATTGTACTTAACATTGGCCACTTGCTCCTGCGTGTTCATCGGTGTAAATGTAGCTACAAAAAATTCATTCGACAAGAATACGAAAAATAGCTATATACTTATTTTATTTTTTTAAAGGTCTTGATATGACACGGGTCTCCAAATTTGGCTTATTTAGGCTCATTGTATTGTAATTAACATTGAGCAATTGCTCCTGCGTGTTCATCGGTGTAAATGTGGCTAACAAAAATTCATTCGACAAGAATAAGAAAGATAGCTCTTTACTTATAATTTTTTTAAATTTTTTAAAAAGATATAGGTGTCTTAATTTTGCTTATTTTGGCTCATTGTATTGTACTTGACATTGAGAAATTGCTCCTGCGTGTTCATCGGTTTAAATGTTGTTAAAAAAATTCATTCGACAAGAATAAAAAAAATAGCTATTTACTTATTTTATTTTTTTTACAGGTCTTGATATGATATGAGTGTCTTAATTTTGCTTAATTTGGCTCATTGTATTGTAATTAACATTAAGCAATTGCTCCTGCGTGTTCATCGGTGTAAATGTAGCTAAAAAAAATTCATTCGACAAGAATAAGAAAAACAGCTATTTACTTATTTTTTTTTTTTACAGGTCTTGATATGATATAGGTGTCATACTTTTGCTTGTTTAGGTACATTGTGTAGTACTTAACATTGACCACTTGCTCCTGCGTGTACATCGGTGTAAATGTAGCTACAAAAAATTCATTCGACAAGAATACGAAAAATAGCTATATATTATTTTATTTTTTTTAAAGGTCTTGATATGATAAGGGTGTCTTAATTTTGCTTATTTTGGCTCATTGTATTGTACTTGACATTGAGAAATTGCTCCTGCGTGTTCATCGGTTTAAATGTTGCTAAAAAAATTCATTCGACAAGAATAAAAAAAATAGCTATTTACTAATTTTATTTTTTTTAAAGGTCTTGATATGATAAGGGTGTCTTAATTTGGCTTATTTTGGCTCATTGTATTGTACTTAACATTGAGCAATTGCTCCTGCGTGTTCATCGGTGTAAATGTAGCTAAAAAAAATTCATTCGACAAGAATAAGAAAAATAGCTATTTACTTATTTTATTTTTTTAAAGGTCTTAAAAAGATATAGGTGTCTTAATTTTCCTTGTTTAGGTAAATTGTGTAGTACTTAACATTGAGCAATTGCTCCTGCGTGTTCATCGGTGTAAATGTAGCTACAAAAAATTCATTCGACAAGAATACGAAAAATAGGTATATACTTATTTTATTTTTTTTAATGGTCTTGAAATGATACGGGTGTCTCAATATTGCTTATTTTGACTCATTGTATTGTACTTAACATTGAGCAATTGCTGCTGTGTGTTCATCGGTTTAAATGTTGCTAAAAAAAATTCATTCGACAAGAATAAGAAAAATAGCTATTTACTTTTTCTTTTTTTTTTAAAGGTTTCAATGAGATATAGGTGCCTTAATTTTGCTTATTTAGGCTCATTGTATTGTATTTAACATTGGCCACTTGCTCCTGCGTGTTCATCTGTGTAAATGTAGCTACCAAAAATTCATTCGACAAGAATACGAAAAATAGCTATATACTTATTTTATTTTTTTTAAAGGTCTTGATATGACACGGGTGTCTTAATTTGGCTTATTTTGGCTCATTGTATTGTAGTTAACATTGAGCAATTGCTCCTGCGTGTTCATCGGTGTAAATGTAGCTAAAAAAAATTCATTCGACAAGAATAAGAAAAATAGCTATTTACTTATTTTATTTTTTTAAAGGTTTTAAAAAGATAAAGGTGTCTTAATTTTGCTTACTTTGGCTCATTGTATTGTACTTGACTTTGAGAAATTGCTCCTGCGTGTTCAACGGTTTAAATGTTGCTAAAAAAAATTCATTCGACAAGAATAAAAAAAATAGCTATTTACTTATTTTATTTTTTTTAAAGGTCTTGATATGATAAGGGTGTCTTAATTTGGCTTATTTTGGCTCATGGTATTGTACTTAACATTGAGCAATTGCTCCTGCGTGTTCATCGGTGTAAATGTAGCTAAAAAAAATTCATTCGACAAGAATAAGAAAAATAGCTATTTACTTATTTTATTTTTTTAAAGGTCTTAAAAAGATATAGGTGTCTTAATTTTCCTTGTTTAGGTACATTGTGTAGTACTTAACATTGAGCAATTGCTCCTGCGTGTTCATCGGTGTAAATGTAGCTACAAAAAATTCATTCGACAAGAATACGAAAAATAGGTATATACTTATTTTATTTTTTTTAATGGTCTTGAAATGATACGGGTGTCTCAATATTGCTTATTTTGACTCATTGTATTGTACTTAACATTGAGCAATTGCTGCTGTGTGTTCATCGGTTTAAATGTTGCTAAAAAAAATTCATTCGACAAGAATAAGAAAAATAGCTATTTACTTTTTTTTTTTTTTTTAAAGGTTTCAATGAGATATAGGTGCCTTAATTTTGCTTATTTAGGCTCATTGTATTGTATTTAACATTGGCCACTTGCTCCTGCGTGTTCATCTGTGTAAATGTAGCTACCAAAAATTCATTCGACAAGAATACGAAAAATAGCTATATACTTATTTTATTTTTTTTAAAGGTCTTGATATGACACGGGTGTCTTAATTTGGCTTATTTTGGCTCATTGTATTGTAGTTAACATTGAGCAATTGCTCCTGCGTGTTCATCGGTGTAAATGTAGCTAAAAAAAATTCATTCGACAAGAATAAGAAAAATAGCTATTTACTTATTTTATTTTTTTAAAGGTTTTAAAAAGATAAAGGTGTCTTAGTTTTGCTTACTTTGGCTCATTGTATTGTACTTGACTTTGAGAAATTGCTCCTGCGTGTTCAACGGTTTAAATGTTGCTAAAAAAAATTCATTCGACAAGAATAAAAAAAATAGCTATTTACTTATTTTATTTTTTTTAAAGGTCTTGATATGATAAGGGTGTCTTAATTTGGCTTATTTTGGCTCATTGTATTGTACTTAACATTGAGCAATTGCTCCTGCGTGTTCATCGGTGTAAATGTAGCTAAAAAAAATTCATTCGACAAGAATAAGAAAAATAGCTTTTTACTTATTTTATTTTTTTAAAGGTCTTAAAAAGATATAGGTGTCTTAATTTTCCTTGTTTAGGTACATTGTGTAGTACTTAACATTGAGCAATTGCTCCTGCGTGTTCATCGGTGTAAATGTAGCTACAAAAAATTCATTCGACAAGAATACGAAAAATAGGTATATACTTATTTTATTTTTTTTAATGGTCTTGAAATGATACGGGTGTCTCAATATTGCTTATTTTGACTCATTGTATTGTACTTAACATTGAGCAATTGCTCCTGTGTGTTCATCGGTTTAAATGTTGCTAAAAAAAATTCATTCGACAAGAATAAGAAAAATAGCTATTTACTTTTTTTTTTTTTTTTTAAGGTTTCAATGAGATATAGGTGCCTTAATTTTGCTTATTTAGGCTCATTGTATTGTATTTAACATTGGCCACTTGCTCCTGCGTGTTCATCTGTGTAAATGTAGCTACCAAAAATTCATTCGACAAGAATACGAAAAATAGCTATATACTTATTTTATTTTTTTTAAAGGTCTTGATATGACACGGGTGTCTTAATTTGGCTTATTTTGGCTCATTGTATTGTAGTTAACATTGAGCAATTGCTCCTGCGTGTTCATCGGTGTAAATGTAGCTAAAAAAAATTCATTCGACAAGAATAAGAAAAATAGCTATTTACTTATTTTATTTTTTTAAAGGTTTTAAAAAGATATAGGTGTCTTAATTTTGCTTATTTTGGCTCACTGTATTGTACTTGACATTGAGCAATTGCTCCTGCGTGTTCATCGGTTAAAATGTTGCTAAAAAAAATTCATTCGACAAGAATAAAAAAAATTGCTATTTACTTATTTTATTTTTTTTAAAGGTCTTGATATGATAAGGGTGTCTTAATTTTGCTTATTTTGGCTCATTGTATTGAACTTAACATTGAGCAATTGCTCCTGCGTGTTCATCGGTGTAAATGTAGCTAAAAAAAATTCATTCGACAAGAATAAGAAAAATAGCTATTTACTTATTTTATTTTTTTTAAAGGTTTTAAAAAGATTAAGGTGTCTTTATTTTGCTTATTTTGGCTCAATGTATTGTACTTAACATTGAGCAATTGTTCCTGCGTGTTCATCGGTGTAAATGTAGCTAAAAAAAATTCATTCGACAAGATTAAGAAAAATAGCTATTTACTTATTTTATTTTTTTTAAAGGTCTTAAAAAGATATAGGTGTCTTAATTTTGCTTATTTAGCCTCATTGTATTGTACTTAACATTGGCCACTTGCTCCTGCGTGTTCATCGGTGTAAATGTAGCTACAAAAAATTCATTCGACAAGAATACGAAAAATAGCTATATACTTATTTTATTTTTTTAAAGGTCTTGATATGACACGGGTCTCCAAATTTGGCTTATTTAGGCTCATTGTATTGTAATTAACATTGAGCAATTGCTCCTGCGTGTTCATCGGTGTAAATGTGGCTAACAAAAATTCATTCGACAAGAATAAGAAAGATAGCTATTTACTTATAATTTTTTTAAATTTTTTAAAAAGATATAGGTGTCTTAATTTTGCTTATTTTGGCTCATTGTATTGTACTTGACATTGAGAAATTGCTCCTGCGTGTTCATCGGTTTAAATGTTGTTAAAAAAATTCATTCGACAAGAATAAAAAAAATAGCTATTTACTTATTTTATTTTTTTTACAGGTCTTGATATGATATGAGTGTCTTAATTTTGCTTAATTTGGCTCATTGTATTGTAATTAACATTAAGCAATTGCTCCTGCGTGTTCATCGGTGTAAAAGTAGCTAAAAAAAATTCATTCGACAAGAATAAGAAAAACAGCTATTTACTTATTTTTTTTTTTTACAGGTCTTGATATGATATAGGTGTCATACTTTTGCTTGTTTAGGTACATTGTGTAGTACTTAACATTGACCACTTGCTCCTGCGTGTACATCGGTGTAAATGTAGCTACAAAAAATTCATTCGACAAGAATACGAAAAATAGCTATATATTATTTTATTTTTTTTAAAGGTCTTGATATGATAAGGGTGTCTTAATTTTGCTTATTTTGGCTCATTGTATTGTACTTGACATTGAGAAATTGCTCCTGCGTGTTCATCGGTTTAAATGTTGCTAAAAAAATTCATTCGACAAGAATAAAAAAAATAGCTATTTACTTATTTTATTTTTTTTAAAGGTCTTGATATGATAAGGGTGTCTTAATTTGGCTTATTTTGGCTCATTGTATTGTACTTAACATTGAGCAATTGCTCCTGCGTGTTCATCGGTGTAAATGTAGCTAAAAAAAATTCATTCGACAAGAATAAGAAAAATAGCTATTTACTTATTTTATTTTTTTAAAGGTCTTAAAAAGATATAGGTGTCTTAATTTTCCTTGTTTAGGTAAATTGTGTAGTACTTAACATTGAGCAATTGCTCCTGCGTGTTCATCGGTGTAAATGTAGCTACAAAAAATTCATTCGACAAGAATACGAAAAATAGCTATATACTTATTTTATTTTTTTAAAGGTCTTGATATGACACGGGTCTCCAAATTTGGCTTATTTAGGCTCATTGTATTGTAATTAACATTGAGCAATTGCTCCTGCGTGTTCATCGGTGTAAATGTGGCTAACAAAAATTCATTCGACAAGAATAAGAAAGATAGCTATTTACTTATAATTTTTTTAAATTTTTTAAAAAGATATAGGTGTCTTAATTTTGCTTATTTTGGCTCATTGTATTGTACTTGACATTGAGAAATTGCTCCTGCGTGTTCATCGGTTTAAATGTTGTTACAAAAATTCATTCGACAAGAATAAAAAAAATAGCTATTTACTTATTTTATTTTTTTTAAAGGTCTTGATATGATAAGGGTGTCTTAATTTGGCTTATTTTGGCTCATTGTATTGTACTTAACATTGAGCAATTGCTCCTGCGTGTTCATCGGTGTAAATGTAGCTAAAAAAAATTCATTCGACAAGAATAAGAAAAATAGCTATTTACTTATTTTATTTTTTTAAAGGTCTTAAAAAGATATAGGTGTCTTAATTTTCCTTGTTTAGGTACATTGTGTAGTACTTAACATTGAGCAATTGCTCCTGCGTGTTCATCGGTGTAAATGTAGCTACCAAAAATTCATTCGACAAGAATACGAAAAATAGCTATATACTTATTTTATTTTTTTTAAAGGTCTTGATATGACACGGGTGTCTTAATTTGGCTTATTTTGGCTCATTGTATTGTAGTTAACATTGAGCAATTGCTCCTGCGTGTTCATCGGTGTAAATGTAGCTAAAAAAAATTCATTCGACAAGAATAAGAAAAATAGCTATTTACTTATTTTATTTTTTTAAAGGTTTTAAAAAGATATAGGTGTCTTAATTTTGCTTATTTTGGCTCACTGTATTGTACTTAACATTGAGCAATTGTTCCTGCGTGTTCATCGGTGTAAATGTAGCTAAAAAAAATTCATTCGACAAGAATAAGAAAAATAGCTATTTACTTATTTTATTTTTTTAAAGGTTTTAAAAGGATATAGGTGTCTTAATTTTGCTTATTTTGGCTCACTGTATTGTACTTGACATTGAACAATTGCTCCTGCGTGTTCATCGGTTTAAATGTTGCTAAAAAAAATTCATTCGACAAGAATAAAAAAAATGGCTATTTACTTATTTTATTTTTTTTAAAGGTCTTGATATGATAAGGGTGTCTTAATTTTGCTTATTTTGGCTCACTGTATTGAACTTAACATTGAGCAATTGCTCCTGCGTGTTCATCGGTGTAAATGTAGCTAAAAAAAATTCATTCGACAAGATTAAGAAAAATAGCTATTTACTTATTTTATTTTTTTTAAAGGTCTTAAAAAGATATAGGTGTCTTAATTTTGCTTATTTAGCCTCATTGTATTGTACTTAACATTGGCCACTTGCTCCTGCGTGTTCATCGGTGTAAATGTAGCTACAAAAAATTCATTCGACAAGAATACGAAAAATAGCTATATACTTATTTTATTTTTTTAAAGGTCTTGATATGACACGGGTCTCCAAATTTGGCTTATTTAGGCTCATTGTATTGTAATTAACATTGAGCAATTGCTGCTGTGTGTTCATCGGTTTAAATGTTGCTAAAAAAAATTCATTCGACAAGAATAAGAAAAATAGCTATTTACTTTTTTTTTTTTTTTTAAAGGTTTCAATGAGATATAGGTGCCTTAATTTTGCTTATTTAGGCTCATTGTATTGTATTTAACATTGGCCACTTGCTCCTGCGTGTTCATCTGTGTAAATGTAGCTACCAAAAATTCATTCGACAAGAATACGAAAAATAGCTATATACTTATTTTATTTTTTTTAAAGGTCTTGATATGACACGGGTGTCTTAATTTGGCTTATTTTGGCTCATTGTATTGTAGTTAACATTGAGCAATTGCTCCTGCGTGTTCATCGGTGTAAATGTAGCTAAAAAAAATTCATTCGACAAGAATAAGAAAAATAGCTATTTACTTATTTTATTTTTTTAAAGGTTTTAAAAAGATAAAGGTGTCTTAGTTTTGCTTACTTTGGCTCATTGTATTGTACTTGACTTTGAGAAATTGCTCCTGCGTGTTCAACGGTTTAAATGTTGCTAAAAAAAATTCATTCGACAAGAATAAAAAAAATAGCTATTTACTTATTTTATTTTTTTTAAAGGTCTTGATATGATAAGGGTGTCTTAATTTGGCTTATTTTGGCTCATTGTATTGTACTTAACATCGAGCAATTGCTCCTGCGTGTTCATCGGTGTAAATGTAGCTAAAAAAAATTCATTCGACAAGAATAAGAAAAATAGCTTTTTACTTATTTTATTTTTTTAAAGGTCTTAAAAAGATATAGGTGTCTTAATTTTCCTTGTTTAGGTACATTGTGTAGTACTTAACATTGAGCAATTGCTCCTGCGTGTTCATCGGTGTAAATGTAGCTACAAAAAATTCATTCGACAAGAATACGAAAAATAGGTATATACTTATTTTATTTTTTTTAATGGTCTTGAAATGATACGGGTGTCTCAATATTGCTTATTTTGACTCATTGTATTGTACTTAACATTGAGCAATTGCTCCTGTGTGTTCATCGGTTTAAATGTTGCTAAAAAAAATTCATTCGACAAGAATAAGAAAAATAGCTATTTACTTTTTTTTTTTTTTTTAAGGTTTCAATGAGATATAGGTGCCTTAATTTTGCTTATTTAGGCTCATTGTATTGTATTTAACATTGGCCACTTGCTCCTGCGTGTTCATCTGTGTAAATGTAGCTACCAAAAATTCATTCGACAAGAATACGAAAAATAGCTATATACTTATTTTATTTTTTTTAAAGGTCTTGATATGACACGGGTGTCTTAATTTGGCTTATTTTGGCTCATTGTATTGTAGTTAACATTGAGCAATTGCTCCTGCGTGTTCATCGGTGTAAATGTAGCTAAAAAAAATTCATTCGACAAGAATAAGAAAAATAGCTATTTACTTATTTTATTTTTTTAAAGGTTTTAAAAAGATATAGGTGTCTTAATTTTGCTTATTTTGGCTCACTGTATTGTACTTGACATTGAGCAATTGCTCCTGCGTGTTCATCGGTTAAAATGTTGCTAAAAAAAATTCATTCGACAAGAATAAAAAAAATTGCTATTTACTTATTTTATTTTTTTTAAAGGTCTTGATATGATAAGGGTGTCTTAATTTTGCTTATTTTGGCTCATTGTATTGAACTTAACATTGAGCAATTGCTCCTGCGTGTTCATCGGTGTAAATGTAGCTAAAAAAAATTCATTCGACAAGAATAAGAAAAATAGCTATTTACTTATTTTATTTTTTTTAAAGGTTTTAAAAAGATTAAGGTGTCTTTATTTTGCTTATTTTGGCTCAATGTATTGTACTTAACATTGAGCAATTGTTCCTGCGTGTTCATCGGTGTAAATGTAGCTAAAAAAAATTCATTCGACAAGATTAAGAAAAATAGCTATTTACTTATTTTATTTTTTTTAAAGGTCTTAAAAAGATATAGGTGTCTTAATTTTGCTTATTTAGCCTCATTGTATTGTACTTAACATTGGCCACTTGCTCCTGCGTGTTCATCGGTGTAAATGTAGCTACAAAAAATTCATTCGACAAGAATACGAAAAATAGCTATATACTTATTTTATTTTTTTAAAGGTCTTGATATGACACGGGTCTCCAAATTTGGCTTATTTAGGCTCATTGTATTGTAATTAACATTGAGCAATTGCTCCTGCGTGTTCATCGGTGTAAATGTGGCTAACAAAAATTCATTCGACAAGAATAAGAAAGATAGCTATTTACTTATAATTTTTTTAAATTTTTTAAAAAGATATAGGTGTCTTAATTTTGCTTATTTTGGCTCATTGTATTGTACTTGACATTGAGAAATTGCTCCTGCGTGTTCATCGGTTTAAATGTTGTTAAAAAAATTCATTCGACAAGAATAAAAAAAATAGCTATTTACTTATTTTATTTTTTTTACAGGTCTTGATATGATATGAGTGTCTTAATTTTGCTTAATTTGGCTCATTGTATTGTAATTAACATTAAGCAATTGCTCCTGCGTGTTCATCGGTGTAAAAGTAGCTAAAAAAAATTCATTCGACAAGAATAAGAAAAACAGCTATTTACTTATTTTTTTTTTTTACAGGTCTTGATATGATATAGGTGTCATACTTTTGCTTGTTTAGGTACATTGTGTAGTACTTAACATTGACCACTTGCTCCTGCGTGTACATCGGTGTAAATGTAGCTACAAAAAATTCATTCGACAAGAATACGAAAAATAGCTATATATTATTTTATTTTTTTTAAAGGTCTTGATATGATAAGGGTGTCTTAATTTTGCTTATTTTGGCTCATTGTATTGTACTTGACATTGAGAAATTGCTCCTGCGTGTTCATCGGTTTAAATGTTGCTAAAAAAATTCATTCGACAAGAATAAAAAAAATAGCTATTTACTTATTTTATTTTTTTTAAAGGTCTTGATATGATAAGGGTGTCTTAATTTGGCTTATTTTGGCTCATTGTATTGTACTTAACATTGAGCAATTGCTCCTGCGTGTTCATCGGTGTAAATGTAGCTAAAAAAAATTCATTCGACAAGAATAAGAAAAATAGCTATTTACTTATTTTATTTTTTTAAAGGTCTTAAAAAGATATAGGTGTCTTAATTTTCCTTGTTTAGGTAAATTGTGTAGTACTTAACATTGAGCAATTGCTCCTGCGTGTTCATCGGTGTAAATGTAGCTACAAAAAATTCATTCGACAAGAATACGAAAAATAGCTATATACTTATTTTATTTTTTTAAAGGTCTTGATATGACACGGGTCTCCAAATTTGGCTTATTTAGGCTCATTGTATTGTAATTAACATTGAGCAATTGCTCCTGCGTGTTCATCGGTGTAAATGTGGCTAACAAAAATTCATTCGACAAGAATAAGAAAGATAGCTATTTACTTATAATTTTTTTAAATTTTTTAAAAAGATATAGGTGTCTTAATTTTGCTTATTTTGGCTCATTGTATTGTACTTGACATTGAGAAATTGCTCCTGCGTGTTCATCGGTTTAAATGTTGTTACAAAAATTCATTCGACAAGAATAAAAAAAATAGCTATTTACTTATTTTATTTTTTTTAAAGGTCTTGATATGATAAGGGTGTCTTAATTTGGCTTATTTTGGCTCATTGTATTGTACTTAACATTGAGCAATTGCTCCTGCGTGTTCATCGGTGTAAATGTAGCTAAAAAAAATTCATTCGACAAGAATAAGAAAAATAGCTATTTACTTATTTTATTTTTTTAAAGGTCTTAAAAAGATATAGGTGTCTTAATTTTCCTTGTTTAGGTACATTGTGTAGTACTTAACATTGAGCAATTGCTCCTGCGTGTTCATCGGTGTAAATGTAGCTACCAAAAATTCATTCGACAAGAATACGAAAAATAGCTATATACTTATTTTATTTTTTTTAAAGGTCTTGATATGACACGGGTGTCTTAATTTGGCTTATTTTGGCTCATTGTATTGTAGTTAACATTGAGCAATTGCTCCTGCGTGTTCATCGGTGTAAATGTAGCTAAAAAAAATTCATTCGACAAGAATAAGAAAAATAGCTATTTACTTATTTTATTTTTTTAAAGGTTTTAAAAAGATATAGGTGTCTTAATTTTGCTTATTTTGGCTCACTGTATTGTACTTAACATTGAGCAATTGTTCCTGCGTGTTCATCGGTGTAAATGTAGCTAAAAAAAATTCATTCGACAAGAATAAGAAAAATAGCTATTTACTTATTTTATTTTTTTAAAGGTTTTAAAAGGATATAGGTGTCTTAATTTTGCTTATTTTGGCTCACTGTATTGTACTTGACATTGAACAATTGCTCCTGCGTGTTCATCGGTTTAAATGTTGCTAAAAAAAATTCATTCGACAAGAATAAAAAAAATGGCTATTTACTTATTTTATTTTTTTTAAAGGTCTTGATATGATAAGGGTGTCTTAATTTTGCTTATTTTGGCTCACTGTATTGAACTTAACATTGAGCAATTGCTCCTGCGTGTTCATCGGTGTAAATGTAGCTAAAAAAAATTCATTCGACAAGATTAAGAAAAATAGCTATTTACTTATTTTATTTTTTTTAAAGGTCTTAAAAAGATATAGGTGTCTTAATTTTGCTTATTTAGCCTCATTGTATTGTACTTAACATTGGCCACTTGCTCCTGCGTGTTCATCGGTGTAAATGTAGCTACAAAAAATTCATTCGACAAGAATACGAAAAATAGCTATATACTTATTTTATTTTTTTAAAGGTCTTGATATGACACGGGTCTCCAAATTTGGCTTATTTAGGCTCATTGTATTGTAATTAACATTGAGCAATTGCTCCTGCGTGTTCATCGGTGTAAATGTGGCTAACAAAAATTCATTCGACAAGAATAAGAAAGATAGCTATTTACTTATAATTTTTTTAAATTTTTTAAAAAGATATAGGTGTCTTAATTTTGCTTATTTTGGCTCATTGTATTGCACTTGACATTGAGAAATTGCTCCTGCGTGTTCATCGGTTTAAATGTTGTTAAAAAAATTCATTCGACAAGAATAAAAAAAATTGCTATTTACTTATTTTATTTTTTTTAAAGGTCTTGATATGATAAGGGTGTCTTAATTTTGCTTATTTTGGCTCATTGTATTGAACTTAACATTGAGCAATTGCTCCTGCGTGTTCATCGGTGTAAATGTAGCTAAAAAAAATTCATTCGACAAGAATAAGAAAAATAGCTATTTACTTATTTTATTTTTTTTAAAGGTTTTAAAAAGATTAAGGTGTCTTTATTTTGCTTATTTTGGCTCAATGTATTGTACTTAACATTGAGCAATTGTTCCTGCGTGTTCATCGGTGTAAATGTAGCTAAAAAAAATTCATTCGACAAGATTAAGAAAAATAGCTATTTACTTATTTTATTTTTTTTAAAGGTCTTAAAAAGATATAGGTGTCTTAATTTTGCTTATTTAGCCTCATTGTATTGTACTTAACATTGGCCACTTGCTCCTGCGTGTTCATCGGTGTAAATGTAGCTACAAAAAATTCATTCGACAAGAATACGAAAAATAGCTATATACTTATTTTATTTTTTTAAAGGTCTTGATATGACACGGGTCTCCAAATTTGGCTTATTTAGGCTCATTGTATTGTAATTAACATTGAGCAATTGCTCCTGCGTGTTCATCGGTGTAAATGTGGCTAACAAAAATTCATTCGACAAGAATAAGAAAGATAGCTATTTACTTATAATTTTTTTAAATTTTTTAAAAAGATATAGGTGTCTTAATTTTGCTTATTTTGGCTCATTGTATTGTACTTGACATTGAGAAATTGCTCCTGCGTGTTCATCGGTTTAAATGTTGTTAAAAAAATTCATTCGACAAGAATAAAAAAAATAGCTATTTACTTATTTTATTTTTTTTACAGGTCTTGATATGATATGAGTGTCTTAATTTTGCTTAATTTGGCTCATTGTATTGTAATTAACATTAAGCAATTGCTCCTGCGTGTTCATCGGTGTAAAAGTAGCTAAAAAAAATTCATTCGACAAGAATAAGAAAAACAGCTATTTACTTATTTTTTTTTTTTACAGGTCTTGATATGATATAGGTGTCATACTTTTGCTTGTTTAGGTACATTGTGTAGTACTTAACATTGACCACTTGCTCCTGCGTGTACATCGGTGTAAATGTAGCTACTAAAAATTCATTCGACAAGAATACGAAAAATAGCTATATATTATTTTATTTTTTTTAAAGGTCTTCATATGATAAGGGTGTCTTAATTTTGCTTATTTTGGCTCATTGTATTGTACTTGACATTGAGAAATTGCTCCTGCGTGTTCATCGGTTTAAATGTTGCTAAAAAAATTCATTCGACAAGAATAAAAAAAATAGCTATTTACTTATTTTATTTTTTTTAAAGGTCTTGATATGATAAGGGTGTCTTAATTTGGCTTATTTTGGCTCATTGTATTGTACTTAACATTGAGCAATTGCTCCTGTGTGTTCATCGGTGTAAATGTAGCTAAAAAAAATTCATTCGACAAGAATAAGAAAAATAGCTATTTACTTATTTTATTTTTTTAAAGGTCTTAAAAAGATATAGGTGTCTTAATTTTCCTTGTTTAGGTAAATTGTGTAGTACTTAACATTGAGCAATTGCTCCTGCGTGTTCATCGGTGTAAATGTAGCTACAAAAAATTCATTCGACAAGAATACGAAAAATAGGTATATACTTATTTTATTTTTTTTAATGGTCTTGAAATGATACGGGTGTCTCAATATTGCTTATTTTGACTCATTGTATTGTACTTAACATTGAGCAATTGCTGCTGTGTGTTCATCGGTTTAAATGTTGCTAAAAAAAATTCATTCGACAAGAATAAGAAAAATAGCTATTTACTTTTTTTTTTTTTTTTAAAGGTTTCAATGAGATATAGGTGCCTTAATTTTGCTTATTTAGGCTCATTGTATTGTATTTAACATTGGCCACTTGCTCCTGCGTGTTCATCTGTGTAAATGTAGCTACCAAAAATTCATTCGACAAGAATACGAAAAATAGCTATATACTTATTTTATTTTTTTTAAAGGTCTTGATATGACACGGGTGTCTTAATTTGGCTTATTTTGGCTCATTGTATTGTAGTTAACATTGAGCAATTGCTCCTGCGTGTTCATCGGTGTAAATGTAGCTAAAAAAAATTCATTCGACAAGAATAAGAAAAATAGCTATTTACTTATTTTATTTTTTTAAAGGTTTTAAAAAGATAAAGGTGTCTTAATTTTGCTTACTTTGGCTCATTGTATTGTACTTGACTTTGAGAAATTGCTCCTGCGTGTTCAACGGTTTAAATGTTGCTAAAAAAAATTCATTCGACAAGAATAAAAAAAATAGCTATTTACTTATTTTATTTTTTTTAAAGGTCTTGATATGATAAGGGTGTCTTAATTTGGCTTATTTTGGCTCATTGTATTGTACTTAACATTGAGCAATTGCTCCTGCGTGTTCATCGGTGTAAATGTAGCTAAAAAAAATTCATTCGACAAGAATAAGAAAAATAGCTATTTACTTATTTTATTTTTTTAAAGGTCTTAAAAAGATATAGGTGTCTTAATTTTCCTTGTTTAGGTACATTGTGTAGTACTTAACATTGAGCAATTGCTCCTGCGTGTTCATCGGTGTAAATGTAGCTACAAAAAATTCATTCGACAAGAATACGAAAAATAGGTATATACTTATTTTATTTTTTTTAATGGTCTTGAAATGATACGGGTGTCTCAATATTGCTTATTTTGACTCATTGTATTGTACTTAACATTGAGCAATTGCTGCTGTGTGTTCATCGGTTTAAATGTTGCTAAAAAAAATTCATTCGACAAGAATAAGAAAAATAGCTATTTACTTTTTTTTTTTTTTTTTAAGGTTTCAATGAGATATAGGTGCCTTAATTTTGCTTATTTAGGCTCATTGTATTGTATTTAACATTGGCCACTTGCTCCTGCGTGTTCATCTGTGTAAATGTAGCTACCAAAAATTCATTCGACAAGAATACGAAAAATAGCTATATACTTATTTTATTTTTTTTAAAGGTCTTGATATGACACGGGTGTCTTAATTTGGCTTATTTTGGCTCATTGTATTGTAGTTAACATTGAGCAATTGCTCCTGCGTGTTCATCGGTGTAAATGTAGCTAAAAAAAATTCATTCGACAAGAATAAGAAAAATAGCTATTTACTTATTTTATTTTTTTAAAGGTTTTAAAAAGATAAAGGTGTCTTAATTTTGCTTACTTTGGCTCATTGTATTGTACTTGACTTTGAGAAATTGCTCCTGCGTGTTCAACGGTTTAAATGTTGCTAAAAAAAATTCATTCGACAAGAATAAAAAAAATAGCTATTTACTTATTTTATTTTTTTTAAAGGTCTTGATATGATAAGGGTGTCTTAATTTGGCTTATTTTGGCTCATTGTATTGTACTTAACATTGAGCAATTGCTCCTGCGTGTTCATCGGTGTAAATGTAGCTACAAAAAATTCATTCGACAAGAATACGAAAAATAGGTATATACTTATTTTATTTTTTTTAATGGTCTTGAAATGATACGGGTGTCTCAATATTGCTTATTTTGACTCATTGTATTGTACTTAACATTGAGCAATTGCTCCTGTGTGTTCATCGGTTTAAATGTTGCTAAAAAAAATTCATTCGACAAGAATAAGAAAAATAGCTATTTACTTTTTTTTTTTTTTTTTAAGGTTTCAATGAGATATAGGTGCCTTAATTTTGCTTATTTAGGCTCATTGTATTGTATTTAACATTGGCCACTTGCTCCTGCGTGTTCATCTGTGTAAATGTAGCTACCAAAAATTCATTCGACAAGAATACGAAAAATAGCTATATACTTATTTTATTTTTTTTAAAGGTCTTGATATGACACGGGTGTCTTAATTTGGCTTATTTTGGCTCATTGTATTGTAATTAACATTGAGCAATTGCTCCTGCGTGTTCATCGGTGTAAATGTAGCTAAAAAAAATTCATTCGACAAGAATAAGAAAAATAGCTATTTACTTATTTTATTTTTTTAAAGGTTTTAAAAAGATATAGGTGTCTTAATTTTGCTTATTTTGGCTCACTGTATTGTACTTGACATTGAGCAATTGCTCCTGCGTGTTCATCGGTTAAAATGTTGCTAAAAAAAATTCATTCGACAAGAATAAAAAAAATTGCTATTTACTTATTTTATTTTTTTTAAAGGTCTTGATATGATAAGGGTGTCTTAATTTTGCTTATTTTGGCTCATTGTATTGAACTTAACATTGAGCAATTGCTCCTGCGTGTTCATCGGTGTAAATGTAGCTAAAAAAAATTCATTCGACAAGAATAAGAAAAATAGCTATTTACTTATTTTATTTTTTTTAAAGGTTTTAAAAAGATTAAGGTGTCTTTATTTTGCTTATTTTGGCTCAATGTATTGTACTTAACATTGAGCAATTGTTCCTGCGTGTTCATCGGTGTAAATGTAGCTAAAAAAAATTCATTCGACAAGATTAAGAAAAATAGCTATTTACTTATTTTATTTTTTTTAAAGGTCTTAAAAAGATATAGGTGTCTTAATTTTGCTTATTTAGCCTCATTGTATTGTACTTAACATTGGCCACTTGCTCCTGCGTGTTCATCGGTGTAAATGTAGCTACAAAAAATTCATTCGACAAGAATACGAAAAATAGCTATATACTTATTTTATTTTTTTAAAGGTCTTGATATGACACGGGTCTCCAAATTTGGCTTATTTAGGCTCATTGTATTGTAATTAACATTGAGCAATTGCTCCTGCGTGTTCATCGGTGTAAATGTGGCTAACAAAAATTCATTCGACAAGAATAAGAAAGATAGCTATTTACTTATAATTTTTTTAAATTTTTTAAAAAGATATAGGTGTCTTAATTTTGCTTATTTTGGCTCATTGTATTGTACTTGACATTGAGAAATTGCTCCTGCGTGTTCATCGGTTTAAATGTTGTTAAAAAAATTCATTCGACAAGAATAAAAAAAATAGCTATTTACTTATTTTATTTTTTTTACAGGTCTTGATATGATATGAGTGTCTTAATTTTGCTTAATTTGGCTCATTGTATTGTAATTAACATTAAGCAATTGCTCCTGCGTGTTCATCGGTGTAAAAGTAGCTAAAAAAAATTCATTCGACAAGAATAAGAAAAACAGCTATTTACTTATTTTTTTTTTTTACAGGTCTTGATATGATATAGGTGTCATACTTTTGCTTGTTTAGGTACATTGTGTAGTACTTAACATTGACCACTTGCTCCTGCGTGTACATCGGTGTAAATGTAGCTACAAAAAATTCATTCGACAAGAATACGAAAAATAGCTATATATTATTTTATTTTTTTTAAAGGTCTTGATATGATAAGGGTGTCTTAATTTTGCTTATTTTGGCTCATTGTATTGTACTTGACATTGAGAAATTGCTCCTGCGTGTTCATCGGTTTAAATGTTGCTAAAAAAATTCATTCGACAAGAATAAAAAAAATAGCTATTTACTTATTTTATTTTTTTTAAAGGTCTTGATATGATAAGGGTGTCTTAATTTGGCTTATTTTGGCTCATTGTATTGTACTTAACATTGAGCAATTGCTCCTGCGTGTTCATCGGTGTAAATGTAGCTAAAAAAAATTCATTCGACAAGAATAAGAAAAATAGCTATTTACTTATTTTATTTTTTTAAAGGTCTTAAAAAGATATAGGTGTCTTAATTTTCCTTGTTTAGGTAAATTGTGTAGTACTTAACATTGAGCAATTGCTCCTGCGTGTTCATCGGTGTAAATGTAGCTACAAAAAATTCATTCGACAAGAATACGAAAAATAGGTATATACTTATTTAATTTTTTTTAATGGTCTTGAAATGATACGGGTGTCTCAATATTGCTTATTTTGACTCATTGTATTGTACTTAACATTGAGCAATTGCTCCTGTGTGTTCATCGGTTTAAATGTTGCTAAAAAAAATTCATTCGACAAGAATAAGAAAAATAGCTATTTACTTTTTTTTTTTTTTTTTAAGGTTTCAATGAGATATAGGTGCCTTAATTTTGCTTATTTAGGCTCATTGTATTGTATTTAACATTGGCCACTTGCTCCTGCGTGTTCATCTGTGTAAATGTAGCTACCAAAAATTCATTCGACAAGAATACGAAAAATAGCTATATACTTATTTTATTTTTTTTAAAGGTCTTGATATGACACGGGTGTCTTAATTTGGCTTATTTTGGCTCATTGTATTGTAGTTAACATTGAGCAATTGCTCCTGCGTGTTCATCGGTGTAAATGTAGCTAAAAAAAATTCATTCGACAAGAATAAGAAAAATAGCTATTTACTTATTTTATTTTTTTAAAGGTTTTAAAAAGATATAGGTGTCTTAATTTTGCTTATTTTGGCTCACTGTATTGTACTTGACATTGAGCAATTGCTCCTGCGTGTTCATCGGTTTAAATGTTGCTAAAAAAAATTCATTCGACAAGAATAAAAAAAATTGCTATTTACTTATTTTATTTTTTTTAAAGGTCTTGATATGATAAGGGTGTCTTAATTTTGCTTATTTTGGCTCATTGTATTGAACTTAACATTGAGCAATTGCTCCTGCGTGTTCATCGGTGTAAATGTAGCTAAAAAAAATTCATTCGACAAGAATAAGAAAAATAGCTATTTACTTATTTTATTTTTTTTAAAGGTTTTAAAAAGATTAAGGTGTCTTTATTTTGCTTATTTTGGCTCAATGTATTGTACTTAACATTGAGCAATTGTTCCTGCGTGTTCATCGGTGTAAATGTAGCTAAAAAAAATTCATTCGACAAGATTAAGAAAAATAGCTATTTACTTATTTTATTTTTTTTAAAGGTCTTAAAAAGATATAGGTGTCTTAATTTTGCTTATTTAGCCTCATTGTATTGTACTTAACATTGGCCACTTGCTCCTGCGTGTTCATCGGTGTAAATGTAGCTAAAAAAAATTCATTCGACAAGAATAAGAAAAATAGCTATTTACTTATTTTATTTTTTTAAAGGTTTTAAAAAGATAAAGGTGTCTTAATTTTGCTTACTTTGGCTCATTGTATTGTATTTGACTTTGAGAAATTGCTCCTGCGTGTTCAACGGTTTAAATGTTGCTAAAAAAAATTCATTCGACAAGAATAAAAAAAATAGCTATTTACTTATTTTATTTTTTTTAAAGGTCTTGATATGATAAGGGTGTCTTAATTTGGCTTATTTTGGCTCATTGTATTGTACTTAACATTGAGCAATTGCTCCTGCGTGTTCATCGGTGTAAATGTAGCTAAAAAAAATTCATTCGACAAGAATAAGAAAAATAGCTATTTACTTATTTTATTTTTTTAAAGGTTTTAAAAAGATAAAGGTGTCTTAATTTTGCTTACTTTGGCTCATTGTATTGTACTTGACTTTGAGAAATTGCTCCTGCGTGTTCAACGGTTTAAATGTTGCTAAAAAAAATTCATTCGACTAGAATAAAAAAAATAGCTATTTACTTATTTTATTTTTTTTAAAGGTCTTGATATGATAAGGGTGTCTTAATTTGGCTTATTTTGGCTCATTGTATTGTACTTAACATTGAGCAATTGCTCCTGCGTGTTCATCGGTGTAAATGTAGCTAAAAAAAATTCATTCGACAAGAATAAGAAAAATAGCTATTTACTTATTTTATTTTTTTAAAGGTCTTAAAAAGATATAGGTGTCTTAATTTTCCTTGTTTAGGTACATTGTGTAGTACTTAACATTGAGCAATTGCTCCTGCGTGTTCATCGGTGTAAATGTAGCTACAAAAAATTCATCCGACAAGAATACGAAAAATAGGTATATACTTATTTTATTTTTTTTAATGGTCTTGAAATGATACGGGTGTCTCAATATTGCTTATTTTGACTCATTGTATTGTACTTAACATTGAGCAATTGCTCCTGTGTGTTCATCGGTTTAAATGTTGCTAAAAAAAATTCATTCGACAAGAATAAGAAAAATTGCTATTTACTTTTTTTTTTTTTTTTTAAGGTTTCAATGAGATATAGGTGCCTTAATTTTGCTTATTTAGGCTCATTGTATTGTATTTAACATTGGCCACTTGCTCCTGCGTGTTCATCTGTGTAAATGTAGCTACCAAAAATTCATTCGACAAGAATACGAAAAATAGCTATATACTTATTTTATTTTTTTTAAAGGTCTTGATATGACACGGGTGTCTTAATTTGGCTTATTTTGGCTCATTGTATTGTAGTTAACATTGAGCAATTGCTCCTGCGTGTTCATCGGTGTAAATGTAGCTAAAAAAAATTCATTCGACAAGAATAAGAAAAATAGCTATTTACTTATTTTATTTTTTTAAAGGTTTTAAAAAGATATAGGTGTCTTAATTTTGCTTATTTTGGCTCACTGTATTGTACTTGACATTGAGCAATTGCTCCTGCGTGTTCATCGGTTTAAATGTTGCTAAAAAAAATTCATTCGACAAGAATAAAAAAAATTGCTATTTACTTATTTTATTTTTTTTAAAGGTCTTGATATGATAAGGGTGTCTTAATTTTGCTTATTTTGGCTCATTGTATTGAACTTAACATTGAGCAATTGCTCCTGCGTGTTCATCGGTGTAAATGTAGCTAAAAAAAATTCATTCGACAAGAATAAGAAAAATAGCTATTTACTTATTTTATTTTTTTTAAAGGTTTTAAAAAGATTAAGGTGTCTTTATTTTGCTTATTTTGGCTCAATGTATTGTACTTAACATTGAGCAATTGTTCCTGCGTGTTCATCGGTGTAAATGTAGCTAAAACAAATTCATTCGACAAGATTAAGAAAAATAGCTATTTACTTATTTTATTTTTTTTAAAGGTCTTAAAAAGATATAGGTGTCTTAATTTTGCTTATTTAGCCTCATTGTATTGTACTTAACATTGGCCACTTGCTCCTGCGTGTTCATCGGTGTAAATGTAGCTACAAAAAATTCATTCGACAAGAATACGAAAAATAGCTATATACTTATTTTATTTTTTTAAAGGTCTTGATATGACACGGGTCTCCAAATTTGGCTTATTTAGGCTCATTGTATTGTAATTAACATTGAGCAATTGCTCCTGCGTGTTCATCGGTGTAAATGTGGCTAACAAAAATTCATTCGACAAGAATATGAAAGATAGCTATTTACTTATAATTTTTTTAAATTTTTTAAAAAGATATAGGTGTCTTAATTTTGCTTATTTTGGCTCATTGTATTGTACTTGACATTGAGAAATTGCTCCTGCGTGTTCATCGGTTTAAATGTTGTTAAAAAAATTCATTCGACAAGAATAAAAAAAATAGCTATTCACTTATTTTATTTTTTTTACAGGTCTTGATATAATATGAGTGTCTTAATTTTGCTTAATTTGGCTCATTGTATTGTAATTAACATTAAGCAATTGCTCCTGCGTGTTCATCGGTGTAAAAGTAGCTAAAAAAAATTCATTCGACAAGAATAAGAAAAACAGCTATTTACTTATTTTTTTTTTTTACAGGTCTTGATATGATATAGGTGTCATACTTTTGCTTGTTTAGGTACATTGTGTAGTACTTAACATTGACCACTTGCTCCTGCGTGTACATCGGTGTAAATGTAGCTACAAAAAATTCATTCGCCAAGAATACGAAAAATAGCTATATACTTATTTTATTTTTTTTAAAGGTCTTGATATGACAAGGGTGTCTTAATTTGGCTTATTTTGGCTCACTGTATTGTAATTAACATTGAGCAATTGCTCCTGCGTGTTCATCGGTGTAACTGTAGCTAAAAAAAATTCATTCGACAAGAATAAGAAAGATAGCTTTTTACTTATTTTATTTTTTTAAAGGTTTTAAAAAGATATAGGTGTCTAAGTGTTGCTTATTTTGGCTCATTGTATTGTACTTGACATTGAGCAATTGCTCCTGCGTGTTCATCGGTGTAAATGTAGCTAAAAAAAATTCATTCGACAAGAATAAGAAAAATAGCTATTTACTTATTTTATTTTTTTAAAGGTCTTAAAAAGATATAGGTGTCATACTTTTGCTTGTTTAGGTACATTGTGTAGTACTTAACATTGACCACTTGCTCCTGCGTGTACATCGGTGTAAATGTAGCTACAAAAAATTCATTCGACAAGAATACGAAAAATAGCTATATATTATTTTATTTTTTTTAAAGGTCTTGATATGATAAGGGTGTCTTAATTTTGCTTATTTTGGCTCATTGTATTGTACTTGACATTGAGAAATTGCTCCTGCGTGTTCATCGGTTTAAATGTTGCTAAAAAAATTCATTCGACAAGAATAAAAAAAATAGCTATTTACTTATTTTATTTTTTTTAAAGGTCTTGATATGATATGGGGGTCTTAATTTGGCTTATTTGGCTCACTGTATTGCACTTAACATTGAGCAATTGCTCCTGCGTGTTCATCGGTGTAAATGTAGCTAAAAAAAATTCATTCGACAAGAATAAGAAAAATAGCTATATACTTATTTTATTTTTTTAAAGGTCTTAAAAAGATATAGGTGTCTTAATTTTCCTTGTTTAGGTACATTGTGTAGTACTTAACATTGAGCAATTGCTCCTGCGTGTTCATCGGTGTAAATGTAGCTACAAAAAATTCATTCGACAAGAATACGAAAAATAGCTATATACTTATTTTATTTTTTTTAATGGTCTTGAAATGATATGGGTGTCTTAATATTGCTTATTTTGACTCATTGTATTGTACTTGACATTGAGCAATTGCTCCTGCGTGTTCATCGGTGTAAATGTAGCTAAAAAAAATTCATTCGACAAGAATAAGAAAAATAGCAATATACTTATTTTATTTTTTTAAAGGTCTTAAAAAGATATAGGTGTCTTAATTTTCCTTGTCTAGGTACATTGTGTAGTACTTAACATTGAGCAATTGCTCCTGCGTGTTCATCGGTGTAAATGTAGCTACAAAAAATTCATTCGACCAGAATACGAAAAAAAGCTATATACTTATTTTATTTTTTTTAATGGTCTTGAAATGATATGGGTGTCTTAATATTGCTTATTTTGACTCATTGTATTGTGCTTAACATTGAGCAATTGCTCCTGCGTGTTCATCGGAGTAAATGTAGCTAAACAAAATTCATTCGACAAGAATAAGAAAAATTGCTATTTACTTATTTTATTTTTTTTAAAGGTCTTAAAAAGATATAGGTGTCTAATTTTGCTTGTTTAGGCTCATTGTATTGTAGTTAACATTGACCACTTGCTCCTGGGTGTTCATCGGTGTAAATGTAGCTACAAAAAATTCATTCGACAAGAATACGAAAAATAGCTACATACTTATTTTATTTTTTTTAAAGGTATTGATATGACAAGGGTGTCTTAATTTGGCTTATTTTGGCTCATTGTATTGTAATTAACATTGAGCAATAGCTCCTGCGTGTTCATCGGTGTAAATGTAGCTAAAAAAAATTCATTCGACAAGAATATGAAAAATAGCTATTTACTTATTTTATTTTTTTAAAGGTTTTAAAAAGATATAGGTGTCTTAATTTTGCTTATTTTGGCTCATTGTATTATACTTGACATTGAACAATTGCTCCTGCGTGTTCATCGGTGTAAATGTAGCTAAAAAAAATTCATTCGACAAGAATAAGAAAAATAGCTTTTTACTTATTTTTTTTTTTTTAAAGGTCTTAAAAAGATAAAGGTGTCTTAATTTTGCTTATTTAGGCTCACTGTATTGTACTTAACATTGGCCACTTGCTCCTGCGTGTTCGTTGGTGTAAATGTAGCTACAAAAAATTCATTCGACAAGAATACGAAAAATAGCTATATACTTATTTTATTTTTTTTAAAGGTCTTGATATGACACGGGTGTCTTAATTTGGCTTATTTGGCTCACTGTATTGTAATTAACATTGAGCAATTGCTCCTGCGTGTTCATCGGTGTAAATGTAGCTAAAAAAAACTCATTCGACAAGAATAAGAAAAATAGCTATTTACTTATTTTATTTTTTTAAAGGTCTTAAAAAGATATAGGTGTCATAATTTTGCTTGTTTAGGTACATTGTGTAGTACTTAACATTGACCACTTGCTCCTGCGTGTACATCGGTGTAAATGTAGCTACAAAAAATTCATTCGACAAGAATACGAAAAATAGCTATATATTATTTTATTTTTTTTAAAGGTCTTGATATGACACGGGTTTCTTAATTTGGCTTATTTAGGCTCATTGTATTGTAATTAACATTGAGCAATTGCTCCTGCGTGTTCATCGGTGTAAATGTAGCTACAAAAAATTCATCCGACAAGAATACGAAAAATAGGTATATACTTATTTTATTTTTTTTAATGGTCTTGAAATGATACGGGTGTCTCAATATTGCTTATTTTGACTCATTGTATTGTACTTAACATTGAGCAATTGCTCCTGTGTGTTCATCGGTTTAAATGTTGCTAAAAAAAATTCATTCGACAAGAATAAGAAAAATTGCTATTTACTTTTTTTTTTTTTTTTTAAGGTTTCAATGAGATATAGGTGCCTTAATTTTGCTTATTTAGGCTCATTGTATTGTATTTAACATTGGCCACTTGCTCCTGCGTGTTCATCTGTGTAAATGTAGCTACCAAAAATTCATTCGACAAGAATACGAAAAATAGCTATATACTTATTTTATTTTTTTTAAAGGTCTTGATATGACACGGGTGTCTTAATTTGGCTTATTTTGGCTCATTGTATTGTAGTTAACATTGAGCAATTGCTCCTGCGTGTTCATCGGTGTAAATGTAGCTAAAAAAAATTCATTCGACAAGAATAAGAAAAATAGCTATTTACTTATTTTATTTTTTTAAAGGTTTTAAAAAGATATAGGTGTCTTAATTTTGCTTATTTTGGCTCACTGTATTGTACTTGACATTGAGCAATTGCTCCTGCGTGTTCATCGGTTTAAATGTTGCTAAAAAAAATTCATTCGACAAGAATAAAAAAAATTGCTATTTACTTATTTTATTTTTTTTAAAGGTCTTGATATGATAAGGGTGTCTTAATTTTGCTTATTTTGGCTCATTGTATTGAACTTAACATTGAGCAATTGCTCCTGCGTGTTCATCGGTGTAAATGTAGCTAAAAAAAATTCATTCGACAAGAATAAGAAAAATAGCTATTTACTTATTTTATTTTTTTTAAAGGTTTTAAAAAGATTAAGGTGTCTTTATTTTGCTTATTTTGGCTCAATGTATTGTACTTAACATTGAGCAATTGTTCCTGCGTGTTCATCGGTGTAAATGTAGCTAAAAAAAATTCATTCGACAAGATTAAGAAAAATAGCTATTTACTTATTTTATTTTTTTTAAAGGTCTTAAAAAGATATAGGTGTCTTAATTTTGCTTATTTAGCCTCATTGTATTGTACTTAACATTGGCCACTTGCTCCTGCGTGTTCATCGGTGTAAATGTAGCTACAAAAAATTCATTCGACAAGAATACGAAAAATAGCTATATACTTATTTTATTTTTTTAAAGGTCTTGATATGACACGGGTCTCCAAATTTGGCTTATTTAGGCTCATTGTATTGTAATTAACATTGAGCAATTGCTCCTGCGTGTTCATCGGTGTAAATGTGGCTAACAAAAATTCATTCGACAAGAATATGAAAGATAGCTATTTACTTATAATTTTTTTAAATTTTTTAAAAAGATATAGGTGTCTTAATTTTGCTTATTTTGGCTCATTGTATTGTACTTGACATTGAGAAATTGCTCCTGCGTGTTCATCGGTTTAAATGTTGTTAAAAAAATTCATTCGACAAGAATAAAAAAAATAGCTATTCACTTATTTTATTTTTTTTACAGGTCTTGATATAATATGAGTGTCTTAATTTTGCTTAATTTGGCTCATTGTATTGTAATTAACATTAAGCAATTGCTCCTGCGTGTTCATCGGTGTAAAAGTAGCTAAAAAAAATTCATTCGACAAGAATAAGAAAAACAGCTATTTACTTATTTTTTTTTTTTACAGGTCTTGATATGATATAGGTGTCATACTTTTGCTTGTTTAGGTACATTGTGTAGTACTTAACATTGACCACTTGCTCCTGCGTGTACATCGGTGTAAATGTAGCTACAAAAAATTCATTCGCCAAGAATACGAAAAATAGCTATATACTTATTTTATTTTTTTTAAAGGTCTTGATATGACAAGGGTGTCTTAATTTGGCTTATTTTGGCTCACTGTATTGTAATTAACATTGAGCAATTGCTCCTGCGTGTTCATCGGTGTAACTGTAGCTAAAAAAAATTCATTCGACAAGAATAAGAAAGATAGCTTTTTACTTATTTTATTTTTTTAAAGGTTTTAAAAAGATATAGGTGTCTAAGTGTTGCTTATTTTGGCTCATTGTATTGTACTTGACATTGAGCAATTGCTCCTGCGTGTTCATCGGTGTAAATGTAGCTAAAAAAAATTCATTCGACAAGAATAAGAAAAATAGCTATTTACTTATTTTATTTTTTTAAAGGTCTTAAAAAGATATAGGTGTCATACTTTTGCTTGTTTAGGTACATTGTGTAGTACTTAACATTGACCACTTGCTCCTGCGTGTACATCGGTGTAAATGTAGCTACAAAAAATTCATTCGACAAGAATACGAAAAATAGCTATATATTATTTTATTTTTTTTAAAGGTCTTGATATGATAAGGGTGTCTTAATTTTGCTTATTTTGGCTCATTGTATTGTACTTGACATTGAGAAATTGCTCCTGCGTGTTCATCGGTTTAAATGTTGCTAAAAAAATTCATTCGACAAGAATAAAAAAAATAGCTATTTACTTATTTTATTTTTTTTAAAGGTCTTGATATGATATGGGGGTCTTAATTTGGCTTATTTGGCTCACTGTATTGCACTTAACATTGAGCAATTGCTCCTGCGTGTTCATCGGTGTAAATGTAGCTAAAAAAAATTCATTCGACAAGAATAAGAAAAATAGCTATATACTTATTTTATTTTTTTAAAGGTCTTAAAAAGATATAGGTGTCTTAATTTTCCTTGTTTAGGTACATTGTGTAGTACTTAACATTGAGCAATTGCTCCTGCGTGTTCATCGGTGTAAATGTAGCTACAAAAAATTCATTCGACAAGAATACGAAAAATAGCTATATACTTATTTTATTTTTTTTAATGGTCTTGAAATGATATGGGTGTCTTAATATTGCTTATTTTGACTCATTGTATTGTACTTGACATTGAGCAATTGCTCCTGCGTGTTCATCGGTGTAAATGTAGCTAAAAAAAATTCATTCGACAAGAATAAGAAAAATAGCAATATACTTATTTTATTTTTTTAAAGGTCTTAAAAAGATATAGGTGTCTTAATTTTCCTTGTCTAGGTACATTGTGTAGTACTTAACATTGAGCAATTGCTCCTGCGTGTTCATCGGTGTAAATGTAGCTACAAAAAATTCATTCGACCAGAATACGAAAAAAAGCTATATACTTATTTTATTTTTTTTAATGGTCTTGAAATGATATGGGTGTCTTAATATTGCTTATTTTGACTCATTGTATTGTGCTTAACATTGAGCAATTGCTCCTGCGTGTTCATCGGAGTAAATGTAGCTAAACAAAATTCATTCGACAAGAATAAGAAAAATTGCTATTTACTTATTTTATTTTTTTTAAAGGTCTTAAAAAGATATAGGTGTCTAATTTTGCTTGTTTAGGCTCATTGTATTGTAGTTAACATTGACCACTTGCTCCTGGGTGTTCATCGGTGTAAATGTAGCTACAAAAAATTCATTCGACAAGAATACGAAAAATAGCTACATACTTATTTTATTTTTTTTAAAGGTATTGATATGACAAGGGTGTCTTAATTTGGCTTATTTTGGCTCATTGTATTGTAATTAACATTGAGCAATAGCTCCTGCGTGTTCATCGGTGTAAATGTAGCTAAAAAAAATTCATTCGACAAGAATATGAAAAATAGCTATTTACTTATTTTATTTTTTTAAAGGTTTTAAAAAGATATAGGTGTCTTAATTTTGCTTATTTTGGCTCATTGTATTATACTTGACATTGAACAATTGCTCCTGCGTGTTCATCGGTGTAAATGTAGCTAAAAAAAATTCATTCGACAAGAATAAGAAAAATAGCTTTTTACTTATTTTTTTTTTTTTAAAGGTCTTAAAAAGATAAAGGTGTCTTAATTTTGCTTATTTAGGCTCACTGTATTGTACTTAACATTGGCCACTTGCTCCTGCGTGTTCGTTGGTGTAAATGTAGCTACAAAAAATTCATTCGACAAGAATACGAAAAATAGCTATATACTTATTTTATTTTTTTTAAAGGTCTTGATATGACACGGGTGTCTTAATTTGGCTTATTTGGCTCACTGTATTGTAATTAACATTGAGCAATTGCTCCTGCGTGTTCATCGGTGTAAATGTAGCTAAAAAAAACTCATTCGACAAGAATAAGAAAAATAGCTATTTACTTATTTTATTTTTTTAAAGGTCTTAAAAAGATATAGGTGTCATAATTTTGCTTGTTTAGGTACATTGTGTAGTACTTAACATTGACCACTTGCTCCTGCGTGTACATCGGTGTAAATGTAGCTACAAAAAATTCATTCGACAAGAATACGAAAAATAGCTATATATTATTTTATTTTTTTTAAAGGTCTTGATATGACACGGGTTTCTTAATTTGGCTTATTTAGGCTCATTGTATTGTAATTAACATTGAGCAATTGCTCCTGCGTGTTCATCGGTGTAAATGTGGCTAAAAAAAATTCATTCGACAAGAATAAGAAAAATAGCTATTTACTTATAATTTTTTTAAATTTTTTAAAAAGATATAGGTGTCTTAATTTTGCTTATTTTGGCTCATTGTATTGTACTTGACATTGAGAAATTGCTCCTGCGTGTTCATCGGTTTAAATGTTGCTAAAAAAATTCATTCGACAAGAATACGAAAAATAGCTATATACTTATTTTATTTTTTTTAAAGGTCTTGATATGACACGGGTGTCTTAATTTGGCTTATTTGGCTCACTGTATTGTAATTAACATTGAGCAATTGCTCCTGCGTGTTCATCGGTGTAAATGTAGCTAAAAAAAACTCATTCGACAAGAATAAGAAAAATAGCTATTTACTTATTTTATTTTTTTAAAGGTCTTAAAAAGATATAGGTGTCATAATTTTGCTTGTTTAGGTACATTGTGTAGTACTTAACATTGACCACTTGCTCCTGCGTGTACATCGGTGTAAATGTAGCTACAAAAAATTCATTCGACAAGAATACGAAAAATAGCTATATATTATTTTATTTTTTTTAAAGGTCTTGATATGACACGGGTTTCTTAATTTGGCTTATTTAGGCTCATTGTATTGTAATTAACATTGAGCAATTGCTCCTGCGTGTTCATCGGTGTAAATGTGGCTAAAAAAAATTCATTCGACAAGAATAAGAAAAATAGCTATTTACTTATAATTTTTTTAAATTTTTTAAAAAGATATAGGTGTCTTAATTTTGCTTATTTTGGCTCAATGTATTGTACTTGACATTGAGAAATTGCTCCTGCGTGTTCATCGGTTTAAATGTTGCTAAAAAAATTCATTCGACAAGAATACGAAAAATAGCTATATACTTATTTTATTTTTTTTAAAGGTCTTAAAAAGATATAGGTGTCTTAATTTTGTTTATTTTGGCTCATTGTATTATACTTGACATTGAACAATTGCTCCTGCGTGTTCATCGGTGTAAATGTAGCTAAAAAAAATTCATTCGACAAGAATAAGAAAAATAGCTTTTTACTTATTTTATTTTTTTTAAAGGTCTTAAAAAGATAAAGGTGTCTTAATTTTGCTTATTTAGGCTCACTGTATTGTACTTAACATTGGCCACTTGCTCCTGCGTGTTCATTGGTGTAAATGTAGCTACAAAAAATTCATTCGACAAGAATACGAAAAATAGCTATATACTTATTTTATTTTTTTAAAGGTCTTGATATGACACGGGTGTCTTAATTTGGCTTATTTGGCTCACTAAATTGTAATTAACATTGAGCAATTGCTCCTGCGTGTTCATCGGTGTAAATGTAGCTAAAAAAAACTCATTCGACAAGAATAAGAAAAATAGCTATTTACTTATTTTATTTTTTTAAAGGTCTTAAAAAGATATAGGTGTCATAATTTTGCTTGTTTAGGTACATTGTGTAGTACTTAACATTGACCACTTGCTCCTGCGTGTACATCGGTGTAAATGTAGCTACAAAAAATTCATTCGACAAGAATACGAAAAATAGCTATATATTATTTTATTTTTTTTAAAGGTCTTGATATGACACGGGTGTCTTAATTTGGCTTATTTAGGCTCATTGTATTGTAATTAACATTGAGCAATTGCTCCTGCGTGTTCATCGGTGTAAATGTGGCTAACAAAAATTCATTCGACAAGAATAAGAAAGATAGCTATTTACTTATAATTTTTTTAAATTTTTTAAAAAGATATAGGTGTCTTAATTTTGCTTATTTTGGCTCATTGTATTGTACTTGACATTGAGAAATTGCTCCTGCGTGTTCATCGGTTTAAATGTTGTTAAAAAAATTCATTCGACAAGAATAAAAAAAATAGCTATTTACTTATTTTATTTTTTTTACAGGTCTTGATATGATATGAGTGTCTTAATTTTGCTTAATTTGGCTCATTGTATTGTAATTAACATTAAGCAATTGCTCCTGCGTGTTCATCGGTGTAAAAGTAGCTAAAAAAAATTCATTCGACAAGAATAAGAAAAACAGCTATTTACTTATTTTTTTTTTTACAGGTCTTGATATGATATGAGTGTCTTAATTTTGCTTAATTTGGCTCACTGTATTGTACTTAACATTGACCACTTGCTCCTGCGTGTACATCGGTGTAAATGTAGCTACAAAAAATTCATTCGCCAAGAATACGAAAAATAGCTATATACTTATTTTATTTTTTTTAAAGGTCTTGATATGACAAGGGTGTCTTAATTTGGCTTATTTTGGCTCACTGTATTGCAATTAACATTGAGCAATTGCTCCTGCGTGTTCATCGGTGTAACTGTAGCTAAAAAAAATTCATTCGACAAGAATAAGAAAGATAGCTTTTTACTTATTTTATTTTTTTAAAGGTTTTAAAAAGATATAGGTGTCTAAGTGTTGCTTATTTTGGCTCATTGTATTGTGCTTGACATTGAGCAATTGCTCCTGCGTGTTCATCGGTGTAAATGTAGCTAAAAAAAATTCATTCGACAAGAATAAGAAAAATAGCTATTTACTTATTTTATTTTTTTAAAGGTCTTAAAAAGATATAGGTGTCATACTTTTGCTTGTTTAGGTACATTGTGTAGTACTTAACATTGACCACTTGCTCCTGCGTGTACATCGGTGTAAATGTAGCTACAAAAAATTCATTCGACAAGAATACGAAAAATAGCTATATATTATTTTATTTTTTTTAAAGGTCTTGATATGATAAGGGTGTCTTAATTTTGCTTATTTTGGCTCATTGTATTGTACTTGACATTGAGAAATTGCTCCTGCGTGTTCATTGGTTTAAATGTTGCTAAAAAAATTCATTCGACAAGAATAAAAAAAATAGCTATTTACTTATTTTATTTTTTTTAAAGGTCTTGATATGATATGGGGGTCTTAATTTGGCTTATTTGGCTCACTGTATTGCACTTAACATTGAGCAATTGCTCCTGCGTGTTCATCGGTGTAAATGTAGCTAAAAAAAATTCATTCGACAAGAATAAGAAAAATAGCTATTTACTTATTTTATTTTTTTAAAGGTTTTAAAAAGATAAAGGTGTCTTAATTTTGCTTACTTTGGCTCATTGTATTGTACTTGACTTTGAGAAATTGCTCCTGCGTGTTCAACGGTTTAAATGTTGCTAAAAAAAATTCATTCGACTAGAATAAAAAAAATAGCTATTTACTTATTTTATTTTTTTTAAAGGTCTTGATATGATAAGGGTGTCTTAATTTGGCTTATTTTGGCTCATTGTATTGTACTTAACATTGAGCAATTGCTCCTGCGTGTTCATCGGTGTAAATGTAGCTAAAAAAAATTCATTCGACAAGAATAAGAAAAATAGCTATTTACTTATTTTATTTTTTTAAAGGTCTTAAAAAGATATAGGTGTCTTAATTTTCCTTGTTTAGGTACATTGTGTAGTACTTAACATTGAGCAATTGCTCCTGCGTGTTCATCGGTGTAAATGTAGCTACAAAAAATTCATTCGACAAGAATACGAAAAATAGGTATATACTTATTTTATTTTTTTTAATGGTCTTGAAATGATACGGGTGTCTCAATATTGCTTATTTTGACTCATTGTATTGTACTTAACATTGAGCAATTGCTCCTGTGTGTTCATCGGTTTAAATGTTGCTAAAAAAAATTCATTCGACAAGAATAAGAAAAATTGCTATTTACTTTTTTTTTTTTTTTTTAAGGTTTCAATGAGATATAGGTGCCTTAATTTTGCTTATTTAGGCTCATTGTATTGTATTTAACATTGGCCACTTGCTCCTGCGTGTTCATCTGTGTAAATGTAGCTACCAAAAATTCATTCGACAAGAATACGAAAAATAGCTATATACTTATTTTATTTTTTTTAAAGGTCTTGATATGACACGGGTGTCTTAATTTGGCTTATTTTGGCTCATTGTATTGTAGTTAACATTGAGCAATTGCTCCTGCGTGTTCATCGGTGTAAATGTAGCTAAAAAAAATTCATTCGACAAGAATAAGAAAAATAGCTATTTACTTATTTTATTTTTTTAAAGGTTTTAAAAAGATATAGGTGTCTTAATTTTGCTTATTTTGGCTCACTGTATTGTACTTGACATTGAGCAATTGCTCCTGCGTGTTCATCGGTTTAAATGTTGCTAAAAAAAATTCATTCGACAAGAATAAAAAAAATTGCTATTTACTTATTTTATTTTTTTTAAAGGTCTTGATATGATAAGGGTGTCTTAATTTTGCTTATTTTGGCTCATTGTATTGAACTTAACATTGAGCAATTGCTCCTGCGTGTTCATCGGTGTAAATGTAGCTAAAAAAAATTCATTCGACAAGAATAAGAAAAATAGCTATTTACTTATTTTATTTTTTTTAAAGGTTTTAAAAAGATTAAGGTGTCTTTATTTTGCTTATTTTGGCTCAATGTATTGTACTTAACATTGAGCAATTGTTCCTGCGTGTTCATCGGTGTAAATGTAGCTAAAAAAAATTCATTCGACAAGATTAAGAAAAATAGCTATTTACTTATTTTATTTTTTTTAAAGGTCTTAAAAAGATATAGGTGTCTTAATTTTGCTTATTTAGCCTCATTGTATTGTACTTAACATTGGCCACTTGCTCCTGCGTGTTCATCGGTGTAAATGTAGCTACAAAAAATTCATTCGACAAGAATACGAAAAATAGCTATATACTTATTTTATTTTTTTAAAGGTCTTGATATGACACGGGTCTCCAAATTTGGCTTATTTAGGCTCATTGTATTGTAATTAACATTGAGCAATTGCTCCTGCGTGTTCATCGGTGTAAATGTGGCTAACAAAAATTCATTCGACAAGAATATGAAAGATAGCTATTTACTTATAATTTTTTTAAATTTTTTAAAAAGATATAGGTGTCTTAATTTTGCTTATTTTGGCTCATTGTATTGTACTTGACATTGAGAAATTGCTCCTGCGTGTTCATCGGTTTAAATGTTGTTAAAAAAATTCATTCGACAAGAATAAAAAAAATAGCTATTCACTTATTTTATTTTTTTTACAGGTCTTGATATAATATGAGTGTCTTAATTTTGCTTAATTTGGCTCATTGTATTGTAATTAACATTAAGCAATTGCTCCTGCGTGTTCATCGGTGTAAAAGTAGCTAAAAAAAATTCATTCGACAAGAATAAGAAAAACAGCTATTTACTTATTTTTTTTTTTTACAGGTCTTGATATGATATAGGTGTCATACTTTTGCTTGTTTAGGTACATTGTGTAGTACTTAACATTGACCACTTGCTCCTGCGTGTACATCGGTGTAAATGTAGCTACAAAAAATTCATTCGCCAAGAATACGAAAAATAGCTATATACTTATTTTATTTTTTTTAAAGGTCTTGATATGACAAGGGTGTCTTAATTTGGCTTATTTTGGCTCACTGTATTGTAATTAACATTGAGCAATTGCTCCTGCGTGTTCATCGGTGTAACTGTAGCTAAAAAAAATTCATTCGACAAGAATAAGAAAGATAGCTTTTTACTTATTTTATTTTTTTAAAGGTTTTAAAAAGATATAGGTGTCTAAGTGTTGCTTATTTTGGCTCATTGTATTGTACTTGACATTGAGCAATTGCTCCTGCGTGTTCATCGGTGTAAATGTAGCTAAAAAAAATTCATTCGACAAGAATAAGAAAAATAGCTATTTACTTATTTTATTTTTTTAAAGGTCTTAAAAAGATATAGGTGTCATACTTTTGCTTGTTTAGGTACATTGTGTAGTACTTAACATTGACCACTTGCTCCTGCGTGTACATCGGTGTAAATGTAGCTACAAAAAATTCATTCGACAAGAATACGAAAAATAGCTATATATTATTTTATTTTTTTTAAAGGTCTTGATATGATAAGGGTGTCTTAATTTTGCTTATTTTGGCTCATTGTATTGTACTTGACATTGAGAAATTGCTCCTGCGTGTTCATCGGTTTAAATGTTGCTAAAAAAATTCATTCGACAAGAATAAAAAAAATAGCTATTTACTTATTTTATTTTTTTTAAAGGTCTTGATATGATATGGGGGTCTTAATTTGGCTTATTTGGCTCACTGTATTGCACTTAACATTGAGCAA
Source organism: Psococerastis gibbosa (assembly GCA_963971405.1). Classification (NCBI taxonomy): domain Eukaryota; kingdom Metazoa; phylum Arthropoda; class Insecta; order Psocodea; family Psocidae; genus Psococerastis; species Psococerastis gibbosa. The sequence continues at coordinate 1,259,497 of OZ020485.1, forward strand.
TTGCTCCTGCGTGTTCATCGGTGTAAATGTAGCTAAAAAAAATTCATTCGACAAGAATAAGAAAAATAGCTATATACTTATTTTATTTTTTTAAAGGTCTTAAAAAGATATAGGTGTCTTAATTTTCCTTGTTTAGGTACATTGTGTAGTACTTAACATTGAGCAATTGCTCCTGCGTGTTCATCGGTGTAAATGTAGCTACAAAAAATTCATTCGACAAGAATACGAAAAATAGCTATATACTTATTTTATTTTTTTTAATGGTCTTGAAATGATATGGGTGTCTTAATATTGCTTATTTTGACTCATTGTATTGTACTTGACATTGAGCAATTGCTCCTGCGTGTTCATCGGTGTAAATGTAGCTAAAAAAAATTCATTCGACAAGAATAAGAAAAATAGCAATATACTTATTTTATTTTTTTAAAGGTCTTAAAAAGATATAGGTGTCTTAATTTTCCTTGTCTAGGTACATTGTGTAGTACTTAACATTGAGCAATTGCTCCTGCGTGTTCATCGGTGTAAATGTAGCTACAAAAAATTCATTCGACCAGAATACGAAAAAAAGCTATATACTTATTTTATTTTTTTTAATGGTCTTGAAATGATATGGGTGTCTTAATATTGCTTATTTTGACTCATTGTATTGTGCTTAACATTGAGCAATTGCTCCTGCGTGTTCATCGGAGTAAATGTAGCTAAACAAAATTCATTCGACAAGAATAAGAAAAATTGCTATTTACTTATTTTATTTTTTTTAAAGGTCTTAAAAAGATATAGGTGTCTAATTTTGCTTGTTTAGGCTCATTGTATTGTAGTTAACATTGACCACTTGCTCCTGGGTGTTCATCGGTGTAAATGTAGCTACAAAAAATTCATTCGACAAGAATACGAAAAATAGCTACATACTTATTTTATTTTTTTTAAAGGTATTGATATGACAAGGGTGTCTTAATTTGGCTTATTTTGGCTCATTGTATTGTAATTAACATTGAGCAATAGCTCCTGCGTGTTCATCGGTGTAAATGTAGCTAAAAAAAATTCATTCGACAAGAATATGAAAAATAGCTATTTACTTATTTCATTTTTTTAAAGGTTTTAAAAAGATATAGGTGTCTTAATTTTGCTTATTTTGGCTCATTGTATTATACTTGACATTGAACAATTGCTCCTGCGTGTTCATCGGTGTAAATGTAGCTAAAAAAAATTCATTCGACAAGAATAAGAAAAATAGCTTTTTACTTATTTTTTTTTTTTTAAAGGTCTTAAAAAGATAAAGGTGTCTTAATTTTGCTTATTTAGGCTCACTGTATTGTACTTAACATTGGCCACTTGCTCCTGCGTGTTCGTTGGTGTAAATGTAGCTACAAAAAATTCATTCGACAAGAATACGAAAAATAGCTATATACTTATTTTATTTTTTTTAAAGGTCTTGATATGACACGGGTGTCTTAATTTGGCTTATTTGGCTCACTGTATTGTAATTAACATTGAGCAATTGCTCCTGCGTGTTCATCGGTGTAAATGTAGCTAAAAAAAACTCATTCGACAAGAATAAGAAAAATAGCTATTTACTTATTTTATTTTTTTAAAGGTCTTAAAAAGATATAGGTGTCATAATTTTGCTTGTTTAGGTACATTGTGTAGTACTTAACATTGACCACTTGCTCCTGCGTGTACATCGGTGTAAATGTAGCTACAAAAAATTCATTCGACAAGAATACGAAAAATAGCTATATATTATTTTATTTTTTTTAAAGGTCTTGATATGACACGGGTTTCTTAATTTGGCTTATTTAGGCTCATTGTATTGTAATTAACATTGAGCAATTGCTCCTGCGTGTTCATCGGTGTAAATGTGGCTAAAAAAAATTCATTCGACAAGAATAAGAAAAATAGCTATTTACTTATAATTTTTTTAAATTTTTTAAAAAGATATAGGTGTCTTAATTTTGCTTATTTTGGCTCATTGTATTGTACTTGACATTGAGAAATTGCTCCTGCGTGTTCATCGGTTTAAATGTTGCTAAAAAAATTCATTCGACAAGAATACGAAAAATAGCTATATACTTATTTTATTTTTTTTAAAGGTCTTGATATGACACGGGTGTCTTAATTTGGCTTATTTGGCTCACTGTATTGTAATTAACATTGAGCAATTGCTCCTGCGTGTTCATCGGTGTAAATGTAGCTAAAAAAAACTCATTCGACAAGAATAAGAAAAATAGCTATTTACTTATTTTATTTTTTTAAAGGTCTTAAAAAGATATAGGTGTCATAATTTTGCTTGTTTAGGTACATTGTGTAGTACTTAACATTGACCACTTGCTCCTGCGTGTACATCGGTGTAAATGTAGCTACAAAAAATTCATTCGACAAGAATACGAAAAATAGCTATATATTATTTTATTTTTTTTAAAGGTCTTGATATGACACGGGTTTCTTAATTTGGCTTATTTAGGCTCATTGTATTGTAATTAACATTGAGCAATTGCTCCTGCGTGTTCATCGGTGTAAATGTGGCTAAAAAAAATTCATTCGACAAGAATAAGAAAAATAGCTATTTACTTATAATTTTTTTAAATTTTTTAAAAAGATATAGGTGTCTTAATTTTGCTTATTTTGGCTCAATGTATTGTACTTGACATTGAGAAATTGCTCCTGCGTGTTCATCGGTTTAAATGTTGCTAAAAAAATTCATTCGACAAGAATACGAAAAATAGCTATATACTTATTTTATTTTTTTTAAAGGTCTTAAAAAGATATAGGTGTCTTAATTTTGTTTATTTTGGCTCATTGTATTATACTTGACATTGAACAATTGCTCCTGCGTGTTCATCGGTGTAAATGTAGCTAAAAAAAATTCATTCGACAAGAATAAGAAAAATAGCTTTTTACTTATTTTATTTTTTTTAAAGGTCTTAAAAAGATAAAGGTGTCTTAATTTTGCTTATTTAGGCTCACTGTATTGTACTTAACATTGGCCACTTGCTCCTGCGTGTTCATTGGTGTAAATGTAGCTACAAAAAATTCATTCGACAAGAATACGAAAAATAGCTATATACTTATTTTATTTTTTTAAAGGTCTTGATATGACACGGGTGTCTTAATTTGGCTTATTTGGCTCACTAAATTGTAATTAACATTGAGCAATTGCTCCTGCGTGTTCATCGGTGTAAATGTAGCTAAAAAAAACTCATTCGACAAGAATAAGAAAAATAGCTATTTACTTATTTTATTTTTTTAAAGGTCTTAAAAAGATATAGGTGTCATAATTTTGCTTGTTTAGGTACATTGTGTAGTACTTAACATTGACCACTTGCTCCTGCGTGTACATCGGTGTAAATGTAGCTACAAAAAATTCATTCGACAAGAATACGAAAAATAGCTATATATTATTTTATTTTTTTTAAAGGTCTTGATATGACACGGGTGTCTTAATTTGGCTTATTTAGGCTCATTGTATTGTAATTAACATTGAGCAATTGCTCCTGCGTGTTCATCGGTGTAAATGTGGCTAACAAAAATTCATTCGACAAGAATAAGAAAGATAGCTATTTACTTATAATTTTTTTAAATTTTTTAAAAAGATATAGGTGTCTTAATTTTGCTTATTTTGGCTCATTGTATTGTACTTGACATTGAGAAATTGCTCCTGCGTGTTCATCGGTTTAAATGTTGTTAAAAAAATTCATTCGACAAGAATAAAAAAAATAGCTATTTACTTATTTTATTTTTTTTACAGGTCTTGATATGATATGAGTGTCTTAATTTTGCTTAATTTGGCTCATTGTATTGTAATTAACATTAAGCAATTGCTCCTGCGTGTTCATCGGTGTAAAAGTAGCTAAAAAAAATTCATTCGACAAGAATAAGAAAAACAGCTATTTACTTATTTTTTTTTTTACAGGTCTTGATATGATATGAGTGTCTTAATTTTGCTTAATTTGGCTCACTGTATTGTACTTAACATTGACCACTTGCTCCTGCGTGTACATCGGTGTAAATGTAGCTACAAAAAATTCATTCGCCAAGAATACGAAAAATAGCTATATACTTATTTTATTTTTTTTAAAGGTCTTGATATGACAAGGGTGTCTTAATTTGGCTTATTTTGGCTCACTGTATTGCAATTAACATTGAGCAATTGCTCCTGCGTGTTCATCGGTGTAACTGTAGCTAAAAAAAATTCATTCGACAAGAATAAGAAAGATAGCTTTTTACTTATTTTATTTTTTTAAAGGTTTTAAAAAGATATAGGTGTCTAAGTGTTGCTTATTTTGGCTCATTGTATTGTGCTTGACATTGAGCAATTGCTCCTGCGTGTTCATCGGTGTAAATGTAGCTAAAAAAAATTCATTCGACAAGAATAAGAAAAATAGCTATTTACTTATTTTATTTTTTTAAAGGTCTTAAAAAGATATAGGTGTCATACTTTTGCTTGTTTAGGTACATTGTGTAGTACTTAACATTGACCACTTGCTCCTGCGTGTACATCGGTGTAAATGTAGCTACAAAAAATTCATTCGACAAGAATACGAAAAATAGCTATATATTATTTTATTTTTTTTAAAGGTCTTGATATGATAAGGGTGTCTTAATTTTGCTTATTTTGGCTCATTGTATTGTACTTGACATTGAGAAATTGCTCCTGCGTGTTCATTGGTTTAAATGTTGCTAAAAAAATTCATTCGACAAGAATAAAAAAAATAGCTATTTACTTATTTTATTTTTTTTAAAGGTCTTGATATGATATGGGGGTCTTAATTTGGCTTATTTGGCTCACTGTATTGCACTTAACATTGAGCAATTGCTCCTGCGTGTTCATCGGTGTAAATGTAGCTAAAAAAAATTCATTCGACAAGAATAAGAAAAATAGCTATATACTTATTTTATTTTTTTAAAGGTCTTAAAAAGATATAGGTGTCTTAATTTTCCTTGTTTAGGTACATTGTGTAGTACTTAACATTGAGCAATTGCTCCTGCGTGTTCATCGGTGTAAATGTAGCTACAAAAAATTCATTCGACAAGAATACGAAAAATAGCTATATACTTATTTTATTTTTTTTAATGGTCTTGAAATGATATGGGTGTCTTAATATTGCTTATTTTGACTCATTGTATTGTACTTGACATTGAGCAATTGCTCCTGCGTGTTCATCGGTGTAAATGTAGCTAAAAAAAATTCATTCGACAAGAATAAGAAAAATAGCAATATACTTATTTTATTTTTTTAAAGGTCTTAAAAAGATATAGGTGTCTTAATTTTCCTTGTCTAGGTACATTGTGTAGTACTTAACATTGAGCAATTGCTCCTGCGTGTTCATCGGTGTAAATGTAGCTACAAAAAATTCATTCGACCAGAATACGAAAAAAAGCTATATACTTATTTTATTTTTTTTAATGGTCTTGAAATGATATGGGTGTCTTAATATTGCTTATTTTGACTCATTGTATTGTGCTTAACATTGAGCAATTGCTCCTGCGTGTTCATCGGAGTAAATGTAGCTAAACAAAATTCATTCGACAAGAATAAGAAAAATTGCTATTTACTTATTTTATTTTTTTTAAAGGTCTTAAAAAGATATAGGTGTCTAATTTTGCTTGTTTAGGCTCATTGTATTGTAGTTAACATTGACCACTTGCTCCTGGGTGTTCATCGGTGTAAATGTAGCTACAAAAAATTCATTCGACAAGAATACGAAAAATAGCTACATACTTATTTTATTTTTTTTAAAGGTATTGATATGACAAGGGTGTCTTAATTTGGCTTATTTTGGCTCATTGTATTGTAATTAACATTGAGCAATAGCTCCTGCGTGTTCATCGGTGTAAATGTAGCTAAAAAAAATTCATTCGACATGAATATGAAAAATAGCTATTTACTTATTTTATTTTTTTAAAGGTTTTAAAAAGATATAGGTGTCTTAATTTTGCTTATTTTGGCTCATTGTATTATACTTGACATTGAACGATTGCTCCTGCGTGTTCATCGGTGTAAATGTAGCTAAAAAAAATTCATTCGACAAGAATAAGAAAAATAGCTTTTTACTTATTTTATTTTTTTTAAAGGTCTTAAAAAGATAAAGGTGTCTTAATTTTGCTTATTTAGGCTCACTGTATTGTACTTAACATTGGCCACTTGCTCCTGCGTGTTCATTGGTGTAAATGTAGCTACAAAAAATTCATTCGACAAGAATACGAAAAATAGCTATATACTTATTTTATTTTTTTTAAAGGTCTTGATATGACACGGGTGTCTTAATTTGGCTTATTTGGCTCACTGTATTGTAATTAACATTGAGCAATTGCTCCTGCGTGTTCATCGGTGTAAATGTAGCTATAAAAAACTCATTCGACAAGAATAAGAAAAATAGCTATTTACTTATTTTATTTTTTTAAAGGTCTTAAAAAGATATAGGTGTCATAATTTTGCTTGTTTAGGTACATTGTGTAGTACTTAACATTGACCACTTGCTCCTGCGTGTACATCGGTGTAAATGTAGCTACAAAAAATTCATTCGACAAGAATACGAAAAATAGCTATATATTATTTTATTTTTTTTAAAGGTCTTGATATGACACGGGTTTCTTAATTTGGCTTATTTAGGCTCATTGTATTGTAATTAACATTGAGCAATTGCTCCTGCGTGTTCATCGGTGTAAATGTGGCTAAAAAAAATTCATTCGACAAGAATAAGAAAAATAGCTATTTACTTATAATTTTTTTAAATTTTTTAAAAAGATATAGGTGTCTTAATTTTGCTTATTTTGGCTCATTGTATTGTACTTGACATTGAGAAATTGCTCCTGCGTGTTCATCGGTTTAAATGTTGCTAAAAAAATTCATTCGACAAGAATACGAAAAATAGCTATATACTTATTTTATTTTTTTTAAAGGTCTTAAAAAGATATAGGTGTCTTAATTTTGTTTATTTTGGCTCATTGTATTATACTTGACATTGAACAATTGCTCCTGCGTGTTCATCGGTGTAAATGTAGCTAAAAAAAATTCATTCGACAAGAATAAGAAAAATAGCTTTTTACTTATTTTATTTTTTTTAAAGGTCTTAAAAAGATAAAGGTGTCTTAATTTTGCTTATTTAGGCTCACTGTATTGTACTTAACATTGGCCACTTGCTCCTGCGTGTTCATTGGTGTAAATGTAGCTACAAAAAATTCATTCGACAAGAATACGAAAAATAGCTATATACTTATTTTATTTTTTTAAAGGTCTTGATATGACACGGGTGTCTTAATTTGGCTTATTTGGCTCACTGTATTGTAATTAACATTGAGCAATTGCTCCTGCGTGTTCATCGGTGTAAATGTAGCTAAAAAAAACTCATTCGACAAGAATAAGAAAAATAGCTATTTACTTATTTTATTTTTTTAAAGGTCTTAAAAAGATATAGGTGTCATAATTTTGCTTGTTTAGGTACATTGTGTAGTACTTAACATTGACCACTTGCTCCTGCGTGTACATCGGTGTAAATGTAGCTACAAAAAATTCATTCGACAAGAATACGAAAAATAGCTATATATTATTTTATTTTTTTTAAAGGTCTTGATATGACACGGGTGTCTTAATTTGGCTTATTTAGGCTCATTGTATTGTAATTAACATTGAGCAATTGCTCCTGCGTGTTCATCGGTGTAAATGTGGCTAACAAAAATTCATTCGACAAGAATAAGAAAGATAGCTATTTACTTATAATTTTTTTAAATTTTTTAAAAAGATATAGGTGTCTTAATTTTGCTTATTTTGGCTCATTGTATTGTACTTGACATTGAGAAATTGCTCCTGCGTGTTCATCGGTTTAAATGTTGTTAAAAAAATTCATTCGACAAGAATAAAAAAAATAGCTATTTACTTATTTTATTTTTTTTACAGGTCTTGATATGATATGAGTGTCTTAATTTTGCTTAATTTGGCTCATTGTATTGTAATTAACATTAAGCAATTGCTCCTGCGTGTTCATCGGTGTAAAAGTAGCTAAAAAAAATTCATTCGACAAGAATAAGAAAAACAGCTATTTACTTATTTTTTTTTTTACAGGTCTTGATATGATATGAGTGTCTTAATTTTGCTTAATTTGGCTCACTGTATTGTACTTAACATTGAACACTTGCTCCTGCGTGTACATCGGTGTAAATGTAGCTACAAAAAATTCATTCGCCAAGAATACGAAAAATAGCTATATACTTATTTTATTTTTTTTAAAGGTCTTGATATGACAAGGGTGTCTTAATTTGGCTTATTTTGGCTCACTGTATTGCAATTAACATTGAGCAATTGCTCCTGCGTGTTCATCGGTGTAACTGTAGCTAAAAAAAATTCATTCGACAAGAATAAGAAAGATAGCTTTTTACTTATTTTATTTTTTTAAAGGTTTTAAAAAGATATAGGTGTCTAAGTGTTGCTTATTTTGGCTCATTGTATTGTGCTTGACATTGAGCAATTGCTCCTGCGTGTTCATCGGTGTAAATGTAGCTAAAAAAAATTCATTCGACAAGAATAAGAAAAATAGCTATTTACTTATTTTATTTTTTTAAAGGTCTTAAAAAGATATAGGTGTCATACTTTTGCTTGTTTAGGTACATTGTGTAGTACTTAACATTGACCACTTGCTCCTGCGTGTACATCGGTGTAAATGTAGCTACAAAAAATTCATTCGACAAGAATACGAAAAATAGCTATATATTATTTTATTTTTTTTAAAGGTCTTGATATGATAAGGGTGTCTTAATTTTGCTTATTTTGGCTCATTGTATTGTACTTGACATTGAGAAATTGCTCCTGCGTGTTCATTGGTTTAAATGTTGCTAAAAAAATTCATTCGACAAGAATAAAAAAAATAGCTATTTACTTATTTTATTTTTTTTAAAGGTCTTGATATGATATGGGGGTCTTAATTTGGCTTATTTGGCTCACTGTATTGCACTTAACATTGAGCAATTGCTCCTGCGTGTTCATCGGTGTAAATGTAGCTAAAAAAAATTCATTCGACAAGAATAAGAAAAATAGCTATATACTTATTTTATTTTTTTAAAGGTCTTAAAAAGATATAGGTGTCTTAATTTTCCTTGTTTAGGTACATTGTGTAGTACTTAACATTGAGCAATTGCTCCTGCGTGTTCATCGGTGTAAATGTAGCTACAAAAAATTCATTCGACAAGAATACGAAAAATAGCTATATACTTATTTTATTTTTTTTAATGGTCTTGAAATGATATGGGTGTCTTAATATTGCTTATTTTGACTCATTGTATTGTACTTGACATTGAGCAATTGCTCCTGCGTGTTCATCGGTGTAAATGTAGCTAAAAAAAATTCATTCGACAAGAATAAGAAAAATAGCAATATACTTATTTTATTTTTTTAAAGGTCTTAAAAAGATATAGGTGTCTTAATTTTCCTTGTCTAGGTACATTGTGTAGTACTTAACATTGAGCAATTGCTCCTGCGTGTTCATCGGTGTAAATGTAGCTACAAAAAATTCATTCGACCAGAATACGAAAAAAAGCTATATACTTATTTTATTTTTTTTAATGGTCTTGAAATGATATGGGTGTCTTAATATTGCTTATTTTGACTCATTGTATTGTGCTTAACATTGAGCAATTGCTCCTGCGTGTTCATCGGAGTAAATGTAGCTAAACAAAATTCATTCGACAAGAATAAGAAAAATTGCTATTTACTTATTTTATTTTTTTTAAAGGTCTTAAAAAGATATAGGTGTCTAATTTTGCTTGTTTAGGCTCATTGTATTGTAGTTAACATTGACCACTTGCTCCTGGGTGTTCATCGGTGTAAATGTAGCTACAAAAAATTCATTCGACAAGAATACGAAAAATAGCTACATACTTATTTTATTTTTTTTAAAGGTATTGATATGACAAGGGTGTCTTAATTTGGCTTATTTTGGCTCATTGTATTGTAATTAACATTGAGCAATAGCTCCTGCGTGTTCATCGGTGTAAATGTAGCTAAAAAAAATTCATTCGACAAGAATATGAAAAATAGCTATTTACTTATTTTATTTTTTTAAAGGTTTTAAAAAGATATAGGTGTCTTAATTTTGCTTATTTTGGCTCATTGTATTATACTTGACATTGAACAATTGCTCCTGCGTGTTCATCGGTGTAAATGTAGCTAAAAAAAATTCATTCGACAAGAATAAGAAAAATAGCTTTTTACTTATTTTATTTTTTTTAAAGGTCTTAAAAAGATAAAGGTGTCTTAATTTTGCTTATTTAGGTTCACTGTATTGTACTTAACATTGGCCACTTGCTCCTGCGTGTTCATTGGTGTAAATGTAGCTACAAAAAATTCATTCGACAAGAATACGAAAAATAGCTATATACTTATTTTATTTTTTTTAAAGGTCTTGATATGACACGGGTGTCTTAATTTGGCTTATTTGGCTCACTGTATTGTAATTAACATTGAGCAATTGCTCCTGCGTGTTCATCGGTGTAAATGTAGCTAAAAAAAACTCATTCGACAAGAATAAGAAAAATAGCTATTTACTTATTTTATTTTTTTAAAGGTCTTAAAAAGATATAGGTGTCATAATTTTGCTTGTTTAGGTACATTGTGTAGTACTTAACATTGACCACTTGCTCCTGCGTGTACATCGGTGTAAATGTAGCTACAAAAAATTCATTCGACAAGAATACGAAAAATAGCTATATATTATTTTATTTTTTTTAAAGGTCTTGATATGACACGGGTTTCTTAATTTGGCTTATTTAGGCTCATTGTATTGTAATTAACATTGAGCAATTGCTCCTGCGTGTTCATCGGTGTAAATGTGGCTAAAAAAAATTCATTCGACAAGAATAAGAAAAATAGCTATTTACTTATAATTTTTTTAAATTTTTTAAAAAGATATAGGTGTCTTAATTTTGCTTATTTTGGCTCATTGTATTGTACTTGACATTGAGAAATTGCTCCTGCGTGTTCATCGGTTTAAATGTTGCTAAAAAAATTCATTCGACAAGAATACGAAAAATAGCTATATACTTATTTTATTTTTTTTAAAGGTCTTGATATGACACGGGTGTCTTAATTTGGCTTATTTGGCTCACTGTATTGTAATTAACATTGAGCAATTGCTCCTGCGTGTTCATCGGTGTACATGTAGCTAAAAAAAACTCATCCGACAAGAATAAGAAAAATAGCTATTTACTTATTTTATTTTTTTAAAGGTCTTAAAAAGATATAGGTGTCATAATTTTGCTTGTTTAGGTACATTGTGTAGTACTTAACATTGACCACTTGCTCCTGCGTGTACATCGGTGTAAATGTAGCTACAAAAAATTCATTCGACAAGAATACGAAAAATAGCTATATATTATTTTATTTTTTTTAAAGGTCTTGATATGACACGGGTTTCTTAATTTGGCTTATTTAGGCTCATTGTATTGTAATTAACATTGAGCAATTGCTCCTGCGTGTTCATCGGTGTAAATGTGGCTAAAAAAAATTCATTCGACAAGAATAAGAAAAATAGCTATTTACTTATAATTTTTTTAAATTTTTTAAAAAGATATAGGTGTCTTAATTTTGCTTATTTTGGCTCAATGTATTGTACTTGACATTGAGAAATTGCTCCTGCGTGTTCATCGGTTTAAATGTTGCTAAAAAAATTCATTCGACAAGAATACGAAAAATAGCTATATACTTATTTTATTTTTTTTAAAGGTCTTAAAAAGATATAGGTGTCTTAATTTTGTTTATTTTGGCTCATTGTATTATACTTGACATTGAACAATTGCTCCTGCGTGTTCATCGGTGTAAATGTAGCTAAAAAAAATTCATTCGACAAGAATAAGAAAAATAGCTTTTTACTTATTTTATTTTTTTTAAAGGTCTTAAAAAGATAAAGGTGTCTTAATTTTGCTTATTTAGGCTCACTGTATTGTACTTAACATTGGCCACTTGCTCCTGCGTGTTCATTGGTGTAAATGTAGCTACAAAAAATTCATTCGACAAGAATACGAAAAATAGCTATATACTTATTTTATTTTTTTAAAGGTCTTGATATGACACGGGTGTCTTAATTTGGCTTATTTGGCTCACTGTATTGTAATTAACATTGAGCAATTGCTCCTGCGTGTTCATCGGTGTAAATGTAGCTAAAAAAAACTCATTCGACAAGAATAAGAAAAATAGCTATTTACTTATTTTATTTTTTTAAAGGTCTTAAAAAGATATAGGTGTCATAATTTTGCTTGTTTAGGTACATTGTGTAGTACTTAACATTGACCACTTGCTCCTGCGTGTACATCGGTGTAAATGTAGCTACAAAAAATTCATTCGACAAGAATACGAAAAATAGCTATATATTATTTTATTTTTTTTAAAGGTCTTGATATGACACGGGTGTCTTAATTTGGATTATTTTGGCTCATTGTATAGTAATTAACATTGAGCAATTGCTCCTGCGTGTTCATCGGTGTAAATGTGGCTAAAAAAAATTCATTCGACAAGAATAAGAAAAATAGCTATTTACTTATAATTTTTTTAAATTTTTTAAAAAGATATAGGTGTCTTAGTTCTGCTTATTTTGGCTCAATGTATTGTACTTAACATTGGCCACTTGCTCCTGCGTGTTCTTCGGTGTAAATGTAGCTACAAAAAATTCATTCGACAAGAATACGAAAAATAGCTATATACTTATTTTATTTTTTTTAAAGGTCTTGATATGACACGGGTGTCTTAATTTGGCTTATTTTGGCTCATTGTATAGTAATTAACATTGAGCAATTGCTCCTGCGTGTTCATCGGTGTAAATGTAGCTAAAAAAAATTCATTCGACAAGAATAAGAAAAATAGCTATTTACTTATTTTATTTTTTTAAAGGTTTTTAAACGATATAGGTGTCTAAATTTTGCTTATTTTGGCTCATTTTATTGTACTTGACATTAAACAATTGCTCCTGCGTGTTCATCGGTTTAAATGTTGCTAAAAAAAATTCATTCGACAAGAATACGAAAAATAGCTATATATTTTTTTTATTTTTTTTAATGGTCTTGAAATGATATGGGTGTCTTAATTTTGCTTATTTTGACTCATTGTATTGTACTTAACATTGAGCAATTGCTCCTGCGTGTTCATCGGAGTAAATGTAGCTAAACAAAATTCATTCGACAAGAATACGAAAAATAGCTATATACTTATTTCATTTTTTTTAAAGGTCTTGATATGACACGGCTGTCTTAATTTGGCTTATTTTGGCTCATTGTATTGTAATTAACATTAAGCAATTGCTCCTGCGCGTTCATCGGTGTAAATGTAGCTAAAAAAAATTTATTCGACAAGAATAAGAAAAATAGCTATTTACTTATTTTATTTTTTTAAAGGTTTTAAAAAGATATAGGTGTCTTAATTTTGCTTATTTTGGCTCATTTTATTGTACTTGACATTAAACAATTGCTCCTGCGTGTTCATCGGTTTAAATGTTGCTAAAAAAAATTCATTCGACAAGAATAAAAAAAATAGCTATTTACTTATTTTATTTTTTTTAAAGGTCTTGATATGATAAGGGTGTCTTAATTTTGCTTATTTTGGCTCATTGTATTGTACTTAACATTAGGCAATTGCTCCTGCGTGTTCATCGGTGTAAATGTAGCTAAAAAAAATTCATTCGTTTAGAATAAGAAAAATAGCTATTTACTTATTTTTTTTTTTAAAGGTTTTAAAAAGATATAGGTGCCTTAGTTTTGCTTATTTTGGCTCAATGTATTGTACTTAACATTGAGCAATTGTTCCTGCGTGTTCGCCGGTGTAAATGTAGCTACAAAAAATTCATTCGACAAGATTACGAAAAATAGCTATATACTTATTTTTTTTTTAAAGGTCTTGATATGACACGGGTTTCTTAATTTGGCTTATTTTGGCTCACTGTGTTGTAATTAACATTGAGCAATTGCTCCTGCGTGTTCATCGGTGTAAATGTAGCTAAAAAAAATTCATTCGACAAGAATAAGAAAAATAGCTATTTACTTATTTTATTTTTTTAAAGGTTTTAAAAAGATATAGGTGTCTTAATTTTGCTTATTTTGGCTCATTTTATGGTACTTGACATTAAACAATTGCTCCTGCGTGTTCATCGGATTAAATGTTGCTAAAAAAAATTCATTCGACAAGAATAAAAAAAATAGCTATTTACTTTTTTTTTTTTTTTTTAAAGGTCTTGATATGATAAGGGTGTCTTAATTTTAATTATTTTGGCTCATTGTATTGTACTTAACATTGGGCAATTGCTCCTGCGTGTTCATCGGTGTAAATGTAGCTAAAAAAAATTCATTCGACAAGAATAAGAAAAATAGCTATTTACTTATTTTATTTTTTTTAAAGGCTTTAAAAAGATATAGGTGCCTTAGTTTTGCTTATTTTGGCTCAATGCATAGTACTTAACATTGAGCAATTGTCCCGGCGTGTTCATCGGTGTAAATGTAGCTAAAAAAAATTCATTCGACAAGAATAAGAAAAATAGCTATTTACTTATTTTATTTTTTTTAAAGGTCTTAAAAAGATATAGGTGTCTTAGTTCTGCTTATTTTGGCTCAATGTATTGTACTTAACATTGGCCACTTGCTCCTGCGTGTTCTTCGGTGTAAATGTAGCTACAAAAAATTCATTCGACAAGAATACAAAAAATAGCTATATACTTCTTTTTTTTTTAAAGGTCTTTAAAAGATATAGGTGTCTTTATTTTGCTTATTTTGGCTCAATGTATTGTACTTAATATTGAGCAATTGCTCCTGCGTGTTCATCGGTGTAAATGTAGCTTAAAAAAATTCATACGGCAAGAATACGAAAAATAGCTATTTACTTATTTTATTTTTTTTAAAGGTCTTGAAAAGATATGGGTGTCTTAATATTGCTTATTTTGGCTCACTGTACTATATCTAACATTAGGCAATTGCTCCAGCGTGTTCATCGGTGTAAATGTAGCTACAAAAAATTCATTCGACAAGAATACGAAAAATAGCTATGTACTTATTTTTTTTTTTTACAGGTCTTGATATGATATGAGTGTCTTAATTTTGCTTAATTTAGCTCATTGTATTGTAATTAACATTAAGCAATTGCTCCTGCGTGTTCATCGGTGTAAATGTAGCTAAAAAAAATTCATTCGACAAGAATAAGAAAAACAGCTATTTACTTATTTTTTTTTTTTTAAAGGTCTTAATAAGATATAGGTGTCTTAATTTAGCTTATTTAGGCTCATTGTATTGTACTTAACATTGACCACTTGCTCCTGCGTGTACATCGGTGTAAATGTAGCTACAAAAAATTCATTCGCCAAGAATACGAAAAATAGCTATATACTTATTTTATTTTTTTTAAAGGTCTTGATATGACACGGGTGTCTTAATTTGGCTTATTTTGGCTCACTGTATTGTAATTAACATTGAGCAATTGCTCCTGCGTGTTCATCGGTGTTAATGTAGCTAAAAAAAATTCATTCGACAAGAATAAGAAAGATAGCTTTTTACTTATTTTATTTTTGTAAAGGTTTTAAAAAGATATAGGTGTCTAAGTGTTGCTTATTTTGGCTCATAGTATTGTACTTGACATTGAGCAATTGCTGCTGCGTGTTCATCGGTGTAAATGTAGCTAAAAAAAATTCATTCGACAAGAATAAGAAAAATAGCTATTTACTTATTTTATTTTTTTAAAGGTCTTAAAAAGATATAGGTGTCATACTCTTGCTTGTTTAGGTACATTGTGTAGTACTTAACATTGACCGCTTGCTCCTGCGTGTACATCGGTGTAAATGTAGCTACAAAAAATTCATTAGACAAGAATACGAAAAATAGCTATATATTATTTTTTTTTTTTTTTAAAGGTCTTGATATGATAAGGGTGTCTTAATTTTGCTTATTTTGGCTCATTGTATGGTACTTGACATTGAGAAATTGCTCCTGCGTGTTCATCGGTTTAAATGTTGCTAAAAAAATTCATTCGACAAGAATAAAAAAAATAGCTATTTACTTATTTTATTTTTTTTAAAGGTCTTGATATGATTTGGGGGTCTTAATTTGGCTTATTTGGCTCACTGTATTGCACTTAACATTGAGCAATTGCTCCTGCGTGTTCATCGGTGTAAATGTAGCTAAAAAAAATTCATTCGACAAGAATAAGAAAAATAGCTATATACTTATTTTATTTTTTTAAAGGTCTTAAAAAGATATAGGTGTCTTAATTTTCCTTGTTTAGGTACATTGTGTAGTACTTAACATTGAGCAATTGCTCCTGCGTGTTCATCGGTGTAAATGTAGCTACAAAAAATTCATTCGACAAGAATACGAAAAATAGCTATATACTTATTTTATTTTTTTTAATGGTCTTGAAATGATATGGGTGTCTTAATATTGCTTATTTTGACTCATTGTATTGTACTTGACATTGAGCAATTGCTCCTGCGTGTTCATCGGAGTAAATGTAGCTAAACAAAATTCATTCGACAAGAATAAGAAAAATAGCTATTTACTTATTTTATTTTTTTTAAAGGTCTTAAAAAGATATAGGTGTCTAATTTTGCTAGTTTAGGCTCACTGTGTTGTACTAAACATTGACCAATTGCTCCTGCGTGTTCATCGGTGTAAATGTAGCTACAAAAAATTCATTCGACAAGAATACAAAAAATAGCTATATACTTATTTTATTTTTTTTAAAGGTCTTAAAAAGATATAGGTGTCTTAATTTTGTTTATTTAGGCTCATTGTATTGTAGTTAACATTGACCACTTGCTCCTGGGTGTTCATCGGTTAAATGTAGCTACAAAAAATTCATTCGACAAGAATACGAAAAATAGCTACATACTTATTTTATTTTTTTTAAAGGTATTGATATGACAAGGGTGTCTTAATTTGGCTTATTTTGGCTCATTGTATTATACTTGACATTAAACAATTGCTCCTGCGTGTTCATCGGTGTAAATGTAGCTAAAAAAAATTCATTCGACAAGAATAAGAAAAATAGCTTTTTACTTATTTTATTTTTTTTAAAGGTCTTAAAAAGATAAAGGTGTCTTAATTTTGCTTATTTAGGCTCACGGTATTGTACTTAACATTGGCCACTTGCTCCTGCG
Source organism: Psococerastis gibbosa (assembly GCA_963971405.1). Classification (NCBI taxonomy): domain Eukaryota; kingdom Metazoa; phylum Arthropoda; class Insecta; order Psocodea; family Psocidae; genus Psococerastis; species Psococerastis gibbosa. The sequence goes on from OZ020485.1 coordinate 1,276,608, forward strand.
TGTTCATTGGTGTAAATGTAGCTACAAAAAATTCATTCGACAAGAATACGAAAAATAGCTATATACTTATTTTATTTTTTTTAAAGGTCTTGATATGACACGGGTGTCTTAATTTGGCTTATTTGGCTCACTGTATTGTAATTAACATTGAGCAATTGCTCCTGCGTGTTCATCGGTGTAAATGTAGCTAAAAAAAACTCATTCGACAAGAATAAGAAAAATAGCTATTTACTTATTTTATTTTTTTAAAGGTCTTAAAAAGATATAGGTGTCAGAATTTTGCTTGTTTAGGTACATTGTGTAGTACTTAACATTGACCACTTGCTCCTGCGTGTACATCGGTGTAAATGTAGCTACAAAAAATTCATTCGACAAGAATACGAAAAATAGCTATATATTATTTAATTTTTTTTAAAGGTCTTGATATGACACGGGTTTCTTAATTTGGCTTATTTAGGCTCATTGTATTGTAATTAACATTGAGCAATTGCTCCTGCGTGTTCATCGGTGTAAATGTGGCTAAAAAAAATTCATTCGACAAGAATAAGAAAAATAGCTATTTACTTATAATTTTTTTAAATTTTTTAAAAAGATATAGGTGTCTTAATTTTGCTTATTTTGGCTCATTGTATTGTACTTGACATTGAGAAATTGCTCCTGCGTGTTCATCGGTTTAAATGTTGCTAAAAAAATTCATTCGACAAGAATAAAAAAAATAGCTATTTACTTATTTTTTTTTTTTTAAGGTCTTGATATGATATGGGTGTCTTAATTTGGCTTATTTTGGCTCAATGTATTGCACTTAACATTGAGCAATTGCTCCTGCGTGTTCATCGGTGTAAATGTAGCTAAAAAAAATTCATTCGACAAGAATAAGAAAAATAGCTATATACTTATTTTATTTTTTTAAAGGTCTTAAAAAGATATAGGTCTCTTAATTTTCCTTGTTTAGGTACATTGTGTAGTACTTAACATTGAGCAATTGCTCCTGCGTGTTCATCGGTGTAAATTTAGCTACAAAAAATTCATTCGACAAGAATACGAAAAATAGCTATATACTTATTTTATTTTTTTTAATGGTCTTGAAATGATATGGGTGTCATAATATTGCTTATTTTGACTCACTGTATTGTACTTAACATTGAGCAATTGCTCCTGCGTGTTCATCGGAGTAAATGTAGCTAAAAAAAATTCATTCGACAAGAATAAGAAAAATAGCTATTTACTTATTTTATTTTTTTTAAAGGTCTTAAAAAGATAAAGGTGTCTTAATTTTGCTTATTTTGGCTCATTGTATTGTACTTGACATTGAGAAATTGCTCGTGCGTGTTCAACGGTTTAAATGTTGCTAAAAAAAATTCATTCGACAAGAATAAAAAAAATTGCTATTTACTTATTTTATTTTTTTTAAAGGTCTTGATATGATCAGGGTGTCTTAATTTGGCTTATTTTGGCTCATTGTATTGTACTTAACATTGAGCAATTGCTCTTGCGTGTTCATCGGTGTAAATGTAGCTAAAAAAAATTCATTCGACAAGAATAAGAAAAATAGCTATTAACTTATTTTATTTTTTTTAAAGGTCTTAAAAAGATATAGGTGTCTTAATTTTGCTTATTTAGGCTCATTGTATTGTACTTAACATTGGCCACTTGCTCCTGCGTGTCCATCGGTGTAAATGTAGCTACAAAAAATTCATTCGACAAGAATACGAAAAATAGCTATATACTTATTTTATTTTTTTTAAAGGTCTTGATATGACACGGGTGTCTTAATTTGGCTTATTTTTGCTCATTGTATTGTAATTAACATTGAGCAATTGTTCCTGCGTGTTCATCGGTGTAAATGTAGCTAAAAAAAATTCATTCGACAAGAATAAGAAAAATAGCTATTTACTTATTTTATTTTTTTTAAAGGTCTTAAAAAGATATAGGTGTCTTAATTTTAATTATTTAGGCTCATTGTATTGTAGTTAACATTGGCCACTTGCTCCTGCGTGTTCATCGGTGTAAATGTTGCTAAAAAAAAATTCATTCGACAAGAATAAAAAAAATAGCTATTTACTTATTTTATTTTTTTTAAAGGTCTTGATATGATAAGGGTGTCTTAATTTGGCTTATTGTGGCTCATTGTATTGTACTTAACATTGAGCAATTGCTCCTGCGTGTTCATCGGTGTAAATGTAGCTAAAAAAAATTCATTCGACAAGAATAAGAAAAATAGCTATTTACTTATTTTATTTTTTTAAAGGTCTTAAAAAGATATAGGTGTCTTAATTTTGCTTGTTTACGTACATTGTGTAGGACTTAACATTCAACAATTGCTCCTGCGTGTTCATCGGTGTAAATGTAGCTACAAAAAATTCATTCGACAAGAATACGATAATAGCTATATACTTATTTTTTTTTTTTAATGGTCTTGAAATGATATGGGTGTCTTAGTTTTGCTTATTTTGACTCACTGTATTGTACTGAACATTGAGCAATTGCTCCTGCGTGTTCATCGGAGTAAATGTAGCTAAACAAAATTCATTCGACAAGAATAAAAAAAATAGCTATTTACTTATATTATTTTTTTAAAGGTCTTAAAAAGATATAGGTGTCTAATTTTGCTTGTTTAGGCTCACTGTATTGTACTAAACATTGACCAATTGCTCCTGCGTGTTCATCGGTGTAAATGTAGCTACCAAAAATTCATTCGACAAGAATACAAAAAATAGCTATATACTTATTTTATTTTTTTAAAGGTCTTTAAAAGATATAGGTGTCTTAATTTTGCTTATTTAGGCTCATTGTATTATACTTGACATTAAACAATTGCTCCTGCGTGTTCATCGGTGTAAATGTAGCTAAAAAAAATTCATTCGACAAGAATAAGAAAAATAGCTTTTTACTTATTTTATTTTTTTTAAAGGTCTTAAAAAGATAAAGGTGTCTTAATTTTGCTTATTTAGGCTCACGGTATTGTACTTAACATTGGCCACTTGCTCCTGCGTGTTCATTGGTGTAAATGTAGCTACAAAAAATTCATTCGACAAGAATACGAAAAATAGCTATATACTTATTTTATTTTTTTTAAAGGTCTTGATATGACACGGGTGTCTTAATTTGGCTTATTTGGCTCACTGTATTGTAATTAACATTGAGCAATTGCTCCTGCGTGTTCATCGGTGTAAATGTAGCTAAAAAAAACTCATTCGACAAGAATAAGAAAAATAGCTATTTACTTATTTTATTTTTTTAAAGGTCTTAAAAAGATATAGGTGTCAGAATTTTGCTTGTTTAGGTACATTGTGTAGTACTTAACATTGACCACTTGCTCCTGCGTGTACATCGGTGTAAATGTAGCTACAAAAAATTCATTCGACAAGAATACGAAAAATAGCTATATATTATTTAATTTTTTTTAAAGGTCTTGATATGACACGGGTTTCTTAATTTGGCTTATTTAGGCTCATTGTATTGTAATTAACATTGAGCAATTGCTCCTGCGTGTTCATCGGTGTAAATGTGGCTAAAAAAAATTCATTCGACAAGAATAAGAAAAATAGCTATTTACTTATAATTTTTTTAAATTTTTTAAAAAGATATAGGTGTCTTAATTTTGCTTATTTTGGCTCATTGTATTGTACTTGACATTGAGAAATTGCTCCTGCGTGTTCATCGGTTTAAATGTTGCTAAAAAAATTCATTCGACAAGAATAAAAAAAATAGCTATTTACTTATTTTTTTTTTTTTAAGGTCTTGATATGATATGGGTGTCTTAATTTGGCTTATTTTGGCTCAATGTATTGCACTTAACATTGAGCAATTGCTCCTGCGTGTTCATCGGTGTAAATGTAGCTAAAAAAAATTCATTCGACAAGAATAAGAAAAATAGCTATATACTTATTTTATTTTTTTAAAGGTCTTAAAAAGATATAGGTCTCTTAATTTTCCTTGTTTAGGTACATTGTGTAGTACTTAACATTGAGCAATTGCTCCTGCGTGTTCATCGGTGTAAATTTAGCTACAAAAAATTCATTCGACAAGAATACGAAAAATAGCTATATACTTATTTTATTTTTTTTAATGGTCTTGAAATGATATGGGTGTCATAATATTGCTTATTTTGACTCACTGTATTGTACTTAACATTGAGCAATTGCTCCTGCGTGTTCATCGGAGTAAATGTAGCTAAAAAAAATTCATTCGACAAGAATAAGAAAAATAGCTATTTACTTATTTTATTTTTTTTAAAGGTCTTAAAAAGATAAAGGTGTCTTAATTTTGCTTATTTTGGCTCATTGTATTGTACTTGACATTGAGAAATTGCTCGTGCGTGTTCAACGGTTTAAATGTTGCTAAAAAAAATTCATTCGACAAGAATAAAAAAAATTGCTATTTACTTATTTTATTTTTTTTAAAGGTCTTGATATGATCAGGGTGTCTTAATTTGGCTTATTTTGGCTCATTGTATTGTACTTAACATTGAGCAATTGCTCTTGCGTGTTCATCGGTGTAAATGTAGCTAAAAAAAATTCATTCGACAAGAATAAGAAAAATAGCTATTAACTTATTTTATTTTTTTTAAAGGTCTTAAAAAGATATAGGTGTCTTAATTTTGCTTATTTAGGCTCATTGTATTGTACTTAACATTGGCCACTTGCTCCTGCGTGTCCATCGGTGTAAATGTAGCTACAAAAAATTCATTCGACAAGAATACGAAAAATAGCTATATACTTATTTTATTTTTTTTAAAGGTCTTGATATGACACGGGTGTCTTAATTTGGCTTATTTTTGCTCATTGTATTGTAATTAACATTGAGCAATTGTTCCTGCGTGTTCATCGGTGTAAATGTAGCTAAAAAAAATTCATTCGACAAGAATAAGAAAAATAGCTATTTACTTATTTTATTTTTTTTAAAGGTCTTAAAAAGATATAGGTGTCTTAATTTTAATTATTTAGGCTCATTGTATTGTAGTTAACATTGGCCACTTGCTCCTGCGTGTTCATCGGTGTAAATGTTGCTAAAAAAAAATTCATTCGACAAGAATAAAAAAAATAGCTATTTACTTATTTTATTTTTTTTAAAGGTCTTGATATGATAAGGGTGTCTTAATTTGGCTTATTGTGGCTCATTGTATTGTACTTAACATTGAGCAATTGCTCCTGCGTGTTCATCGGTGTAAATGTAGCTAAAAAAAATTCATTCGACAAGAATAAGAAAAATAGCTATTTACTTATTTTATTTTTTTAAAGGTCTTAAAAAGATATAGGTGTCTTAATTTTGCTTGTTTACGTACATTGTGTAGGACTTAACATTCAACAATTGCTCCTGCGTGTTCATCGGTGTAAATGTAGCTACAAAAAATTCATTCGACAAGAATACGATAATAGCTATATACTTATTTTTTTTTTTTAATGGTCTTGAAATGATATGGGTGTCTTAGTTTTGCTTATTTTGACTCACTGTATTGTACTGAACATTGAGCAATTGCTCCTGCGTGTTCATCGGAGTAAATGTAGCTAAACAAAATTCATTCGACAAGAATAAAAAAAATAGCTATTTACTTATATTATTTTTTTAAAGGTCTTAAAAAGATATAGGTGTCTAATTTTGCTTGTTTAGGCTCACTGTATTGTACTAAACATTGACCAATTGCTCCTGCGTGTTCATCGGTGTAAATGTAGCTACCAAAAATTCATTCGACAAGAATACAAAAAATAGCTATATACTTATTTTATTTTTTTAAAGGTCTTTAAAAGATATAGGTGTCTTAATTTTGCTTATTTAGGCTCATTGTATTGTACTTAACATTGACCACTTGCTCCAGCGTGTTCGTCGGTGTAAATGTAGCTACAAAAAATTCATTCGACAAGAATACGAATAATAGCTCTATACTTATTTTATTTTTTTTAAAGGTCTTGATATGACACGGGTGTCTTAATTTGGCTTATTTTTGCTCATTGTATTGTAATTAACATTGAGCAATTGCTCCTGCGTGTTCATCGGTGTAAATGTAGCTAAAAAAAATTCATTCGACAAGAATAAGAAAAATAGCTATTTACTTATTTTATTTTTTTAAAGGTTTTAAAAGGATATAGGTGTCTTAATTTTGCTTATTTTGGCTCATTGTATTGTACTTGACATTGAACAATTGCTCCTGCGTGTTCATCGGTTTAAATTTTGCTAAAAAAAATTCATTCGACATGAATAAAAAAAATGGCTATTTACTTATTTTATTTTTTTTAAAGGTCTTGATATGATAAGGGTGTCTTAATTTTGCTTATTTTAGCTCACTGTATTGAACTTAACATTGAGCAATTGCTCCTGCGTGTTCATCGGTGTAAATGTAGCTAAAAAAAATTCATTCGACAAGAATAAGAAAAATAGCTATTTACTTATTTTATTTTTTTTAAAGGTTTTAAAAAGATAAAGGTGTCTTTATTTTGCTTATTTTGGCTCAATGTATTGTACTTAACATTGAGCAATTGTTCCTGCGTGTTCATCGGTGTAAATGTAGCTAAAAAAAATTCATTCGTCAAGAATAAGAAAAATAGCTATTTACTTATTTTATTTTTTTTAAAGGTCTTAAAAAGATATAGGTGTCTTAATTTTGCTTATTTAGGCTCATTGTATTGTACTTAACATTGGCCACTTGCTCCTGCGTGTCCATCGGTGTAAATGTAGCTACAAAAAATTCATTCGACAAGAATACGAAAAATAGCTATATACTTATTTTATTTTTTTTAAAGGTCTTGATATGACACGGGTGTCTTAATTTGGCTTATTTAGGCTCACTGTATTGTAATTAACATTGAGCAATTGCTCCTGCGTTTTCATCGGTGTAAATGTGGCTAAAAAAAATTCATTCGACAAGAATAAGAAAAATAGCTATTTACTTATTTTATTTTTTTAAAGGTTTTAAAAAGTTAAAGGTGTCTTAATTTTGCTTATTTTGGCTCATTGTATTGTACTTGACATTGAGAAATTGCTCCTGCGTGTTCAACGGTTTAAATGTTGCTAAAAAAAATTCATTCGACAAGAATAAAAAAAATTGCTATTTACTTATTTTATTTTTTTTAAAGGTCTTGATATGATCAGGGTGTCTTAATTTGGCTTATTTTGGCTCATTGTATTGTACTTAACATTGAGCAATTCCTCCTGCGTGTTCATCGGTGTAAATGTAGCTAAAAAAAATTCATTCGACAAGAATAAGAAAAATAGCTATTTACTTATTTTATTTTTTTAAAGGTCTTAAAAAGATATAGGTGTCGTTATTTTGCTTATTTTGGCTCAATGTATTGTACTTAACATTGAGCGATTGTTCCTGCGTGTTCATCGGTGTAAATGTAGCTAAAAAAAATTCATTCGACAAGAATAAGAAAAATAGCTATTTACTTATTTTATTTTTTTTAAAGGTCTTAAAAAGATATAGGTGTCTTAATTTTGCTTATTTAGGCTCATTGTATTGTACTTAACATTGGCCACTTGCTCCTGCGTGTCCATCGGTGTAAATGTAGCTACAAAAAATTCATTCGACAAGAATACGAAAAATAGCTATTTACTTATTTTATTTTTTTCAAGGTTTTAAAAAGATGAAGGTGTCTTAATTTTGCTTATTTTGGCTCATTGTATTGTACTTGACTTTGAAAAATTGCTCCTGCGTGTTCAACGGTTTAAATGTTGCTAAAAAAAATTCATTCGACAAGAATAAAAAAAATAGCTATTTACTTATTTTATTTTTTTTAAAGGTCTTGATATGATAAGGGTGTCTTAGTTTGGCTTATTTTGGCTCATTGTATTGTACTTAACATCGAGCAATTGCTCCTGCGTGTTCATCGGTGTAAATGTAGCTGAAAAAAATTCATTCGACAAGAATAAGAAAAATAGCTATTTACTTATTTTATTTTTTTAAAGGTCTTAAAAAGAAATAGGTGTCTTAATTTTCCTTGTTTAGGTACATTGTGTAGTACTTAACATTGAGCAATTGCTCCTGCGTGTTCATCGGTGTAAATGTAGCTACAAAAAATTCATTCGACAAGAATACGAAAAATAGGGATATACTTATTTTATTTTTTTTAATGGTCTTGAAATGATACGGGTGTCTCAATATTGCTTATTTTGACTCATTGTATTGTACATAACATTGAGCAATTGCTGCTGTGTGTTCATCGGTTTAAATGTTGCTAAAAAAAATTCATTCGACAAGAATAAGAAAAATAGCTATTTACTTTTTTTTTTTTTTTTAAAGGTTTCAATGAGATATAGGTGCCTTAATTTTGCTTATTTAGGCTCATTGTATTGTATTTAACATTGGCCACTTGCTCCTGCGTGTTCATCTGTGTAAATGTAGCTACCAAAAATTCATTCGACAAGAATACGAAAAATAGCTATATACTTATTTTATTTTTTTTAAAGGTCTTGATATGACACGGGTGTCTTAATTTGGCTTATTTTGGCTCATTGTATTGTAGTTAACATTGAGCAATTGCTCCTGCGTGTTCATCGGTGTAAATGTAGCTAAAAAAAATTCATTCGACAAGAATAAGAAAAATAGCTATTTACTTATTTTATTTTTTTAAAGGTTTTAAAAAGATAAACGTGTCTTAATTTTGCTTATTTTGGCTCATTGTATTGTACTTGACATTGAGAAATTGCTCGTGCGTGTTCAACGGTTTAAATGTTGCTAAAAAAAATTCATTCGACAAGAATAAAAAAAATTGCTATTTACTTATTTTATTTTTTTTAAAGGTCTTGATATGATCAGGGTGTCTTAATTTGGCTTATTTTGGCTCATTGTATTGTACTTAACATTGAGCAATTGCTCTTGCGTGTTCATCGGTGTAAATGTAGCTAAAAAAAATTCATTCGACAAGAATAAGAAAAATAGCTATTAACTTATTTTATTTTTTTTAAAGGTCTTAAAAAGATATAGGTGTCTTAATTTTGCTTATTTAGGCTCATTGTATTGTACTTTACATTGGCCACTTGCTCCTGCGTGTCCATCGGTGTAAATGTAGCTACAAAAAATTCATTCGACAAGAATACGAAAAATAGCTATATACTTATTTTATTTTTTTTAAAGGTCTTGATATGACACGGGTGTCTTAATTTGGCTTATTTTTGCTCATTGTATTGTAATTAACATTGAGCAATTGTTCCTGCGTGTTCATCGGTGTAAATGTAGCTAAAAAAAATTCATTCGACAAGAATAAGAAAAATAGCTATTTACTTATTTTATTTTTTTTAAAGGTCTTAAAAAGATATAGGTGTCTTAATTTTAATTATTTAGGCTCATTGTATTGTAGTTAACATTGGCCACTTGCTCCTGCGTGTTCATCGGTGTAAATGTTGCTAAAAAAAAATTCATTCGACAAGAATAAAAAAAATAGCTATTTACTTATTTTATTTTTTTTAAAGGTCTTGATATGATAAGGGTGTCTTAATTTGGCTTATTGTGGCTCATTGTATTGTACTTAACATTGAGCAATTGCTCCTGCGTGTTCATCGGTGTAAATGTAGCTAAAAAAAATTCATTCGACAAGAATAAGAAAAATAGCTATTTACTTATTTTATTTTTTTAAAGGTCTTAAAAAGATATAGGTGTCTTAATTTTGCTTGTTTACGTACATTGTGTAGGATTTAACATTCAACAATTGCTCCTGCGTGTTCATCGGTGTAAATGTAGCTACAAAAAATTCATTCGACAAGAATACGATAATAGCTATATACTTATTTTTTTTTTTTTAATGGTCTTGAAATGATATGGGTGTCTTAGTTTTGCTTATTTTGACTCACTGTATTGTACTGAACATTGAGCAATTGCTCCTGCGTGTTCATCGGAGTAAATGTAGCTAAACAAAATTCATTCGACAAGAATAAAAAAAATAGCTATTTACTTATTTTATTTTTTTTAAAGGTCTTAAAAAGATATAGGTGTCTAATTTTGCTTGTTTAGGCTCACTGTATTGTACTAAACATTGACCAATTGCTCCTGCGTGTTCATCGGTGTAAATGTAGCTACCAAAAATTCATTCGACAAGAATACAAAAAATAGCTATATACTTATTTTATTTTTTTAAAGGTCTTTAAAAGATATAGGTGTCTTAATTTTGCTTATTTAGGCTCATTGTATTGTACTTAACATTGACCACTTGCTCCAGCGTGTTCGTCGGTGTAAATGTAGCTACAAAAAATTCATTCGACAAGAATACGAATAATAGCTCTATACTTATTTTATTTTTTTTAAAGGTCTTGATATGACACGGGTGTCTTAATTTGGCTTATTTTTGCTCATTGTATTGTAATTAACATTGAGCAATTGCTCCTGCGTGTTCATCGGTGTAAATGTAGCTAAAAAAAATTCATTCGACAAGAATAAGAAAAATAGCTATTTACTTATTTTATTTTTTTAAAGGTTTTAAAAGGATATAGGTGTCTTAATTTTGCTTATTTTGGCTCATTGTATTGTACTTGACATTGAACAATTGCTCCTGCGTGTTCATCGGTTTAAATTTTGCTAAAAAAAATTCATTCGACATGAATAAAAAAAATGGCTATTTACTTATTTTATTTTTTTTAAAGGTCTTGATATGATAAGGGTGTCTTAATTTTGCTTATTTTAGCTCACTGTATTGAACTTAACATTGAGCAATTGCTCCTGCGTGTTCATCGGTGTAAATGTAGCTAAAAAAAATTCATTCGACAAGAATAAGAAAAATAGCTATTTACTTATTTTATTTTTTTTAAAGGTTTTAAAAAGATAAAGGTGTCTTTATTTTGCTTATTTTGGCTCAATGTATTGTACTTAACATTGAGCAATTGTTCCTGCGTGTTCATCGGTGTAAATGTAGCTAAAAAAAATTCATTCGTCAAGAATAAGAAAAATAGCTATTTACTTATTTTATTTTTTTTAAAGGTCTTAAAAAGATATAGGTGTCTTAATTTTGCTTATTTAGGCTCATTGTATTGTACTTAACATTGGCCACTTGCTCCTGCGTGTCCATCGGTGTAAATGTAGCTACAAAAAATTCATTCGACAAGAATACGAAAAATAGCTATATACTTATTTTATTTTTTTTAAAGGTCTTGATATGACACGGGTGTCTTAATTTGGCTTATTTAGGCTCACTGTATTGTAATTAACATTGAGCAATTGCTCCTGCGTTTTCATCGGTGTAAATGTGGCTAAAAAAAATTCATTCGACAAGAATAAGAAAAATAGCTATTTACTTATTTTATTTTTTTAAAGGTTTTAAAAAGATAAAGGTGTCTTAATTTTGCTTATTTTGGCTCATTGTATTGTACTTGACATTGAGAAATTGCTCCTGCGTGTTCAACGGTTTAAATGTTGCTAAAAAAAATTCATTCGACAAGAATAAAAAAAATTGCTATTTACTTATTTTATTTTTTTTAAAGGTCTTGATATGATCAGGGTGTCTTAATTTGGCTTATTTTGGCTCATTGTATTGTACTTAACATTGAGCAATTCCTCCTGCGTGTTCATCGGTGTAAATGTAGCTAAAAAAAATTCATTCGACAAGAATAAGAAAAATAGCTATTTACTTATTTTATTTTTTTAAAGGTCTTAAAAAGATATAGGTGTCGTTATTTTGCTTATTTTGGCTCAATGTATTGTACTTAACATTGAGCGATTGTTCCTGCGTGTTCATCGGTGTAAATGTAGCTAAAAAAAATTCATTCGACAAGAATAAGAAAAATAGCTATTTACTTATTTTATTTTTTTTAAAGGTCTTAAAAAGATATAGGTGTCTTAATTTTGCTTATTTAGGCTCATTGTATTGTACTTAACATTGGCCACTTGCTCCTGCGTGTCCATCGGTGTAAATGTAGCTACAAAAAATTCATTCGACAAGAATACGAAAAATAGCTATTTACTTATTTTATTTTTTTCAAGGTTTTAAAAAGATGAAGGTGTCTTAATTTTGCTTATTTTGGCTCATTGTATTGTACTTGACTTTGAAAAATTGCTCCTGCGTGTTCAACGGTTTAAATGTTGCTAAAAAAAATTCATTCGACAAGAATAAAAAAAATAGCTATTTACTTATTTTATTTTTTTTAAAGGTCTTGATATGATAAGGGTGTCTTAGTTTGGCTTATTTTGGCTCATTGTATTGTACTTAACATCGAGCAATTGCTCCTGCGTGTTCATCGGTGTAAATGTAGCTGAAAAAAATTCATTCGACAAGAATAAGAAAAATAGCTATTTACTTATTTTATTTTTTTAAAGGTCTTAAAAAGAAATAGGTGTCTTAATTTTCCTTGTTTAGGTACATTGTGTAGTACTTAACATTGAGCAATTGCTCCTGCGTGTTCATCGGTGTAAATGTAGCTACAAAAAATTCATTCGACAAGAATACGAAAAATAGGGATATACTTATTTTATTTTTTTTAATGGTCTTGAAATGATACGGGTGTCTCAATATTGCTTATTTTGACTCATTGTATTGTACATAACATTGAGCAATTGCTGCTGTGTGTTCATCGGTTTAAATGTTGCTAAAAAAAATTCATTCGACAAGAATAAGAAAAATAGCTATTTACTTTTTTTTTTTTTTTAAAGGTTTCAATGAGATATAGGTGCCTTAATTTTGCTTATTTAGGCTCATTGTATTGTATTTAACATTGGCCACTTGCTCCTGCGTGTTCATCTGTGTAAATGTAGCTACCAAAAATTCATTCGACAAGAATACGAAAAATAGCTATATACTTATTTTATTTTTTTTAAAGGTCTTGATATGACACGGGTGTCTTAATTTGGCTTATTTTGGCTCATTGTATTGTAGTTAACATTGAGCAATTGCTCCTGCGTGTTCATCGGTGTAAATGTAGCTAAAAAAAATTCATTCGACAAGAATAAGAAAAATAGCTATTTACTTATTTTATTTTTTTAAAGGTTTTAAAAAGATAAACGTGTCTTAATTTTGCTTATTTTGGCTCATTGTATTGTACTTGACATTGAGAAATTGCTCGTGCGTGTTCAACGGTTTAAATGTTGCTAAAAAAAATTCATTCGACAAGAATAAAAAAAATTGCTATTTACTTATTTTATTTTTTTTAAAGGTCTTGATATGATCAGGGTGTCTTAATTTGGCTTATTTTGGCTCATTGTATTGTACTTAACATTGAGCAATTGCTCTTGCGTGTTCATCGGTGTAAATGTAGCTAAAAAAAATTCATTCGACAAGAATAAGAAAAATAGCTATTAACTTATTTTATTTTTTTTAAAGGTCTTAAAAAGATATAGGTGTCTTAATTTTGCTTATTTAGGCTCATTGTATTGTACTTTACATTGGCCACTTGCTCCTGCGTGTCCATCGGTGTAAATGTAGCTACAAAAAATTCATTCGACAAGAATACGAAAAATAGCTATATACTTATTTTATTTTTTTTAAAGGTCTTGATATGACACGGGTGTCTTAATTTGGCTTATTTTTGCTCATTGTATTGTAATTAACATTGAGCAATTGTTCCTGCGTGTTCATCGGTGTAAATGTAGCTAAAAAAAATTCATTCGACAAGAATAAGAAAAATAGCTATTTACTTATTTTATTTTTTTTAAAGGTCTTAAAAAGATATAGGTGTCTTAATTTTAATTATTTAGGCTCATTGTATTGTAGTTAACATTGGCCACTTGCTCCTGCGTGTTCATCGGTGTAAATGTTGCTAAAAAAAAATTCATTCGACAAGAATAAAAAAAATAGCTATTTACTTATTTTATTTTTTTTAAAGGTCTTGATATGATAAGGGTGTCTTAATTTGGCTTATTGTGGCTCATTGTATTGTACTTAACATTGAGCAATTGCTCCTGCGTGTTCATCGGTGTAAATGTAGCTAAAAAAAATTCATTCGACAAGAATAAGAAAAATAGCTATTTACTTATTTTATTTTTTTAAAGGTCTTAAAAAGATATAGGTGTCTTAATTTTGCTTGTTTACGTACATTGTGTAGGATTTAACATTCAACAATTGCTCCTGCGTGTTCATCGGTGTAAATGTAGCTACAAAAAATTCATTCGACAAGAATACGATAATAGCTATATACTTATTTTTTTTTTTTTAATGGTCTTGAAATGATATGGGTGTCTTAGTTTTGCTTATTTTGACTCACTGTATTGTACTGAACATTGAGCAATTGCTCCTGCGTGTTCATCGGAGTAAATGTAGCTAAACAAAATTCATTCGACAAGAATAAAAAAAATAGCTATTTACTTATTTTATTTTTTTTAAAGGTCTTAAAAAGATATAGGTGTCTAATTTTGCTTGTTTAGGCTCACTGTATTGTACTAAACATTGACCAATTGCTCCTGCGTGTTCATCGGTGTAAATGTAGCTACCAAAAATTCATTCGACAAGAATACAAAAAATAGCTATATACTTATTTTATTTTTTTAAAGGTCTTTAAAAGATATAGGTGTCTTAATTTTGCTTATTTAGGCTCATTGTATTGTACTTAACATTGACCACTTGCTCCTGCGTGTTCGTCGGTGTAAATGTAGCTACAAAAAATTCATTCGACAAGAATACGAATAATAGCTCTATACTTATTTTATTTTTTTTAAAGGTCTTGATATGACACGGGTGTCTTAATTTGGCTTATTTTTGCTCATTGTATTGTAATTAACATTGAGCAATTGCTCCTGCGTGTTCATCGGTGTAAATGTAGCTAAAAAAAATTCATTCGACAAGAATAAGAAAAATAGCTATTTACTTATTTTATTTTTTTAAAGGTTTTAAAAGGATATAGGTGTCTTAATTTTGCTTATTTTGGCTCATTGTATTGTACTTGACATTGAACAATTGCTCCTGCGTGTTCATCGGTTTAAATTTTGCTAAAAAAAATTCATTCGACATGAATAAAAAAAATGGCTATTTACTTATTTTATTTTTTTTAAAGGTCTTGATATGATAAGGGTGTCTTAATTTTGCTTATTTTAGCTCACTGTATTGAACTTAACATTGAGCAATTGCTCCTGCGTGTTCATCGGTGTAAATGTAGCTAAAAAAAATTCATTCGACAAGAATAAGAAAAATAGCTATTTACTTATTTTATTTTTTTTAAAGGTTTTAAAAAGATAAAGGTGTCTTTATTTTGCTTATTTTGGCTCAATGTATTGTACTTAACATTGAGCAATTGTTCCTGCGTGTTCATCGGTGTAAATGTAGCTAAAAAAAATTCATTCGTCAAGAATAAGAAAAATAGCTATTTACTTATTTTATTTTTTTTAAAGGTCTTAAAAAGATATAGGTGTCTTAATTTTGCTTATTTAGGCTCATTGTATTGTACTTAACATTGGCCACTTGCTCCTGCGTGTCCATCGGTGTAAATGTAGCTACAAAAAATTCATTCGACAAGAATACGAAAAATAGCTATATACTTATTTTATTTTTTTTAAAGGTCTTGATATGACACGGGTGTCTTAATTTGGCTTATTTAGGCTCACTGTATTGTAATTAACATTGAGCAATTGCTCCTGCGTTTTCATCGGTGTAAATGTGGCTAAAAAAAATTCATTCGACAAGAATAAGAAAAATAGCTATTTACTTATTTTATTTTTTTAAAGGTTTTAAAAAGATAAAGGTGTCTTAATTTTGCTTATTTTGGCTCATTGTATTGTACTTGACATTGAGAAATTGCTCCTGCGTGTTCAACGGTTTAAATGTTGCTAAAAAAAATTCATTCGACAAGAATAAAAAAAATTGCTATTTACTTATTTTATTTTTTTTAAAGGTCTTGATATGATCAGGGTGTCTTAATTTGGCTTATTTTGGCTCATTGTATTGTACTTAACATTGAGCAATTGCTCCTGCGTGTTCATCGGTGTAAATGTAGCTAAAAAAAATTCATTCGACAAGAATAAGAAAAATAGCTATTTACTTATTTTATTTTTTTAAAGGTCTTAAAAAGATATAGGTGTCGTTATTTTGCTTATTTTGGCTCAATGTATTGTACTTAACATTGAGCGATTGTTCCTGCGTGTTCATCGGTGTAAATGTAGCTAAAAAAAATTCATTCGACAAGAATAAGAAAAATAGCTATTTACTTATTTTATTTTTTTTAAAGGTCTTAAAAAGATATAGGTGTCTTAATTTTGCTTATTTAGGCTCATTGTATTGTACTTAACATTGGCCACTTGCTCCTGCGTGTCCATCGGTGTAAATGTAGCTACAAAAAATTCATTCGACAAGAATACGAAAAATAGCTATTTACTTATTTTATTTTTTTAAAGGTTTTAAAAGGATATAGGTGTCTTAATTTTGCTTATTTTGGCTCATTGTATTGTACTTGACATTGAACAATTGCTCCTGCGTGTTCATCGGTTTAAATTTTGCTAAAACAAATTCATTCGACATGAATAAAAAAAATGGCTATTTACTTATTTTATTTTTTTTAAAGGTCTTGATATGATAAGGGTGTCTTAATTTTGCTTATTTTAGCTCACTGTATTGAACTTAACATTGAGCAATTGCTCCTGCGTGTTCATCGGTGTAAATGTAGCTAAAAAAAATTCATTCGACAAGAATAAGAAAAATAGCTATTTACTTATTTTATTTTTTTTAAAGGTTTTAAAAAGATAAAGGTGTCTTTATTTTGCTTATTTTGGCTCAATGTATTGTACTTAACATTGAGCAATTGTTCCTGCGTGTTCATCGGTGTAAATGTAGCTAAAAAAAATTCATTCGTCAAGAATAAGAAAAATAGCTATTTACTTATTTTATTTTTTTTAAAGGTCTTAAAAAGATATAGGTGTCTTAATTTTGCTTATTTAGGCTCATTGTATTGTACTTAACATTGGCCACTTGCTCCTGCGTGTCCATCGGTGTAAATGTAGCTACAAAAAATTCATTCGACAAGAATACGAAAAATAGCTATATACTTATTTTATTTTTTTTAAAGGTCTTGATATGACACGGGTGTCTTAATTTGGCTTATTTAGGCTCACTGTATTGTAATTAACATTGAGCAATTGCTCCTGCGTTTTCATCGGTGTAAATGTGGCTAAAAAAAATTCATTCGACAAGAATAAGAAAAATAGCTATTTACTTATTTTATTTTTTTAAAGGTTTTAAAAAGATAAAGGTGTCTTAATTTTGCTTATTTTGGCTCATTGTATTGTACTTGACATTGAGAAATTGCTCCTGCGTGTTCAACGGTTTAAATGTTGCTAAAAAAAATTCATTCGACAAGAATAAAAAAAATTGCTATTTACTTATTTTATTTTTTTTAAAGGTCTTGATATGATCAGGGTGTCTTAATTTGGCTTATTTTGGCTCATTGTATTGTACTTAACATTGAGCAATTGCTCCTGCGTGTTCATCGGTGTAAATGTAGCTAAAAAAAATTCATTCGACAAGAATAAGAAAAATAGCTATTTACTTATTTTATTTTTTTAAAGGTCTTAAAAAGATATAGGTGTCGTTATTTTGCTTATTTTGGCTCAATGTATTGTACTTAACATTGAGCGATTGTTCCTGCGTGTTCATCGGTGTAAATGTAGCTAAAAAAAATTCATTCGACAAGAATAAGAAAAATAGCTATTTACTTATTTTATTTTTTTTAAAGGTCTTAAAAAGATATAGGTGTCTTAATTTTGCTTATTTAGGCTCATTGTATTGTACTTAACATTGGCCACTTGCTCCTGCGTGTCCATCGGTGTAAATGTAGCTACAAAAAATTCATTCGACAAGAATACGAAAAATAGCTATTTACTTATTTTATTTTTTTCAAGGTTTTAAAAAGATGAAGGTGTCTTAATTTTGCTTATTTTGGCTCATTGTATTGTACTTGACTTTGAAAAATTGCTCCTGCGTGTTCAACGGTTTAAATGTTGCTAAAAAAAATTCATTCGACAAGAATAAAAAAAATAGCTATTTACTTATTTTATTTTTTTTAAAGGTCTTGATATGATCAGGGTGTCTTAATTTGGCTTATTTTGGCTCATTGTATTGTACTTAACATTGAGCAATTGCTCTTGCGTGTTCATCGGTGTAAATGTAGCTAAAAAAAATTCATTCGACAAGAATAAGAAAAATAGCTATTAACTTATTTTATTTTTTTTAAAGGTCTTAAAAAGATATAGGTGTCTTAATTTTGCTTATTTAGGCTCATTGTATTGTACTTTACATTGGCCACTTGCTCCTGCGTGTCCATCGGTGTAAATGTAGCTACAAAAAATTCATTCGACAAGAATACGAAAAATAGCTATATACTTATTTTATTTTTTTTAAAGGTCTTGATATGACACGGGTGTCTTAATTTGGCTTATTTTTGCTCATTGTATTGTAATTAACATTGAGCAATTGTTCCTGCGTGTTCATCGGTGTAAATGTAGCTAAAAAAAATTCATTCGACAAGAATAAGAAAAATAGCTATTTACTTATTTTATTTTTTTTAAAGGTCTTAAAAAGATATAGGTGTCTTAATTTTAATTATTTAGGCTCATTGTATTGTAGTTAACATTGGCCACTTGCTCCTGCGTGTTCATCGGTGTAAATGTTGCTAAAAAAAAATTCATTCGACAAGAATAAAAAAAATAGCTATTTACTTATTTTATTTTTTTTA
The DNA here is from genome assembly GCA_963971405.1 of Psococerastis gibbosa. NCBI lineage: Eukaryota > Metazoa > Arthropoda > Insecta > Psocodea > Psocidae > Psococerastis > Psococerastis gibbosa. Next base: position 1,295,175 of record OZ020485.1, read on the forward strand.
AAGGTCTTGATATGATAAGGGTGTCTTAATTTGGCTTATTGTGGCTCATTGTATTGTACTTAACATTGAGCAATTGCTCCTGCGTGTTCATCGGTGTAAATGTAGCTAAAAAAAATTCATTCGACAAGAATAAGAAAAATAGCTATTTACTTATTTTATTTTTTTAAAGGTCTTAAAAAGATATAGGTGTCTTAATTTTGCTTGTTTACGTACATTGTGTAGGACTTAACATTCAACAATTGCTCCTGCGTGTTCATCGGTGTAAATGTAGCTACAAAAAATTCATTCGACAAGAATACGATAATAGCTATATACTTATTTTTTTTTTTTTAATGGTCTTGAAATGATATGGGTGTCTTAGTTTTGCTTATTTTGACTCACTGTATTGTACTGAACATTGAGCAATTGCTCCTGCGTGTTCATCGGAGTAAATGTAGCTAAACAAAATTCATTCGACAAGAATAAAAAAAATAGCTATTTACTTATTTTATTTTTTTTAAAGGTCTTAAAAAGATATAGGTGTCTAATTTTGCTTGTTTAGGCTCACTGTATTGTACTAAACATTGACCAATTGCTCCTGCGTGTTCATCGGTGTAAATGTAGCTACCAAAAATTCATTCGACAAGAATACAAAAAATAGCTATATACTTATTTTATTTTTTTAAAGGTCTTTAAAAGATATAGGTGTCTTAATTTTGCTTATTTAGGCTCATTGTATTGTACTTAACATTGACCACTTGCTCCTGCGTGTTCGTCGGTGTAAATGTAGCTACAAAAAATTCATTCGACAAGAATACGAATAATAGCTCTATACTTATTTTATTTTTTTTAAAGGTCTTGATATGACACGGGTGTCTTAATTTGGCTTATTTTTGCTCATTGTATTGTAATTAACATTGAGCAATTGCTCCTGCGTGTTCATCGGTGTAAATGTAGCTAAAAAAAATTCATTCGACAAGAATAAGAAAAATAGCTATTTACTTATTTTATTTTTTTAAAGGTTTTAAATGGATATAGGTGTCTTAATTTTGCTTATTTTGGCTCATTGTATTGTACTTGACATTGAACAATTGCTCCTGCGTGTTCATCGGTTTAAATTTTGCTAAAAAAAATTCATTCGACATGAATAAAAAAAATGGCTATTTACTTATTTTATTTTTTTTAAAGGTCTTGATATGATAAGGGTGTCTTAATTTTGCTTATTTTAGCTCACTGTATTGAACTTAACATTGAGCAATTGCTCCTGCGTGTTCATCGGTGTAAATGTAGCAAAAAAAAATTCATTCGACAAGAATAAGAAAAATAGCTATTTACTTATTTTATTTTTTTTAAAGGTTTTAAAAAGATAAAGGTGTCTTAATTTTGCTTATTTTGGCTCATTGTATTGTACTTGACATTGAGAAATTGCTCCTGCGTGTTCAACGGTTTAAATGTTGCTAAAAAAAATTCATTCGACAAGAATAAAAAAAATTGCTATTTACTTATTTTATTTTTTTTAAAGGTCTTGATATGATCAGGGTGTCTTAATTTGGCTTATTTTGGCTCATTGTATTGTACTTAACATTGAGCAATTGCTCCTGCGTGTTCATCGGTGTAAATGTAGCTAAAAAAAATTCATTCGACAAGAATAAGAAAAATAGCTATTTACTTATTTTATTTTTTTAAAGGTCTTAAAAAGATATAGGTGTCGTTATTTTGCTTATTTTGGCTCAATGTATTGTACTTAACATTGAGCGATTGTTCCTGCGTGTTCATCGGTGTAAATGTAGCTAAAAAAAATTCATTCGACAAGAATAAGAAAAATAGCTATTTACTTATTTTATTTTTTTTAAAGGTCTTAAAAAGATATAGGTGTCTTAATTTTGCTTATTTAGGCTCATTGTATTGTACTTAACATTGGCCACTTGCTCCTGCGTGTCCATCGGTGTAAATGTAGCTACAAAAAATTCATTCGACAAGAATACGAAAAATAGCTATTTACTTATTTTATTTTTTTCAAGGTTTTAAAAAGATGGAGGTGTCTTAATTTTGCTTATTTTGGCTCATTGTATTGTACTTGACTTTGAAAAATTGCTCCTGCGTGTTCAACGGTTTAAATGTTGCTAAAAAAAATTCATTCGACAAGAATAAAAAAAATAGCTATTTACTTATTTTATTTTTTTTAAAGGTCTTGATATGATAAGGGTGTCTTAATTTGGCTTATTTTGGCTCATTGTATTGTACTTAACATCGAGCAATTGCTCCTGCGTGTTCATCGGTGTAAATGTAGCTAAAAAAAATTCATTCGACAAGAATAAGAAAAATAGCTATTTACTTATTTTATTTTTTTAAAGGTCTTAAAAAGAAATAGGTGTCTTAATTTTCCTTGTTTAGGTACATTGTGTAGTACTTAACATTGAGCAATTGCTCCTGCGTGTTCATCGGTGTAAATGTAGCTACAAAAAATTCATTCGACAAGAATACGAAAAATAGGGATATACTTATTTTATTTTTTTTAATGGTCTTGAAATGATACGGGTGTCTCAATATTGCTTAATTTGACTCATTGTATTGTACATAACATTGAGCAATTGCTGCTGTGTGTTCATCGGTTTAAATGTTGCTAAAAAAAATTCATTCGACAAGAATAAGAAAAATAGCTATTTACTTTTTTTTTTTTTTTTTAAAGGTTTCAATGAGATATAGGTGCCTTAATTTTGCTTATTTAGGCTCATTGTATTGTATTTAACATTGGCCACTTGCTCCTGCGTGTTCATCTGTGTAAATGTAGCTACCAAAAATTCATTCGACAAGAATACGAAAAATAGCTATATACTTATTTTATTTTTTTTAAAGGTCTTGATATGACACGGGTGTCTTAATTTGGCTTATTTTGGCTCATTGTATTGTAGTTAACATTGAGCAATTGCTCCTGCGTGTTCATCGGTGTAAATGTAGCTAAAAAAAATTCATTCGACAAGAATAAGAAAAATAGCTATTTACTTATTTTATTTTTTTAAAGGTTTTAAAAAGATAAACGTGTCTTAATTTTGCTTATTTTGGCTCATTGTATTGTACTTGACTTTGAGAAATTGCTCCTGCGTGTTCAACGGTTTAAATGTTGCTAAAAAAAATTCATTCGACAAGAATAAAAAAAATAGCTATTTACTTATTTTATTTTTTTTAAAGGTCATGATATGATAAGGGTGTCTTAATTTGGCTTATTTTGGCTCACTGTATTGTACTTAACATTGAGCAATTGCTCCTGCGTGTTCATCGGTGTAAATGTAGCTAAAAAAAATTCATTCGACAAGAATAAGAAAAATAGCTATTTACTTATTTTATTTTTTTAAAGGTCTTAAAAAGATAGAGGTGTCTTAATTTTCCTTGTTTAGGTACATTGTGTAGTACTTAACATTGAGCAATTGCTCCTGCGTGTTCATCGGTGTAAATGTAGCTACAAAAAATTCATTCGACAAGAATACGAAAAATAGGTATATACTTATTTTATTTTTTTTAATGGTCTTGAAATGATACGGGTGTCTCAATATTGCTTATTTTGACTCATTGTATTGTACTTAACATTGAGCAATTGCTCCTGTGTGTTCATCGGTTTAAATGTTGCTAAAAAAAATTCATTCGACAAGAATAAGAAAAATAGCTATTTACTTTTTTTTTTTTTTTTTAAGGTTTCAATGAGATATAGGTGCCTTAATTTTGCTTATTTAGGCTCATTGTATTGTATTTAACATTGGCCACTTGCTCCTGCGTGTTCATCTGTGTAAATGTAGCTACCAAAAATTCATTCGACAAGAATACGAAAAATAGCTATATACTTATTTTATTTTTTTTAAAGGTCTTGATATGACACGGGTGTCTTAATTTGGCTTATTTTGGCTCATTGTATTGTAGTTAACATTGAGCAATTGCTCCTGCGTGTTCATCGGTGTAAATGTAGCTAAAAAAAATTCATTCGACAAGAATAAGAAAAATAGCTATTTACTTATTTTATTTTTTTAAAGGTTTTAAAAAGATATAGGTGTCTTAATTTTGCTTATTTTGGCTCACTGTATTGTACTTGACATTGAGCAATTGCTCCTGCGTGTTCATCGGTTTAAATGTTGCTAAAAAAAATTCATTCGACAAGAATAAAAAAAATTGCTATTTACTTATTTTATTTTTTTTAAAGGTCTTGATATGATAAGGGTGTCTTAATTTTGCTTATTTTGGCTCATTGTATTGAACTTAACAATGAGCAATTGCTCCTGCGTGTTCATCGGTGCAAATGTAGCTAAAAAAAATTCATTCGACAAGAATAAGAAAAATAGCTATTTACTTATTTTATTTTTTTTAAAGGTTTTAAAAAGATTAAGGTGTCTTTATTTTGCTTATTTTGGCTCAATGTATTGTACTTAACATTGAGCAATTGTTCCTGCGTGTTCATCGGTGTAAATGTAGCTAAAAAAAATTCATTCGACAAGATTAAGAAAAATAGCTATTTACTTATTTTATTTTTTTTAAAGGTCTTAAAAAGATATAGGTGTCTTAATTTTGCTTCTTTAGCCTCATTGTATTGTACTTAACATTGGCCACTTGCTCCTGCGTGTTCATCGGTGTAAATGTAGCTACAAAAAATTCATTCGACAAGAATACGAAAAATAGCTATATACTTATTTTATTTTTTTAAAGGTCTTGATATGACACGGGTCTCCAAATTTGGCTTATTTAGGCTCATTGTATTGTAATTAACATTGAGCAATTGCTCCTGCGTGTTCATCGGTGTAAATGTGGCTAAAAAAAATTCATTCGACAAGAATAAGAAAGATAGCTATTTACTTATAATTTTTTTAAATTTTTTAAAAAGATATAGGTGTCTTAATTTTGCTTATTTTGGCTCATTGTATTGTACTTGACATTGAGGAATTGCTCCTGCGTGTTCATCGGTTTAAATGTTGTTAAAAAAATTCATTCGACAAGAATAAAAAAAATAGCAATTTACTTATTTTATTTTTTTTACAGGTCTTGATATGATATGAGTGTCTTAATTTTGCTTAATTTGGCTCATTGTATTGTAATTAACATTAAGCAATTGCTCCTGCGTGTTCATCGGTGTAAAAGTAGCTAAAAAAAATTCATTCGACAAGAATAAGAAAAACAGCTATTTACTTATTTTTTTTTTTTACAGGTCTTGATATGATATGAGTGTCTTAATTTTGCTTAATTTGGCTCACTGTATTGTACTTAACATTGGCCACTTGCTCCTGCGTGTTCATTGGTGTAAATGTAGCTACAAAAAATTCATTCGACAAGAATACGAAAAATAGCTATATACTTATTTTATTTTTTTAAAGGTCTTGATATGACACGGGTGTCTTAATTTGGCTTATTTGGCTCACTGTATTGTAATTAACATTGAGCAATTGCTCCTGCGTGTTCATCGGTGTAACTGTAGCTAAAAAATCGACAAGAATAAGAAAGATAGCTTTTTACTTATTTTATTTATTTAAAGGTTTTAAAAAGATATAGGTGTCTAAGTGTTGCTTATTTTGGCTCATTGTATTGTACTTGACATTGAGCAATTGCTCCTGCGTGTTCATCGGTGTAAATGTAGCTAAAAAAAATTCATTCGACAAGAATAAGAAAAATAGCTATTTACTTATTTTATTTTTTTAAAGGTCTTAAAAAGATATAGGTGTCATACTTTTGCTTGTTTAGGTACATTGTGTAGTACTTAACATTGACCACTTGCTCCTGCGTGTACATCGGTGTAAATGTAGCTACAAAAAATTCATTCGACAAGAATACGAAAAATAGCTATATATTATTTTATTTTTTTTAAAGGTCTTGATATGATAAGGGTGTCTTAATTTTGCTTATTTTGGCTCACTGTATTGTACTTAACATTGACCAATTGCTCCTGCGTGTTCATCGGTGTAAATGTAGCTACAAAAAATTCATTCGACAAGAATACAAAAAATAGCTATATACTTATTTTATTTTTTTAAAGGTCTTTAAAAGATATAGGTGTCTTAATTTTGCTTATTTAGGCTCATTGTATTGTACTTAACATTGACCACTTGCTCCTGCGTGTTCGTCGGTGTAAATGTAGCTACAAAAATTCATTCGACAAGAATACGAATAATAGCTCTATACTTATTTTATTTTTTTTAAAGGTCTTGATATGACACGGGTGTCTTTATTTGGCTTATTTTTGCTCATTGTATTGTAATTAACATTGAGCAATTGCTCCTGCGTGTTCATCGGTGTAAATGTAGCTAAAAAAAATTCATTCGACAAGAATAAGAAAAATAGCTATTTACTTATTTTATTTTTTTAAAGGTTTTAAAAGGATATAGGTGTCTTAATTTTGCTTATTTTGGCTCATTGTATTGTACTTGACATTGAACAATTGCTCCTGCGTGTTCATCGGTTTAAATTTTGCTAAAAAAAATTCATTCGACATGAATAAAAAAAATGGCTATTTACTTATTTTATTTTTTTTAAAGGTCTTGATATGATAAGGGTGTCTTAATTTTGCTTATTTTAGCTCACTGTATTGAACTTAACATTGAGCAATTGCTCCTGCGTGTTCATCGGTGTAAATGTAGCTAAAAAAAATTCATTCGACAAGAATAAGAAAAATAGCTATTTACTTATTTTATTTTTTTAAAGGTCTTAAAAAGATAGAGGTGTCTTAATTTTCCTTGTTTAGGTACATTGTGTAGTACTTAACATTGAGCAATTGCTCCTGCGTGTTCATCGGTGTAAATGTAGCTACAAAAAATTCATTCGACAAGAATACGAAAAATAGGTATATACTTATTTTATTTTTTTTAATGGTCTTGAAATGATACGGGTGTCTCAATATTGCTTATTTTGACTCATTGTATTGTACTTAACATTGAGCAATTGCTCCTGTGTGTTCATCGGTTTAAATGTTGCTAAAAAAAATTCATTCGACAAGAATAAGAAAAATAGCTATTTACTTTTTTTTTTTTTTTTAAGGTTTCAATGAGATATAGGTGCCTTAATTTTGCTTATTTAGGCTCATTGTATTGTATTTAACATTGGCCACTTGCTCCTGCGTGTTCATCTGTGTAAATGTAGCTACCAAAAATTCATTCGACAAGAATACGAAAAATAGCTATATACTTATTTTATTTTTTTTAAAGGTCTTGATATGACACGGGTGTCTTAATTTGGCTTATTTTGGCTCATTGTATTGTAGTTAACATTGAGCAATTGCTCCTGCGTGTTCATCGGTGTAAATGTAGCTAAAAAAAATTCATTCGACAAGAATAAGAAAAATAGCTATTTACTTATTTTATTTTTTTAAAGGTTTTAAAAAGATATAGGTGTCTTAATTTTGCTTATTTTGGCTCACTGTATTGTACTTGACATTGAGCAATTGCTCCTGCGTGTTCATCGGTGTAAATGTAGCTAAAAAAAATTCATTCGACAAGAATAAGAAAAATAGCTATTTACTTATTTTATTTTTTTAAAGGTTTTAAATGGATATAGGTGTCTTAATTTTGCTTATTTTGGCTCATTGTATTGTACTTGACATTGAACAATTGCTCCTGCGTGTTCATCGGTTTAAATTTTGCTAAAAAAAATTCATTCGACATGAATAAAAAAAATGGCTATTTACTTATTTTATTTTTTTTAAAGGTCTTGATATGATAAGGGTGTCTTAATTTGGCTTATTTTGGCTCATTGTATTGTACTTAACATCGAGCAATTGCTCCTGCGTGTTCATCGGTGTAAATGTAGCTAAAAAAAATTCATTCGACAAGAATAAGAAAAATAGCTATTTACTTATTTTATTTTTTTAAAGGTCTTAAAAAGAAATAGGTGTCTTAATTTTCCTTGTTTAGGTACATTGTGTAGTACTTAACATTGAGCAATTGCTCCTGCGTGTTCATCGGTGTAAATGTAGCTACAAAAAATTCATTCGACAAGAATACGAAAAATAGGGATATACTTATTTTATTTTTTTTAATGGTCTTGAAATGATACGGGTGTCTCAATATTGCTTAATTTGACTCATTGTATTGTACATAACATTGAGCAATTGCTGCTGTGTGTTCATCGGTTTAAATGTTGCTAAAAAAAATTCATTCGACAAGAATAAGAAAAATAGCTATTTACTTTTTTTTTTTTTTTTTAAAGGTTTCAATGAGATATAGGTGCCTTAATTTTGCTTATTTAGGCTCATTGTATTGTATTTAACATTGGCCACTTGCTCCTGCGTGTTCATCTGTGTAAATGTAGCTACCAAAAATTCATTCGACAAGAATACGAAAAATAGCTATATACTTATTTTATTTTTTTTAAAGGTCTTGATATGACACGGGTGTCTTAATTTGGCTTATTTTGGCTCATTGTATTGTAGTTAACATTGAGCAATTGCTCCTGCGTGTTCATCGGTGTAAATGTAGCTAAAAAAAATTCATTCGACAAGAATAAGAAAAATAGCTATTTACTTATTTTATTTTTTTAAAGGTTTTAAAAAGATAAACGTGTCTTAATTTTGCTTATTTTGGCTCATTGTATTGTACTTGACTTTGAGAAATTGCTCCTGCGTGTTCAACGGTTTAAATGTTGCTAAAAAAAATTCATTCGACAAGAATAAAAAAAATAGCTATTTACTTATTTTATTTTTTTTAAAGGTCATGATATGATAAGGGTGTCTTAATTTGGCTTATTTTGGCTCACTGTATTGTACTTAACATTGAGCAATTGCTCCTGCGTGTTCATCGGTGTAAATGTAGCTAAAAAAAATTCATTCGACAAGAATAAGAAAAATAGCTATTTACTTATTTTATTTTTTTAAAGGTCTTAAAAAGATAGAGGTGTCTTAATTTTCCTTGTTTAGGTACATTGTGTAGTACTTAACATTGAGCAATTGCTCCTGCGTGTTCATCGGTGTAAATGTAGCTACAAAAAATTCATTCGACAAGAATACGAAAAATAGGTATATACTTATTTTATTTTTTTTAATGGTCTTGAAATGATACGGGTGTCTCAATATTGCTTATTTTGACTCATTGTATTGTACTTAACATTGAGCAATTGCTCCTGTGTGTTCATCGGTTTAAATGTTGCTAAAAAAAATTCATTCGACAAGAATAAGAAAAATAGCTATTTACTTTTTTTTTTTTTTTTTAAGGTTTCAATGAGATATAGGTGCCTTAATTTTGCTTATTTAGGCTCATTGTATTGTATTTAACATTGGCCACTTGCTCCTGCGTGTTCATCTGTGTAAATGTAGCTACCAAAAATTCATTCGACAAGAATACGAAAAATAGCTATATACTTATTTTATTTTTTTTAAAGGTCTTGATATGACACGGGTGTCTTAATTTGGCTTATTTTGGCTCATTGTATTGTAGTTAACATTGAGCAATTGCTCCTGCGTGTTCATCGGTGTAAATGTAGCTAAAAAAAATTCATTCGACAAGAATAAGAAAAATAGCTATTTACTTATTTTATTTTTTTAAAGGTTTTAAAAAGATATAGGTGTCTTAATTTTGCTTATTTTGGCTCACTGTATTGTACTTGACATTGAGCAATTGCTCCTGCGTGTTCATCGGTTTAAATGTTGCTAAAAAAAATTCATTCGACAAGAATAAAAAAAATTGCTATTTACTTATTTTATTTTTTTTAAAGGTCTTGATATGATAAGGGTGTCTTAATTTTGCTTATTTTGGCTCATTGTATTGAACTTAACAATGAGCAATTGCTCCTGCGTGTTCATCGGTGCAAATGTAGCTAAAAAAAATTCATTCGACAAGAATAAGAAAAATAGCTATTTACTTATTTTATTTTTTTTAAAGGTTTTAAAAAGATTAAGGTGTCTTTATTTTGCTTATTTTGGCTCAATGTATTGTACTTAACATTGAGCAATTGTTCCTGCGTGTTCATCGGTGTAAATGTAGCTAAAAAAAATTCATTCGACAAGATTAAGAAAAATAGCTATTTACTTATTTTATTTTTTTTAAAGGTCTTAAAAAGATATAGGTGTCTTAATTTTGCTTCTTTAGCCTCATTGTATTGTACTTAACATTGGCCACTTGCTCCTGCGTGTTCATCGGTGTAAATGTAGCTACAAAAAATTCATTCGACAAGAATACGAAAAATAGCTATATACTTATTTTATTTTTTTAAAGGTCTTGATATGACACGGGTCTCCAAATTTGGCTTATTTAGGCTCATTGTATTGTAATTAACATTGAGCAATTGCTCCTGCGTGTTCATCGGTGTAAATGTGGCTAAAAAAAATTCATTCGACAAGAATAAGAAAGATAGCTATTTACTTATAATTTTTTTAAATTTTTTAAAAAGATATAGGTGTCTTAATTTTGCTTATTTTGGCTCATTGTATTGTACTTGACATTGAGGAATTGCTCCTGCGTGTTCATCGGTTTAAATGTTGTTAAAAAAATTCATTCGACAAGAATAAAAAAAATAGCAATTTACTTATTTTATTTTTTTTACAGGTCTTGATATGATATGAGTGTCTTAATTTTGCTTAATTTGGCTCATTGTATTGTAATTAACATTAAGCAATTGCTCCTGCGTGTTCATCGGTGTAAAAGTAGCTAAAAAAAATTCATTCGACAAGAATAAGAAAAACAGCTATTTACTTATTTTTTTTTTTTACAGGTCTTGATATGATATGAGTGTCTTAATTTTGCTTAATTTGGCTCACTGTATTGTACTTAACATTGGCCACTTGCTCCTGCGTGTTCATTGGTGTAAATGTAGCTACAAAAAATTCATTCGACAAGAATACGAAAAATAGCTATATACTTATTTTATTTTTTTAAAGGTCTTGATATGACACGGGTGTCTTAATTTGGCTTATTTGGCTCACTGTATTGTAATTAACATTGAGCAATTGCTCCTGCGTGTTCATCGGTGTAACTGTAGCTAAAAAATCGACAAGAATAAGAAAGATAGCTTTTTACTTATTTTATTTATTTAAAGGTTTTAAAAAGATATAGGTGTCTAAGTGTTGCTTATTTTGGCTCATTGTATTGTACTTGACATTGAGCAATTGCTCCTGCGTGTTCATCGGTGTAAATGTAGCTAAAAAAAATTCATTCGACAAGAATAAGAAAAATAGCTATTTACTTATTTTATTTTTTTAAAGGTCTTAAAAAGATATAGGTGTCATACTTTTGCTTGTTTAGGTACATTGTGTAGTACTTAACATTGACCACTTGCTCCTGCGTGTACATCGGTGTAAATGTAGCTACAAAAAATTCATTCGACAAGAATACGAAAAATAGCTATATATTATTTTATTTTTTTTAAAGGTCTTGATATGATAAGGGTGTCTTAATTTTGCTTATTTTGGCTCACTGTATTGTACTTAACATTGACCAATTGCTCCTGCGTGTTCATCGGTGTAAATGTAGCTACAAAAAATTCATTCGACAAGAATACAAAAAATAGCTATATACTTATTTTATTTTTTTAAAGGTCTTTAAAAGATATAGGTGTCTTAATTTTGCTTATTTAGGCTCATTGTATTGTACTTAACATTGACCACTTGCTCCTGCGTGTTCGTCGGTGTAAATGTAGCTACAAAAAATTCATTCGACAAGAATACGAATAATAGCTCTATACTTATTTTATTTTTTTTAAAGGTCTTGATATGACACGGGTGTCTTTATTTGGCTTATTTTTGCTCATTGTATTGTAATTAACATTGAGCAATTGCTCCTGCGTGTTCATCGGTGTAAATGTAGCTAAAAAAAATTCATTCGACAAGAATAAGAAAAATAGCTATTTACTTATTTTATTTTTTTAAAGGTTTTAAAAGGATATAGGTGTCTTAATTTTGCTTATTTTGGCTCATTGTATTGTACTTGACATTGAACAATTGCTCCTGCGTGTTCATCGGTTTAAATTTTGCTAAAAAAAATTCATTCGACATGAATAAAAAAAATGGCTATTTACTTATTTTATTTTTTTTAAAGGTCTTGATATGATAAGGGTGTCTTAATTTTGCTTATTTTAGCTCACTGTATTGAACTTAACATTGAGCAATTGCTCCTGCGTGTTCATCGGTGTAAATGTAGCTAAAAAAAATTCATTCGACAAGAATAAGAAAAATAGCTATTTACTTATTTTATTTTTTTAAAGGTCTTAAAAAGATAGAGGTGTCTTAATTTTCCTTGTTTAGGTACATTGTGTAGTACTTAACATTGAGCAATTGCTCCTGCGTGTTCATCGGTGTAAATGTAGCTACAAAAAATTCATTCGACAAGAATACGAAAAATAGGTATATACTTATTTTATTTTTTTTAATGGTCTTGAAATGATACGGGTGTCTCAATATTGCTTATTTTGACTCATTGTATTGTACTTAACATTGAGCAATTGCTCCTGTGTGTTCATCGGTTTAAATGTTGCTAAAAAAAATTCATTCGACAAGAATAAGAAAAATAGCTATTTACTTTTTTTTTTTTTTTTTAAGGTTTCAATGAGATATAGGTGCCTTAATTTTGCTTATTTAGGCTCATTGTATTGTATTTAACATTGGCCACTTGCTCCTGCGTGTTCATCTGTGTAAATGTAGCTACCAAAAATTCATTCGACAAGAATACGAAAAATAGCTATATACTTATTTTATTTTTTTTAAAGGTCTTGATATGACACGGGTGTCTTAATTTGGCTTATTTTGGCTCATTGTATTGTAGTTAACATTGAGCAATTGCTCCTGCGTGTTCATCGGTGTAAATGTAGCTAAAAAAAATTCATTCGACAAGAATAAGAAAAATAGCTATTTACTTATTTTATTTTTTTAAAGGTTTTAAAAAGATATAGGTGTCTTAATTTTGCTTATTTTGGCTCACTGTATTGTACTTGACATTGAGCAATTGCTCCTGCGTGTTCATCGGTTTAAATGTTGCTAAAAAAAATTCATTCGACAAGAATAAAAAAAATTGCTATTTACTTATTTTATTTTTTTTAAAGGTCTTGATATGATAAGGGTGTCTTAGTTTTGCTTATTTTGGCTCATTGTATTGAACTTAACATTGAGCAATTGCTCCTGCGTGTTCATCGGTGCAAATGTAGCTAAAAAAAATTCATTCGACAAGAATAAGAAAAATAGCTATTTACTTATTTTATTTTTTTTAAAGGTTTTAAAAAGATTAAGGTGTCTTTATTTTGCTTATTTTGGCTCAATGTATTGTACTTAACATTGAGCAATTGTTCCTGCGTGTTCATCGGTGTAAATGTAGCTAAAAAAAATTCATTCGACAAGATTAAGAAAAATAGCTATTTACTTATTTTATTTTTTTTAAAGGTCTTAAAAAGATATAGGTGTCTTAATTTTGCTTCTTTAGCCTCATTGTATTGTACTTAACATTGGCCACTTGCTCCTGCGTGTTCATCGGTGTAAATGTAGCTACAAAAAATTCATTCGACAAGAATACGAAAAATAGCTATATACTTATTTTATTTTTTTAAAGGTCTTGATATGACACGGGTCTCCAAATTTGGCTTATTTAGGCTCATTGTATTGTAATTAACATTGAGCAATTGCTCCTGCGTGTTCATCGGTGTAAATGTGGCTAAAAAAAATTCATTCGACAAGAATAAGAAAGATAGCTATTTACTTATAATTTTTTTAAATTTTTTAAAAAGATATAGGTGTCTTAATTTTGCTTATTTTGGCTCATTGTATTGTACTTGACATTGAGAAATTGCTCCTGCGTGTTCATCGGTTTAAATGTTGTTAAAAAAATTCATTCGACAAGAATAAAAAAAATAGCAATTTACTTATTTTATTTTTTTTACAGGTCTTGATATGATATGAGTGTCTTAATTTTGCTTAATTTGGCTCATTGTATTGTAATTAACATTAAGCAATTGCTCCTGCGTGTTCATCGGTGTAAAAGTAGCTAAAAAAAATTCATTCGACAAGAATAAGAAAAACAGCTATTTACTTATTTTTTTTTTTTACAGGTCTTGATATGATATGAGTGTCTTAATTTTGCTTAATTTGGCTCACTGTATTGTACTTAACATTGGCCACTTGCTCCTGCGTGTTCATTGGTGTAAATGTAGCTACAAAAAATTCATTCGACAAGAATACGAAAAATAGCTATATACTTATTTTATTTTTTTAAAGGTCTTGATATGACACGGGTGTCTTAATTTGGCTTATTTGGCTCACTGTATTGTAATTAACATTGAGCAATTGCTCCTGCGTGTTCATCGGTGTAACTGTAGCTAAAAAATCGACAAGAATAAGAAAGATAGCTTTTTACTTATTTTATTTATTTAAAGGTTTTAAAAAGATATAGGTGTCTAAGTGTTGCTTATTTTGGCTCATTGTATTGTACTTGACATTGAGCAATTGCTCCTGCGTGTTCATCGGTGTAAATGTAGCTAAAAAAAATTCATTCGACAAGAATAAGAAAAATAGCTATTTACTTATTTTATTTTTTTAAAGGTCTTAAAAAGATATAGGTGTCATACTTTTGCTTGTTTAGGTACATTGTGTAGTACTTAACATTGACCACTTGCTCCTGCGTGTACATCGGTGTAAATGTAGCTACAAAAAATTCATTCGACAAGAATACGAAAAATAGCTATATATTATTTTATTTTTTTTAAAGGTCTTGATATGATAAGGGTGTCTTAATTTTGCTTATTTTGGCTCACTGTATTGTACTTAACATTGACCAATTGCTCCTGCGTGTTCATCGGTGTAAATGTAGCTACAAAAAATTCATTCGACAAGAATACAAAAAATAGCTATATACTTATTTTATTTTTTTAAAGGTCTTTAAAAGATATAGGTGTCTTAATTTTGCTTATTTAGGCTCATTGTATTGTACTTAACATTGACCACTTGCTCCTGCGTGTTCGTCGGTGTAAATGTAGCTACAAAAAATTCATTCGACAAGAATACGAATAATAGCTCTATACTTATTTTATTTTTTTTAAAGGTCTTGATATGACACGGGTGTCTTTATTTGGCTTATTTTTGCTCATTGTATTGTAATTAACATTGAGCAATTGCTCCTGCGTGTTCATCGGTGTAAATGTAGCTAAAAAAAATTCATTCGACAAGAATAAGAAAAATAGCTATTTACTTATTTTATTTTTTTAAAGGTTTTAAAAGGATATAGGTGTCTTAATTTTGCTTATTTTGGCTCATTGTATTGTACTTGACATTGAACAATTGCTCCTGCGTGTTCATCGGTTTAAATTTTGCTAAAAAAAATTCATTCGACATGAATAAAAAAAATGGCTATTTACTTATTTTATTTTTTTTAAAGGTCTTGATATGATAAGGGTGTCTTAATTTTGCTTATTTTAGCTCACTGTATTGAACTTAACATTGAGCAATTGCTCCTGCGTGTTCATCGGTGTAAATGTAGCTAAAAAAAATTCATTCGACAAGAATAAGAAAAATAGCTATTTACTTATTTTATTTTTTTTAAAGGTTTTAAAAAGATAAAGGTGTCTTTATTTTGCTTATTTTGGCTCAATCTATTGTACTTAACATTGAGCAATTGTTCCTGCGTGTTCATCGGTGTAAATGTAGCTAAAAAAAATTCATTCGTCAAGAATAAGAAAAATAGCTATTTACTTATTTTATTTTTTTTAAAGGTCTTAAAAAGATATAGGTGTCTTAATTTTGCTTATTTAGGCTCATTGTACTGTACTTAACATTGGCCACTTGCTCCTGCGTGTCCATCGGTGTAAATGTAGCTACAAAAAATTCATTCGACAAGAATACGAAAAATAGCTATATACTTATTTTATTTTTTTTAAAGGTCTTGATATGACACGGGTGTCTTAATTTGGCTTATTTAGGCTCACTGTATTGTAATTAACATTGAGCAATTGCTCCTGCGTTTTCATCGGTGTAAATGTGGCTAAAAAAAATTCATTCGACAAGAATAAGAAAAATAGCTATTTACTTATTTTATTTTTTTAAAGGTTTTAAAAAGATAAAGGTGTCTTAATTTTGCTTATTTTGGCTCATTGTATTGTACTTGACATTGAGAAATTGCTCCTGCGTGTTCAACGGTTTAAATGTTGCTAAAAAAAATTCATTCGACAAGAATAAAAAAAATTGCTATTTACTTATTTTATTTTTTTTAAAGGTCTTGATATGATCAGGGTGTCTTAATTTGGCTTATTTTGGCTCATTGTATTGTACTTAACATTGAGCAATTGCTCCTGCGTGTTCATCGGTGTAAATGTAGCTAAAAACAATTCATTCGACAAGAATAAGAAAAATAGCTATTTACTTATTTTATTTTTTTAAAGGTCTTAAAAAGATATAGGTGTCGTTATTTTGCTTATTTTGGCTCAATGTATTGTACTTAACATTGAGCGATTGTTCCTGCGTGTTCATCGGTGTAAATGTAGCTAAAAAAAATTCATTCGACAAGAATAAGAAAAATAGCTATTTACTTATTTTATTTTTTTTAAAGGTCTTAAAAAGATATAGGTGTCTTAATTTTGCTTATGTAGGCTCATTGTATTGTACTTAACATTGGCCAGTTGCTCCTGCGTGTCCATCGGTGTAAATGTAGCTACAAAAAATTCATTCGACAAGAATACGAAAAATAGCTATTTACTTATTTTATTTTTTTCAAGGTTTTAAAAAGATGAAGGTGTCTTAATTTTCTTATTTTGGCTCATTGTATTGTACTTGACTTTGAAAAATTGCTCCTGCGTGTTCAACGGTTTAAATGTTGCTAAAAAAAATTCATTCGACAAGAATAAAAAAAATAGCTATTTACTTATTTTATTTTTTTTAAAGGTCTTGATATGATAAGGGTGTCTTAATTTGGCTTATTTTGGCTCATTGTATTGTACTTAACATCGAGCAATTGCTCCTGCGTGTTCATCGGTGTAAATGTAGCTAAAAAAAATTCATTCGACAAGAATAAGAAAAATAGCTATTTACTTATTTTATTTTTTTAAAGGTCTTAAAAAGATATAGGTGTCTTAATTTTCCTTGTTTAGGTACATTGTGTAGTACTTAACATTAAGCAATTGCTCCTGCGTGTTCATCGGTGTAAATGTAGCTACAAAAAATTCATTCGACAAGAATACGAAAAATAGGGATATACTTATTTTATTTTTTTTAATGGTCTTGAAATGATACGGGTGTCTCAATATTGCTTATTTTGACTCATTGTATTGTACATAACATTGAGCAATTGCTGCTGTGTGTTCATCGGTTTAAATGTTGCTAAAAAAAATTCATTCGACAAGAATAAGAAAAATAGCTATTTACTTTTTTTTTTTTTTTTAAAGGTTTCAATGAGATATAGGTGCCTTAATTTTGCTTATTTAGGCTCATTGTATTGTATTTAACATTGGCCACTTGCTCCTGCGTGTTCATCTGTGTAAATGTAGCTACCAAAAATTCATTCGACAAGAATACGAAAAATAGCTATATACTTATTTTATTTTTTTTAAAGGTCTTGATATGACACGGGTGTCTTAATTTGGCTTATTTTGGCTCATTGTATTGTAGTTAACATTGAGCAATTGCTCCTGCGTGTTCATCGGTGTAAATGTAGCTAAAAAAAATTCATTCGACAAGAATAAGAAAAATAGCTATTTACTTATTTTATTTTTTTAAAGGTTTTAAAAAGATAAACGTGTCTTAATTTTGCTTATTTTGGCTCATTGTATTGTACTTGACTTTGAGAAATTGCTCCTGCGTGTTCAACGGTTTAAATGTTGCTAAAAAAAATTCATTCGACAAGAATAAAAAAAATAGCTATTTACTTATTTTATTTTTTTTAAAGGTCTTGATATGATAAGGGTGTCTTAATTTGGCTTATTTTGGCTCATTGTATTGTACTTAACATTGAGCAATTGCTCCTGCGTGTTCATCGGTGTAAATGTAGCTAAAAAAAATTCATTCGACAAGAATAAGAAAAATAGCTATTTACTTATTTTATTTTTTTAAAGGTCTTAAAAAGATAGAGGTGTCTTAATTTTCCTTGTTTAGGTACATTGTGTAGTACTTAACATTGAGCAATTGCTCCTGCGTGTTCATCGGTGTAAATGTAGCTACAAAAAATTCATTCGACAAGAATACGAAAAATAGGTATATACTTATTTTATTTTTTTTAATGGTCTTGAAATGATACGGGTGTCTCAATATTGCTTATTTTGACTCATTGTATTGTACTTAACATTGAGCAATTGCTCCTGTGTGTTCATCGGTTTAAATGTTGCTAAAAAAAATTCATTCGACAAGAATAAGAAAAATAGCTATTTACTTTTTTTTTTTTTTTTTAAGGTTTCAATGAGATATAGGTGCCTTAATTTTGCTTATTTAGGCTCATTGTATTGTATTTAACATTGGCCACTTGCTCCTGCGTGTTCATCTGTGTAAATGTAGCTACCAAAAATTCATTCGACAAGAATACGAAAAATAGCTATATACTTATTTTATTTTTTTTAAAGGTCTTGATATGACACGGGTGTCTTAATTTGGCTTATTTTGGCTCATTGTATTGTAGTTAACATTGAGCAATTGCTCCTGCGTGTTCATCGGTGTAAATGTAGCTAAAAAAAATTCATTCGACAAGAATAAGAAAAATAGCTATTTACTTATTTTATTTTTTTAAAGGTTTTAAAAAGATATAGGTGTCTTAATTTTGCTTATTTTGGCTCACTGTATTGTACTTGACATTGAGCAATTGCTCCTGCGTGTTCATCGGTTTAAATGTTGCTAAAAAAAATTCATTCGACAAGAATAAAAAAAATTGCTATTTACTTATTTTATTTTTTTTAAAGGTCTTGATATGATAAGGGTGTCTTAATTTTGCTTATTTTGGCTCATTGTATTGAACTTAACATTGAGCAATTGCTCCTGCGTGTTCATCGGTGCAAATGTAGCTAAAAAAAATTCATTCGACAAGAATAAGAAAAATAGCTATTTACTTATTTTATTTTTTTTAAAGGTTTTAAAAAGATTAAGGTGTCTTTATTTTGCTTATTTTGGCTCAATGTTTTGTACTTAACATTGAGCAATTGTTCCTGCGTGTTCATCGGTGTAAATGTAGCTAAAAAAAATTCATTCGACAAGATTAAGAAAAATAGCTATTTACTTATTTTATTTTTTTTAAAGGTCTTAAAAAGATATAGGTGTCTTAATTTTGCTTATTTAGCCTCATTGTATTGTACTTAACATTGGCCACTTGCTCCTGCGTGTTCATCGGTGTAAATGTAGCTACAAAAAATTCATTCGACAAGAATACGAAAAATAGCTATATACTTATTTTATTTTTTTAAAGGTCTTGATATGACACGGGTCTCCAAATTTGGCTTATTTAGGCTCATTGTATTGTAATTAACATTGAGCAATTGCTCCTGCGTGTTCATCGGTGTAAATGTGGCTAAAAAAAATTCATTCGACAAGAATAAGAAAGATAGCTATTTACTTATAATTTTTTTAAATTTTTTAAAAAGATATAGGTGTCTTAATTTTGCTTATTTTGGCTCATTGTATTGTACTTGACATTGAGAAATTGCTCCTGCGTGTTCATCGGTTTAAATGTTGTTAAAAAAATTCATTCGACAAGAATAAAAAAAATAGCTATTTACTTATTTTTTTTTTTTACAGGTCTTGATATGATATGAGTGTCTTAATTTTGCTTAATTTGGCTCATTGTATTGAACTTAACATTGACCACTTGCTCCTGCGTGTACATCGGTGTAAATGTAGCTACAAAAAATTCATTCGACAAGAATAAGAAAAACAGCTATTTACTTATTTTTTTTTTTTACAGGTCTTGATATGATATGAGTGTCTTAATTTTGCTTAATTTGGCTCATTGTATTGAACTTAACATTGACCACTTGCTCCTGCGTGTACATCGGTGTAAATGTAGCTACAAAAAATTCATTCGCCAAGAATACGAAAAATAGCTATATACTTATTTTATTTTTTTTAAAGGTCTTGATATGACACGGGTGTCTTAATTTGGCTTATTTTGGCTCATTGTATTGTAATTAACATTGAGCAATTGCTCCTGCGTGTTCATCGGTGTAACTGTAGCTAAAAAATCGACAAGAATAAGAAAGATAGCTTTTTACTTATTTTATTTTTTTAAAGGTTTTAAAAAGATATAGGTGTCTAAGTGTTGCTTATTTTGGCTCATTGTATTGTACTTGACATTGAGCAATTGCTCCTGCGTGTTCATCGGTGTAAATGTAGCTAAAAAAAATTCATTCGACAAGAATAAGAAAAATAGCTATTTACTTATTTTATTTTTTTAAAGGTCTTAAAAAGATATAGGTGTCATACTTTTGCTTGTTTAGGTACATTGTGCAGTACTTAACATTGACCACTTGCTCCTGCGTGTACATCGGTGTAAATGTAGCTACAAAAAATTCATTCGACAAGAATACGAAAAATAGCTATATATTATTTTATTTTTTTTAAAGGTCTTGATATGATAAGGGTGTCTTAATTTTGCTTATTTTGGCTCATTGTATTGTACTTGACATTGAGAAATTGCTCCTGCGTGTTCATCGGTTTAAATGTTGCTAAAAAAATTCATTCGACAAGAATAAAAAAAATAGCTATTTACTTATTTTATTTTTTTTAAAGGTCTTGATATGATATGGGTGTCTTAATATTGCTTATTTTGACTCATTGTATTGTACTTGACATTGAGCAATTGCTCCTGCGTGTTCATCGGTGTAAATGTAGCTAAAAAAAATTCATTCGACAAGAATAAGAAAAATAGCAATATACTTATTTTATTTTTTTAAAGGTCTTAAAAAGATATAGGTGTCTTAATTTTCCTTGTCTAGGTACATTGTGTAGTACTTAACATTGAGCAATTGCTCCTGCGTGTTCATCGGTGTAAATGTAGCTACAAAAAATTCATTCGACCAGAATACGAAAAAAAGCTATATACTTATTTTATTTTTTTTAATGGTCTTGAAATGATATGGGTGTCTTAATATTGCTTATTTTGACTCATTGTATTGTGCTTAACATTGAGCAATTGCTCCTGCGTGTTCATCGTAGTAAATGTAGCTAAACAAAATTCATTCGACAAGAATAAGAAAAATTGCTATTTACTTATTTTATTTTTTTTAAAGGTCTTAAAAAGATATAGGTGTCTAATTTTGCTTGTTTAGGCTCATTGTATTGTAGTTAACATTGACCACTTGCTCCTGGGTGTTCATCGGTGTAAATGTAGCTACAAAAAATTCATTCGACAAGAATACGAAAAATAGCTACATACTTATTTTATTTTTTTTAAAGGTATTTATATGACAAGGGTGTCTTAATTTGGCTTATTTTGGCTCATTGTATTGTAATTAACATTGAGCAATAGCTCCTGCGTGTTCATCGGTGTAAATGTAGCTAAAAAAAATTCATTCGACAAGAATATGAAAAATAGCTATTTACTTATTTTATTTTTTTAAAGGTTTTAAAAAGATATAGGTGTCTTAATTTTGCTTATTTTGGCTCATTGTATTATACTTGACATTGAACAATTGCTCCTGCGTGTTCATCCGTGTAAATGTAGCTAAAAAAAATTCATTCGACAAGAATAAGAAAAATAGCTTTTTACTTATTTTATTTTTTTTAAAGGTCTTAAAAAGATAAAGGTGTCTTAATTTTGCTTATTTAGGCTCACTGTATTGTACTTAACATTGGCCACTTGCTCCTGCGTGTTCATTGGTGTAAATATAGCTACAAAAAATTCATTCGACAAGAATACGAAAAATAGCTATATACTTATTTTATTTTTTTTAAAGGCCTTGATATGACACGGGTGTCTTAATTTGGCTTATTTGGCTCACTGTATTGTAATTAACATTGAGCAATTGCTCCTGCGTGTTCATCGGTGTAAATGTAGCTAAAAAAAACTCATTCGAAAGAATAAGAAAAATAGCTATTTACTTATTTTATTTTTTTAAAGGTCTTAAAAAGATATAGGTGTCATAATTTTGCTTGTTTAGGTACATTGTGTAGTACTTAACATTGACCACTTGCTCCTGCGTGTACATCGGTGTAAATGTAGCTACAAAAAATTCATTCGACAAGAATACGAAAAATAGCTATATATTATTTTATTTTTTTAAAGGTCTTGATATGACACGGGTTTCTTAATTTGGCTTATTTAGGCTCATTGTATTGTAATTAACATTGAGCAATTGCTCCTGCGTGTTCATCGGTGTAAATGTGGCTAAAAAAAATTCATTCGACAAGAATAAGAAAAATAGCTATTTACTTATAATTTTTTTAAATTTTTTAAAAAGATATAGGTGTCTTAATTTTGCTTATTTTGGCTCATTGTATTGTACTTGACATTGAGAAATTGCTCCTGCGTGTTCATCGGTTTAAATGTTACTAAAAAAATTCATTCGACAAGAATACGAAAAATAGCTATATACTTATTTTATTTTTTTTAAAGGTCTTGATATGACACGGGTGTCTTAATTTGGCTTATTTGGCTCACTGTATTGTAATTAACATTGAGCAATTGCTCCTGCGTGTTCATCGGTGTAAATGTAGCTAAAAAAAACTCATTCGACAAGAATAAGAAAAATAGCTATTTACTTATTTTATTTTTTTAAAGGTCTTAAAAAGATATAGGTGTCATAATTTTGCTTGTTTAGGTACATTGTGTAGTACTTAACATTGACCACTTGCTCCTGCGTGTACATCGGTGTAAATGTAGCTACAAAAAATTCATTCGACAAGAATACGAAAAATAGCTATATATTATTTTATTTTTTTTAAAGGTCTTGATATGACACGGGTTTCTTAATTTTGCTTATTTAGGCTCACTGTATTGTACTTAACATTGGCCACTTGCTCCTGCGTGGTCATTGGTGTAAATGTAGCTACAAAAATTCATTCGACAAGAATACGAAAAATAGCTATATACTTATTTTATTTTTTTAAAGGCCTTGATATGACACGGGTGTCTTAATTTGGCTTATTTGGCTCACTGTATTGTAATTAACATTGAGCAATTGCTCCTGCGTGTTCATCGGTGTAAATGTAGCTAAAAAAAATTCATTCGACAAGAATAAAAAAAATAGCTATTTACTTATTTTTTTTTTTTTAAAGGTCTTGATATGATAAGGGTGTCTTAATTTTGCTTATTTTGGCTCATTGTATTGTACTTAACATTGGGCAATTGCTCCTGCGTGTTCATCGGTGTAAATGTAGCTAAAAAAAATTCATTCGACAAGAATAAGAAAAATAGCTATTTACTTATTTTATTTTTTTTAAAGGCTTTAAAAAGATATAGGTGCCTTAGTTTTGCTTATTTTGGCTCAATGTATTGTACTTAACATTGAGCAATTGTCCCTGCGTGTTCATCGGTGTAAATGTAGCTAAAAAAAATTCATTCGACAAGAATAAGAAAAATAGCTATTTACTTATTTTATTTTTTTTAAAGGTCTTAAAAAGATATAGGTGTCTTAGTTCTGCTTATTTTGGCTCAATGTATTGTACTTAACATTGGCCACTTGCTCCTGCGTGTTCTTCGGTGTAAATGTAGCTACAAAAAATTCATTCGACAAGAATACAAAAAATAGCTATATACTTCTTTTTTTTTTAAAGGTCTTTAAAAGATATAGGTGTCTTTATTTTGCTTATTTTGGCTCAATGTATTGTACTTAATATTGAGCAATTGCTCCTGCGTGTTCATCGGTGTAAATGTAGCTTAAAAAAATTCATACGGCAAGAATACGAAAAATTACTATTTACTTATTTTATTTTTTTTAAAGGTCTTGAAAAGATATGGGTGTCTTAATATTGCTTATTTTGGCTCACTGTACTATATCTAACATTAGGCAATTGCTCCAGCGTGTTCATCGGTGTAAGTGTAGCTACAAAAAATTCATTCGACAAGAATACGAAAAATAGCTATGTACTTATTTTTTTTTTTTACAGGTCTTGATATGATATGAGTGTCTTAATTTTGCTTAATTTGGCTCAATGTATTGTAATTAACATTAAGCAATTGCTCCTGCGTGTTCATCGGTGTAAATGTAGCTAAAAAAAATTCATTCGACAAGAATAAGAAAAACAGCTATTTACTTATTTTATTTTTTTTAAAGGTCTTAATAAGATATAGGTGTCTTAATTTAGCTTATTTAGGCTCATTGTATTGTACTTAACATTGACCACTTGCTCCTGCGTGTACATCGGTGTAAATGTAGCTACAAAAAATTCATTCGCCAAGAATACGAAAAATAGCTATATACTTATTTTATTTTTTTTAAAGGTCTTGATATGACACGGGTGTCTTAATTTGGCTTATTTTGGCTCACTGTATTGTAATTAACATTAAACAATTGCTCCTGCGTGTTCATCGGTGTAAATGTAGCTAAAAAAAATTCATTCGACAAGAATAAGAAAGATAGCTTTTTACTTATTTTATTTTTTTAAAGGTTTTAAAAAGATATAGGTGTCTAAGTGTTGCTTATTTTGGCTCATTGTATTGTACTTGACATTGAGCAATTGCTCCTGCGTGTTCATCGGTGTAAATGTAGCTAAAAAAAATTCATTCGACAAGAATAAGAAAAATAGCTATTTACTTATTTTATTTTTTTAAAGGTCTTAAAAAGATATAGGTGTCATAATTTTGCTTGTTTAGGTACATTGTGTAGTACTTAACATTGACCACTTGCTCCTGCGTGTACTTCGGTGTAAATGTAGCTACAAAAAATTCATTCGACAAGAATACAAAAAATAGCTATATACTTCTTTTTTTTTTTAAAGGTCTTTAAAAGATATAGGTGTCTTTATTTTGCTTATTTTGGCTCAATGTATTGTACTTAATATTGAGCAATTGCTCCTGCGTGTTCATCGGTGTAAATGTAGCTTAAAAAAATTCATACGGCAAGAATACGAAAAATTACTATTTACTTATTTTATTTTTTTTAAAGGTCTTGAAAAGATATGGGTGTCTTAATATTGCTTATTTTGGCTCACTGTACTATATCTAACATTAGGCAATTGCTCCAGCGTGTTCGTCGGTGTAAGTGTAGCTACAAAAAATTCATTCGACAAGAATACGAAAAATAGCTATGTACTTATTTTTTTTTTTACAGGTCTTGATATGATATGAGTGTCTTAATTTTGCTTAATTTGGCTCATTGTATTGTAATTAACATTAAGCAATTGCTCCTGCGTGTTCATCGGTGTAAATGTAGCTAAAAAAAATTCATTCGACAAGAATAAGAAAAACAGCTATTTACTTATTTTATTTTTTTTAAAGGTCTTAATAAGATATAGGTGTCTTAATTTAGCTTATTTAGGCTCATTGTATTGTACTTAACATTGACCACTTGCTCCTGCGTGTACATCGGTGTAAATGTAGCTACAAAAAATTCATTCGCCAAGAATACGAAAAATAGCTATATACTTATTTTATTTTTTTTAAAGGTCTTGATATGACACGGGTGTCTTAATTTGGCTTATTTTGGCTCACTGTATTGTAATTAACATTAAACAATTGCTCCTGCGTGTTCATCGGTGTAAATGTAGCTAAAAAAAATTCATTCGACAAGAATAAGAAAGATAGCTTTTTACTTATTTTATTTTTTTAAAGGTTTTAAAAAGATATAGGTGTCTAAGTGTTGCTTATTTTGGCTCATTGTATTGTACTTGACATTGAGCAATTGCTCCTGCGTGTTCATCGGTGTAAATGTAGCTAAAAAAAATTCATTCGACAAGAATAAGAAAAATAGCTATTTACTTATTTTATTTTTTTAAAGGTCTTAAAAAGATATAGGTGTCATACTTTTGCTTGTTTAGGTACATTGTGTAGTACTTAACATTGACCGCTTGCTCCTGCGTGTACATCGGTGTAAATGTAGCTACAAAAAATTCATTCGACAAGAATACGAAAAATAGCTATATATTATTTTATTTTTTTTAAAGGTCTTGATATGATAAGGGTGTCTTAATTTTGCTTATTTTGGCTCATTGTATGGTACTTGACATTGAGAAATTGCTCCTGCGTGTTCATCGGTTTAAATGTTGCTAAAAAAATTCATTCGACAAGAATAAAAAAAATAGCTATTTACTTATTTTATTTTTTTTAAAGGTCTTGATATGATTTGGGGGTCTTAATTTGGCTTATTTGGCTCACTGTATTGCACTTAACATTGAGCAATTGCTCCTGCGTGTTCATCGGTGTAAATGTAGCTAAAAAAAATTCATTCGACAAGAATAAGAAAAATAGCTATATACTTATTTTATTTTTTTAAAGGTCTTAAAAGATATAGGTGTCTTAATTTTCCTTGTTTAGGTACATTGTGTAGTACTTAACATTGAGCAATTGCTCCTGCGTGTTCATCGGTGTAAATGTAGCTACAAAAAATTCATTCGACAAGAATACGAAAAATAGCTATATACTTATTTTATTTTTTTTAATGGTCTTGAAATGATATGGGTGTCTTAATATTGCTTATTTTGACTCATTGTATTGTACTTGACATTGAGCAATTGCTCCTGCGTGTTCATCGGAGTAAATGTAGCTAAACAAAATTCATTCGACAAGAATAAGAAAAATAGCTATTTACTTATTTTATTTTTTTTAAAGGTCTTAAAAAGATATAGGTGTCTAATTTTGCCAGTTTAGGCTCACTGTGTTGCACTAAACATTGACCAATTGCTCCTGCGTGTTCATCGGTGTAAATGTAGCTACAAAAAATTCATTCGACAAGAATACAAAAAATAGCTATATACTTATTTTATTTTTTTTAAAGGTCTTAAAAAGATATAGGTGTCTTAATTTTGTTTATTTAGGCTCATTGTATTGTAGTTAACATTGACCACTTGCTCCTGGGTGTTCATCGGTGTAAATGTAGCTACAAAAAATTCATTCGACAAGAATACGAAAAATAGCTATATACTTATTTTATTTTTTTTAAAGGCCTTGATATGACACGGGTGTCTTAATTTGGCTTATTTGGCTCACTGTATTGTAATTAACATTGAGCAATTGCTCCTGCGTGTTCATCGGTGTAAATGTAGCTAAAAAAAACTCATTCGACAAGAATAAGAAAAATAGCTATTTACTTATTTTATTTTTTTAAAGGTCTTAAAAAGATATAGGTGTCATAATTTTGCTTGTTTAGGTACATTGTGTAGTACTTAACATTGACCACTTGCTCCTGCGTGTACATCGGTGTAAATGTAGCTACAAAAAATTCATTCGACAAGAATACGAAAAATAGCTATATATTATTTTATTTTTTTAAAGGTCTTGATATGACACGGGTTTCTTAATTTGGCTTATTTAGGCTCATTGTATTGTAATTAACATTGAGCAATTGCTCCTGCGTGTTCATCGGTGTAAATGTGGCTAAAAAAAATTCATTCGACAAGAATAAGAAAAATAGCTATTTACTTATAATTTTTTTAAATTTTTTAAAAAGATATAGGTGTCTTAATTTTGCTTATTTTGGCTCATTGTATTGTACTTGATATTGAGAAATTGCTCCTGCGTGTTCATCGGTTTAAATGTTACTAAAAAAATTCATTCGACAAGAATACGAAAAATAGCTATATACTTATTTTATTTTTTTTAAAGGTCTTGATATGACACGGGTGTCTTAATTTGGCTTATTTGGCTCACTGTATTGTAATTAACATTGAGCAATTGCTCCTGCGTGTTCATCGGTGTAAATGTAGCTAAAAAAAACTCATTCGACAAGAATAAGAAAAATAGCTATTTACTTATTTTATTTTTTTAAAGGTCTTAAAAAGATATAGGTGTCATAATTTTGCTTGTTTAGGTACATTGTGTAGTACTTAACATTGACCACTTGCTCCTGCGTGTACATCGGTGTAAATGTAGCTACAAAAAATTCATTCGACAAGAATACGAAAAATAGCTATATATTATTTTATTTTTTTTAAAGGTCTTGATATGACACGGGTTTCTTAATTTGGCTTATTTAGGCTCATTGTATTGTAATTAACATTGAGCAATTGCTCCTTCGTGTTCATCGGTGTAAATGTGGCTAAAAAAAATTCATTCGACAAGAATAAGAAAAATAGCTATTTACTTATAATTTTTTTAAATTTTTTAAAAAGATATAGGTGTCTTAATTTTGCTTATTTTGGCTCAATGTATTGTACTTGACATTGAGAAATTGCTCCTGCGTGTTCATCGGTTTAAATGTTGCTAAAAAAATTCATTCGACAAGAATACGAAAAATAGCTATATACTTATTTTATTTTTTTTAAAGGTCTTAAAAAGATATAGGTGTCTTAATTTTGTTTATTTTGGCTCATTGTATTATACTTGACATTGAACAATTGCTCCTGCGTGTTCATCGGTGTAAATGTTGCTAAAAAAAATTCATTCGACAAGAATAAGAAAAATAGCTTTTTACTTATTTTATTTTTTTTAAAGGTCTTAAAAAGATAAAGGTGTCTTAATTTTGCTTATTTAGGCTCACTGTATTGTACTTAACATTGGCCACTTGCTCCTGCGTGTTCATTGGTGTAAATGTAGCTACAAAAAATTCATTCGACAAGAATACGAAAAATAGCTATATACTTATTTTATTTTTTTAAAGGCCTTGATATGACACGGGTGTCTTAATTTGGCTTATTTGGCTCACTGTATTGTAATTAACATTGAGCAATTGCTCCTGCGTGTTCATCGGTGTAAATGTAGCTAAAAAAAATTCATTCGACAAGAATAAAAAAAATAGCTATTTACTTATTTGTTTTTTTTTAAAGGTCTTGATATGATAAGGGTGTCTTAATTTTGCTTATTTTGGCTCATTGTATTGTACTTAACATTGGGCAATTGCTCCTGCGTGTTCATCGGTGTAAATGTAGCTAATAAAAATTCATTCGACAAGAATAAGAAAAATAGCTATTTACTTATTTTATTTTTTTTAA
Source organism: Psococerastis gibbosa (assembly GCA_963971405.1). Taxonomy (NCBI): domain Eukaryota; kingdom Metazoa; phylum Arthropoda; class Insecta; order Psocodea; family Psocidae; genus Psococerastis; species Psococerastis gibbosa. The sequence continues at coordinate 1,324,075 of OZ020485.1, forward strand.
AGGCTTTAAAAAGATATAGGTGCCTTAGTTTTGCTTATTTTGGCTCAATGTATTGTACTTAACATTGAGCAATTGTCCCTGCGTGTTCATCGGTGTAAATGTAGCTAAAAAAAATTCATTCGACAAGAATAAGAAAAATAGCTATTTACTTATTTTTTTTTTTTTAAAGGTCTTAAAAAGATATAGGTGTCTTAGTTCTGCTTATTTTGGCTCAATGTATTGTACTTAACATTGGCCACTTGCTCCTGCGTGTTCTTCGGTGTAAATGTAGCTACAAAAAATTCATTCGACAAGAATACAAAAAATAGCTATATACTTCTTTTTTTTTTAAAGGTCTTTAAAAGATATAGGTGTCTTTATTTTGCTTATTTTGGCTCAATGTATTGTACTTAATATTGAGCAATTGCTCCTGCGTGTTCATCGGTGTAAATGTAGCTTAAAAAAATTCATACGGCAAGAATACGAAAAATTACTATTTACTTATTTTATTTTTTTTAAAGGTCTTGAAAAGATATGGGTGTCTTAATATTGCTTATTTTGGCTCACTGTACTATATCTAACATTAGGCAATTGCTCCAGCGTGTTCATCGGTGTAAGTGTAGCTACAAAAAATTCATTCGACAAGAATACGAAAAATAGCTATGTACTTATTTTTTTTTTTTACAGGTCTTGATATGATATGAGTGTCTTAATTTTGCATAATTTGGCTCATTGTATTGTAATTAACATTAAGCAATTGCTCCTGCGTGTTCATCGGTGTAAATGTAGCTAAAAAAAATTCATTCGACAAGAATAAGAAAAACAGCTATTTACTTATTTTATTTTTTTTAAAGGTCTTAATAAGATATAGGTGTCTTAATTTAGCTTATTTAGGCTCATTGTATTGTACTTAACATTGACCACTTGCTCCTGCGTGTACATCGGTGTAAATGTAGCTACAAAAAATTCATTCGCCAAGAATACGAAAAATAGCTATATACTTATTTTATTTTTTTTAAAGGTCTTGATATGACACGGGTGTCTTAATTTGGCTTATTTTGGCTCACTGTATTGTAATTAACATTAGGCAATTGCTCCAGCGTGTTCATCGGTGTAAGTGTAGCTACAAAAAATTCATTCGACAAGAATACGAAAAATAGCTATGTACTTATTTTTTTTTTTTACAGGTCTTGATATGATATGAGTGTCTTAATTTTGCATAATTTGGCTCATTGTATTGTAATTAACATTAAGCAATTGCTCCTGCGTGTTCATCGGTGTAAATGTAGCTAAAAAAAATTCATTCGACAAGAATAAGAAAAACAGCTATTTACTTATTTTATTTTTTTTAAAGGTCTTAATAAGATATAGGTGTCTTAATTTAGCTTATTTAGGCTCATTGTATTGTACTTAACATTGACCACTTGCTCCTGCGTGTACATCGGTGTAAATGTAGCTACAAAAAATTCATTCGCCAAGAATACGAAAAATAGCTATATACTTATTTTATTTTTTTTAAAGGTCTTGATATGACACGGGTGTCTTAATTTGGCTTATTTTGGCTCACTGTATTGTAATTAACATTAAACAATTGCTCCTGCGTGTTCATCGGTGTAAATGTAGCTAAAAAAAATTCATTCGACAAGAATAAGAAAGATAGCTATTTACTTATTTTATTTTTTTAAAGGTCTTAAAAAGATATAGGTGTCATACTTTTGCTTGTTTAGGTACATTGTGTAGTACTTAACATTGACCGCTTGCTCCTGCGTGTACATCGGTGTAAATGTAGCTACAAAAAATTCATTCGACAAGAATACGAAAAATAGCTATATATTATTTTATTTTTTTTAAAGGTCTTGATATGATAAGGGTGTCTTAATTTTGCTTATTTTGGCTCATTGTATGGTACTTGACATTGAGAAATTGCTCCTGCGTGTTCATCGGTTTAAATGTTGCTAAAAAAATTCATTCGACAAGAATAAAAAAAATAGCTATTTACTTATTTTATTTTTTTTAAAGGTCTTGATATGATTTGGGGGTCTTAATTTGGCTTATTTGGCTCACTGTATTGCACTTAACATTGAGCAATTGCTCCTGCGTGTTCATCGGTGTAAATGTAGCTAAAAAAAATTCATTCGACAAGAATAAGAAAAATAGCTATATACTTATTTTATTTTTTTAAAGGTCTTAAAAGATATAGGTGTCTTAATTTTCCTTGTTTAGGTACATTGTGTAGTACTTAACATTGAGCAATTGCTCCTGCGTGTTCATCGGTGTAAATGTAGCTACAAAAAATTCATTCGACAAGAATACGAAAAATAGCTATATACTTATTTTATTTTTTTTAATGGTCTTGAAATGATATGGGTGTCTTAATATTGCTTATTTTGACTCATTGTATTGTACTTGACATTGAGCAATTGCTCCTGCGTGTTCATCGGAGTAAATGTAGCTAAACAAAATTCATTCGACAAGAATAAGAAAAATAGCTATTTACTTATTTTATTTTTTTTAAAGGTCTTAAAAAGATATAGGTGTCTAATTTTGCCAGTTTAGGCTCACTGTGTTGCACTAAACATTGACCAATTGCTCCTGCGTGTTCATCGGTGTAAATGTAGCTACAAAAAATTCATTCGACAAGAATACAAAAAATAGCTATATACTTATTTTATTTTTTTTAAAGGTCTTAAAAAGATATAGGTGTCTTAATTTTGTTTATTTAGGCTCATTGTATTGTAGTTAACATTGACCACTTGCTCCTGGGTGTTCATCGGTGTAAATGTAGCTACAAAAAATTCATTCGACAAGAATACGAAAAATAGCTACATACTTATTTTATTTTTTTTAAAGGTATTGATATGACAAGGGTGTCTTAATTTGGCTTATTTTGGCTCATTGTATTGTAATTAACATTGAGCAATAGCTCCTGCGTGTTCATCGGTGTAAATGTAGCTAAAAAAAATTCATTCGACAAGAATATGAAAAATAGCTATTTACTTATTTTATTTTTTTAAAGGTTTTAAAAAGATATAGGTGTCTTAATTTTGCTTATTTTGGCTCATTGTATTATACTTGACATTGAACAATTGCTCCTGCGTGTTCATCGGTGTAAATGTAGCTAAAAAAAATTCATTCGACAAGAATAAGAAAAATAGCTTTTTACTTATTTTATTTTTTTTAAAGGTCTTAAAAAGATAAAGGTGTCTTAATTTTGCTTATTTAGGCTCACGGTATTGTACTTAACATTGGCCACTTGCTCCTGCGTGTTCATTGGTGTAAATGTAGCTACAAAAAATTCATTCGACAAGAATACGAAAAATAGCTATATACTTATTTTATTTTTTTTAAAGGTCTTGATATGACACGGGTGTCTTAATTTGGCTTATTTGGCTCACTGTATTGTAATTAACATTGAGCAATTGCTCCTGCGTGTTCATCGGTGTAAATGTAGCTAAAAAAAACTCATTCGACAAGAATAAGAAAAATAGCTATTTACTTATTTTATTTTTTTAAAGGTCTTAAAAAGATATAGGTGTCAGAATTTTGCTTGTTTAGGTACATTGTGCAGTACTTAACATTGGCCACTTGCTCCTGCGTGTACATCGGTGTAAATGTAGCTACAAAAAATTCATTTGACAAGAATACGAAAAATAGCTATATATTATTTAATTTTTTTTAAAGGTCTTGATATGACACGGGTTTCTTAATTTGGCTTATTTAGGCTCATTGTATTGTAATTAACATTGAGCAATTGCTCCTGCGTGTTCATCGGTGTAAATGTGGCTAAAAAAAATTCATTCGACAAGAATAAGAAAAATAGCTATTTACTTATAATTTTTTTAAATTTTTTAAAAAGATATAGGTGTCTTAATTTTGCTTATTTTGGCTCATTGTATTGTACTTGACATTGAGAAATTGCTCCTGCGTGTTCATCGGTTTAAATGTTGCTAAAAAAATTCATTCGACAAGAATAAAAAAAATAGCTATTTACTTATTTTATTTTTTTTTAAGGTCTTGATATGATATGGGTGTCTTAATTTGGCTTATTTTGGCTCAAAGTATTGCACTTAACATTGAGCAATTGCTCCTGCGTGTTCATCGGTGTAAATGTAGCTAAAAAAAATTCATTCGACAAGAATAAGAAAAATAGCTATATACTTATTTTATTTTTTTAAAGGTCTTAAAAAGATATAGGTCTCTTAATTTTCCTTGTTTAGGTACATTGTGTAGTACTTAACATTGAGCAATTGCTCCTGCGTGTTCATCGGTGTAAATGTAGCTACAAAAAATTCATTCGACAAGAATACGAAAAATAGCTATATACTTATTTTATTTTTTTTAATGGTCTTGAAATGATATGGGTGTCATAATATTGCTTATTTTGACTCACTGTATTGTACTTAACATTGAGCAATTGCTCTTGCGTGTTCATCGGAGTAAATGTAGCTAAAAAAAATTCATTCGACAAGAATAAGAAAAATAGCTATTTACTTATTTTATTTTTTTTAAAGGTCTTAAAAAGATAAAGGTGTCTTAATTTTGCTTATTTTGGCTCATTGTATTGTACTTGACATTGAGAAATTGCTCCTGCGTGTTCATCGGTGTAAATGTAGCTACAAAAAATTCATTCGACAAGAATACAAAAAATAGCTATATACTTATTTTATTTTTTTTAAAGGTCTTAAAAAGATATAGGTGTCTTAATTTTGTTTATTTAGGCTCATTGTATTGTACTTAACATTGACCACTTGCTCCTGGGTGTTCATCGGTGTAAATGTAGCTACAAAAAATTCATTCGACAAGAATACGAAAAATAGCTACATACTTATTTTATTTTTTTTAAAGGTATTGATATGACAACGGTGTCTTAATTTGGCTTATTTTGGCTCATTGTGTTGTAATTAACATTGAGCAATAGCTCCTGCGTGTTCATCGGTGTAAATGTAGCTAAAAAAAATTCATTCGACAAGAATAAGAAAAATAGCTATTTACTTATTTTATTTTTTTAAAGGTTTTAAAAAGATATAGGTGTCTTAATTTTGCTTATTTTGGCTCATTGTATTATACTTGACATTGAACAATTGCTCCTGCGTGTTCATCGGTGTAAATGTAGCTAAAAAAAATTCATTCGACAAGAATAAGAAAAATAGCTTTTCACTTATTTTATTTTTTTTAAAGGTCTTAAAAAGATCTAGGTGTCTTAATTTTGCTTATTTAGGCTCATTGTATTGTACTTAACATTGACCACTTGCTCCTGGGTGTTCATCGGTGTAAATGTAGCTACAAAAAATTCATTCGACAAGAATACGAAAAATAGCTATATACTTATTTTATTTTTTTTAAAGGTCTTGATATGACGCGGGTGTCTTTATTTGGCTTATTTTGGCTCACTGTATTGTAATTAACATTGAGCAATTGCTCCTGCGTGTTCATCGGTGTAAATGTAGCTAAAAAAAATTCATTCGACAAGAATAAGAAAAATAGCTATTTACTTATTTTATTTTTTTAAAGGTTCTTAAAAGATACAGGTGCCTTAATTTTGCTTATTTAGGCTCATTGTATTGTACTTAACATTGGCCACTTGCTCCTGCGTGTTCATCGGTGTAAATGTAGCTACAAAAAATTCATTCGACAAGAATACGAAAAATAGCTATATACTTATTTTATTTTTTTTAAAGGTCTTGATATGACACGGGTGTCTTAATTTGGCTTATTTGGCTCACTGTATTGTAATTAACATTGGCCACTTGCTCCTGCGTGTTCATCGGTGTAAATGTAGCTACAAAAAATTCATTCGACAAGAATACGAAAAATAGCTATATACTTATTTTATTTTTTTTAAAGGTCTTGATATGACACGGGTGTCTTAATTTGGCTTATTTGGCTCACTGTATTGTAATTAACATTGAGCAATTGCTCCTGCGTGTTCATCGGTGTAAATGTAGCTAAAAAAAACTCATTCGACAAGAATAAGAAAAATAGCTATTTACTTATTTTATTTTTTTAAAGGTCTTAAAAAGATATAGGTGTCAGAATTTTGCTTGTTTAGGTACATTGTGTAGTACTTAACATTGACCACTTGCTCCTGCGTGTACATCGGTGTAAATGTAGCTACAAAAAATTCATTCGACAAGAATACGAAAAATAGCTATATATTATTTAATTTTTTTTAAAGGTCTTGATATGACACGGGTTTCTTAATTTGGCTTATTTAGGCTCATTGTATTGTAATTAACATTGAGCAATTGCTCCTGCGTGTTCATCGGTGTAAATGTGGCTAAAAAAAATTCATTCGACAAGAATAAGAAAAATAGCTATTTACTTATAATTTTTTTAAATTTTTTAAAAAGATATAGGTGTCTTAATTTTGCTTATTTTGGCTCATTGTATTGTACTTGACATTGAGAAATTGCTCCTGCGTGTTCATCGGTTTAAATGTTGCTAAAAAAATTCATTCGACAAGAATAAAAAAAATAGCTATTTACTTATTTTATTTTTTTTTAAGGTCTTGATATGATATGGGTGTCTTAATTTGGCTTATTTTGGCTCAATGTATTGCACTTAACATTGAGCAATTGCTCCTGCGTGTTCATCGGTGTAAATGTAGCTAAAAAAAACTCATTCGACAAGAATAAGAAAAATAGCTATATACTTATTTTATTTTTTTAAAGGTCTTAAAAAGATATAGGTCTCTTAATTTTCCTTGTTTAGGTACCTTGTGTAGTACTTAACATTGAGCAATTGCTCCTGCGTGTTCATCGGTGTAAATGTAGCTACAAAAAATTTATTCGACAAGAATACGAAAAATAGCTATATACTTATTTTATTTTTTTTAATGGTCTTGAAATGATATGGGTGTCATAATATTGCTTATTTTGACTCACTGTATTGTACTTAACATTGAGCAATTGCTCCTGCGTGTTCATCGGAGTAAATGTAGCTAAAAAAAATTCATTCGACAAGAATAAGAAAAATAGCTATTTACTTATTTTATTTTTTTTAAAGGTCTTAAAAAGATATAGGTGTCTAATTTTGCTTGTTTAGGCTCACTGTGTTGTACTAAACATTGACCAATTGCTCCTGCGTGTTCATCGGTGTAAATGTAGCTACAAAAAATTCATTCGACAAGAATACAAAAAATAGCTATATACTTATTTTATTTTTTTTAAAGGTCTTAAAAAGATATAGGTGTCTTAATTTTGTTTATTTAGGCTCATTGTATTGTACTTAACATTGACCACTTGCTCCTGGGTGTTCATCGGTGTAAATGTAGCTACAAAAAATTCATTCGACAAGAATACGAAAAATAGCTACATACTTATTTTATTTTTTTTAAAGGTATTGATATGACAACGGTGTCTTAATTTGGCTTATTTTGGCTCATTGTATTGTAATTAACATTGAGCAATAGCTCCTGCGTGTTCATCGGTGTAAATGTAGCTAAAAAAAATTCATTCGACAAGAATAAGAAAAATAGCTATTTACTTATTTTATTTTTTTAAAGGTTCTTAAAAGATATAGGTGCCTTAATTTTGCTTATTTAGGCTCATTGTATTGTACTTAACATTGGCCACTTGCTCCTGCGTGTTCATCGGTGTAAATGTAGCTACAAAAAATTCATTCGACAAGAATACGAAAAATAGCTATATACTTATTTTATTTTTTTTAAAGGTCTTGATATGACACGGGTGTCTTAATTTGGCTTATTTGGCTCACTGTATTGTAATAAACATTGAGCAATTGCTCCTTCGTGTTCATCGGTGTAAATGTAGCTAAAAAAAATTCATTCGACAAGAATAAGAAAGATAGCTTTTTACTTATTTTATTTTTTTAAAGGTTTTAAAAAGATATAGGTGTCTAAGTGTTGCTTATTTTGGCTCATTGTATTGTACTTGACATTGAGCAATTGCTCCTGCGTGTTCATCGGTGTAAATGTACCTAAAAAAAATTCATTCGACAAGAATAAGAAAAATAGCTATTTACTTATTTTATTTATTTAAAGGTCTTAAAAAGATATAGGTGTCATAATTTTGCTTGTTTAGGTACATTGTGTAGTACTTAACATTGAGCAATTGCTCCTGCGTGTTCATCGGTGTAAATGTAGCTACAAAAAATTCATTCGACAAGAATACGAAAAATAGCTATATATTTATTTTATTTTTTTTAATGGTCTTGAAATGATATGGGTGTCTCAATTTTGCTTATTTTGACTCATTGTATTGTACTTAACATTGAGCAATTGCTCCTGCGTGTTCATCGGAGTAAATGTAGCTAAACAAAATTCATTCGACAAGAATACGAAAAATAGCTATTTACTTATTTTATTTTTTTAAAGGTTTTAAAAAGATATAGGTGTCTTAATTTTGCTTATTTTGGCTCATTTTATTGTACTTGACATTAAACAATTGCTCCTGCGTGTTCATCGGTTTAAATGTTGCTAAAAAAAATTCATTCGACAAGAATAAAAAAAATAGCTATTTACTTATTTTATTTTTTTTAAAGGTCTTGATATGATAAGGGTGTCTTAATTTTGCTTATTTTGGCTCATTGTATTGTACTTAACATTAGGCAATTGCTCCTGCGTGTTCATCGGTGTAAATGTAGCTAAAAAAAATTCATTCGTTAAGAATAAGAAAAATAGCTATTTACTTATTTTATTTTTTTTAAAGGTCTTGATATGACGCGGGTGTCTTTATTTGGCTTATTTTGGCTCACTGTATTGTAATTAACATTGAGCAATTGCTCCTGCGTGTTCATCGGTGTAAATGTAGCTAAAAAAAATTCATTCGACAAGAATAAGAAAAATAGCTATTTACTTATTTTATTTTTTTAAAGGTTCTTAAAAGATACAGGTGCCTTAATTTTGCTTATTTAGGCTCATTGTATTGTACTTAACATTGGCCACTTGCTCCTGCGTGTTCATCGGTGTAAATGTAGCTACAAAAAATTCATTCGACAAGAATACGAAAAATAGCTATATACTTATTTTATTTTTTTTAAAGGTCTTGATATGACACGGGTGTCTTAATTTGGCTTATTTGGCTCACTGTATTGTAATTAACATTGGCCACTTGCTCCTGCGTGTTCATCGGTGTAAATGTAGCTACAAAAAATTCATTCGACAAGAATACGAAAAATAGCTATATACTTATTTTATTTTTTTTAAAGGTCTTGATATGACACGGGTGTCTTAATTTGGCTTATTTGGCTCACTGTATTGTAATTAACATTGAGCAATTGCTCCTGCGTGTTCATCGGTGTAAATGTAGCTAAAAAAAACTCATTCGACAAGAATAAGAAAAATAGCTATTTACTTATTTTATTTTTTTAAAGGTCTTAAAAAGATATAGGTGTCAGAATTTTGCTTGTTTAGGTACATTGTGTAGTACTTAACATTGACCACTTGCTCCTGCGTGTACATCGGTGTAAATGTAGCTACAAAAAATTCATTCGACAAGAATACGAAAAATAGCTATATATTATTTAATTTTTTTTAAAGGTCTTGATATGACACGGGTTTCTTAATTTGGCTTATTTAGGCTCATTGTATTGTAATTAACATTGAGCAATTGCTCCTGCGTGTTCATCGGTGTAAATGTGGCTAAAAAAAATTCATTCGACAAGAATAAGAAAAATAGCTATTTACTTATAATTTTTTTAAATTTTTTAAAAAGATATAGGTGTCTTAATTTTGCTTATTTTGGCTCATTGTATTGTACTTGACATTGAGAAATTGCTCCTGCGTGTTCATCGGTTTAAATGTTGCTAAAAAAATTCATTCGACAAGAATAAAAAAAATAGCTATTTACTTATTTTATTTTTTTTTAAGGTCTTGATATGATATGGGTGTCTTAATTTGGCTTATTTTGGCTCAATGTATTGCACTTAACATTGAGCAATTGCTCCTGCGTGTTCATCGGTGTAAATGTAGCTAAAAAAAACTCATTCGACAAGAATAAGAAAAATAGCTATATACTTATTTTATTTTTTTAAAGGTCTTAAAAAGATATAGGTCTCTTAATTTTCCTTGTTTAGGTACCTTGTGTAGTACTTAACATTGAGCAATTGCTCCTGCGTGTTCATCGGTGTAAATGTAGCTACAAAAAATTCATTCGACAAGAATACGAAAAATAGCTATATACTTATTTTATTTTTTTTAATGGTCTTGAAATGATATGGGTGTCATAATATTGCTTATTTTGACTCACTGTATTGTACTTAACATTGAGCAATTGCTCCTGCGTGTTCATCGGAGTAAATGTAGCTAAAAAAAATTCATTCGACAAGAATAGGAAAAATAGCTATTTACTTATTTTATTTTTTTTAAAGGTCTTAAAAAGATATAGGTGTCTAATTTTGCTTGTTTAGGCTCACTGTGTTGTACTAAACATTGACCAATTGCTCCTGCGTGTTCATCGGTGTAAATGTAGCTACAAAAAATTCATTCGACAAGTATACAAAAAATAGCTATATACTTATTTTATTTTTTTTAAAGGTCTTAAAAAGATATAGGTGTCTTAATTTTGTTTATTTAGGCTCATTGTATTGTACTTAACATTGACCACTTGCTCCTGGGTGTTCATCGGTGTAAATGTAGCTACAAAAAATTCATTCGACAAGAATACGAAAAATAGCTACATACTTATTTTATTTTTTTTAAAGGTATTGATATGACAACGGTGTCTTAATTTGGCTTATTTTGGCTCATTGTATTGTAATTAACATTGAGCAATAGCTCCTGCGTGTTCATCGGTGTAAATGTAGCTAAAAAAAATTCATTCGACAAGAATAAGAAAAATAGCTATTTACTTATTTTATTTTTTTAAAGGTTCTTAAAAGATATAGGTGCCTTAATTTTGCTTATTTAGGCTCATTGTATTGTACTTAACATTGGCCACTTGCTCCTGCGTGTTCATCGGTGTAAATGTAGCTACAAAAAATTCATTCGACAAGAATACGAAAAATAGCTATATACTTATTTTATTTTTTTTAAAGGTCTTGATATGACACGGGTGTCTTAATTTGGCTTATTTGGCTCACTGTATTGTAATTAACATTGGCCACTTGCTCCTGCGTGTTCATCGGTGTAAATGTAGCTACAAAAAATTCATTCGACAAGAATACGAAAAATAGCTATATACTTATTTTATTTTTTTTAAAGGTCTTGATATGACACGGGTGTCTTAATTTGGCTTATTTGGCTCACTGTATTGTAATTAACATTGAGCAATTGCTCCTGCGTGTTCATCGGTGTAAATGTAGCTAAAAAAAACTCATTCGATAAGAATAAGAAAAATAGCTATTTACTTATTTTATTTTTTTAAAGGTCTTAAAAAGATATAGGTGTCAGAATTTTGCTTGTTTAGGTACATTGTGTAGTACTTAACATTGACCACTTGCTCCTGCGTGTACATCGGTGTAAATGTAGCTACAAAAAATTCATTCGACAAGAATACGAAAAATAGCTATATATTATTTAATTTTTTTTAAAGGTCTTGATATGACACGGGTTTCTTAATTTGGCTTATTTAGGCTCATTGTATTGTAATTAACATTGAGCAATTGCTCCTGCGTGTTCATCGGTGTAAATGTGGCTAAAAAAAATTCATTCGACAAGAATAAGAAAAATAGCTATTTACTTATAATTTTTTTAAATTTTTTAAAAAGATATAGGTGTCTTAATTTTGCTTATTTTGGCTCATTGTATTGTACTTGACATTGAGAAATTGCTCCTGCGTGTTCATCGGTTTAAATGTTGCTAAAAAAATTCATTCGACAAGAATAAAAAAAATAGCTATTTACTTATTTTATTTTTTTTTAAGGTCTTGATATGATATGGGTGTCTTAATTTGGCTTATTTTGGCTCAATGTATTGCACTTAACATTGAGCAATTGCTCCTGCGTGTTCATCGGTGTAAATGTAGCTAAAAAAAACTCATTCGACAAGAATAAGAAAAATAGCTATATACTTATTTTATTTTTTTAAAGGTCTTAAAAAGATATAGGTCTCTTAATTTTCCTCGTTTAGGTACCTTGTGTAGTACTTAACATTGAGCAATTGCTCCTGCGTGTTCATCGGTGTAAATGTAGCTACAAAAAATTTATTCGACAAGAATACGAAAAATAGCTATATACTTATTTTATTTTTTTTAATGGTCTTGAAATGATATGGGTGTCATAATATTGCTTATTTTGACTCACTGTATTGTACTTAACATTGAGCAATTGCTCCTGCGTGTTCATCGGAGTAAATGTAGCTAAAAAAAATTCATTCGACAAGAATAAGAAAAATAGCTATTTACTTATTTTATTTTTTTTAAAGGTCTTAAAAAGATATAGGTGTCTAATTTTGCTTGTTTAGGCTCAATGTGTTGTACTAAACATTGACCAATTGCTCCTGCGTGTTCATCGGTGTAAATGTAGCTACAAAAAATTCATTCGACAAGAATACAAAAAATAGCTATATACTTATTTTATTTTTTTTAAAGGTCTTAAAAAGATATAGGTGTCTTAATTTTGTTTATTTAGGCTCATTGTATTGTACTTAACATTGACCACTTGCTCCTGGGTGTTCATCGGTGTAAATGTAGCTACAAAAAATTCATTCGACAAGAATACGAAAAATAGCTACATACTTATTTTATTTTTTTTAAAGGTATTGATATGACAACGGTGTCTTAATTTGGCTTATTTTGGCTCATTGTATTGTAATTAACATTGAGCAATAGCTCCTGCGTGTTCATCGGTGTAAATGTAGCTAAAAAAAATTCATTCGACAAGAATAAGAAAAATAGCTATTTACTTATTTTATTTTTTTAAAGGTTCTTAAAAGATATAGGTGCCTTAATTTTGCTTATTTAGGCTCATTGTATTGTACTTAACATTGGCCACTTGCTCCTGCGTGTTCATCGGTGTAAATGTAGCTACAAAAAATTCATTCGACAAGAATACGAAAAATAGCTATATACTTATTTTATTTTTTTTAAAGGTCTTGATATGACACGGGTGTCTTAATTTGGCTTATTTGGCTCACTGTATTGTAATAAACATTGAGCAATTGCTCCTTCGTGTTCATCGGTGTAAATGTAGCTAAAAAAAATTCATTCGACAAGAATAAGAAAGATAGCTTTTTACTTATTTTATTTTTTTAAAGGTTTTAAAAAGATATAGGTGTCTAAGTGTTGCTTATTTTGGCTCATTGTATTGTACTTGACATTGAGCAATTGCTCCTGCGTGTTCATCGGTGTAAATGTACCTAAAAAAAATTCATTCGACAAGAATAAGAAAAATAGCTATTTACTTATTTTATTTATTTAAAGGTCTTAAAAAGATATAGGTGTCATAATTTTGCTTGCTTAGGTACATTGTGTAGTACTTAACATTGAGCAATTGCTCCTGCGTGTTCATCGGTGTAAATGTAGCTACAAAAAATTCATTCGACAAGAATACGAAAAATAGCTATATATTTATTTTATTTTTTTTAATGGTCTTGAAATGATATGGGTGTCTCAATTTTGCTTATTTTGACTCATTGTATTGTACTTAACATTGAGCAATTGCTCCTGCGTGTTCATCGGAGTAAATGTAGCTAAACAAAATTCATTCGACAAGAATACGAAAAATAGCTATTTACTTATTTTATTTTTTTAAAGGTTTTAAAAAGATATAGGTGTCTTAATTTTGCTTATTTTGGCTCATTTTATTGTACTTGACATTAAACAATTGCTCCTGCGTGTTCATCGGTTTAAATGTTGCTAAAAAAAATTCATTCGACAAGAATAAAAAAAATAGCTATTTACTTATTTTATTTTTTTTAAAGGTCTTGATATGATAAGGGTGTCTTAATTTTGCTTATTTTGGCTCATTGTATTGTACTTAACATTAGGCAATTGCTCCTGCGTGTTCATCGGTGTAAATGTAGCTAAAAAAAATTCATTCGTTAAGAATAAGAAAAATAGCTATTTACTTATTTTTTTTTTTTAAAGGTTTTAAAAAGATATAGGTGCCTTAGTTTTGCTTATTTTGGCTCAATGTATTGTACTTAACATTGAGCAATTGTTCCTGCGTGTTCGCCGGTGTAAATGTAGCTACAAAAAATTCATTCGACAAGATTACGAAAAATAGCTATATACTTATTTTTTTTTTTAAAGGTCTTGATATGACACGGGTTTCTTAATTTGGCTTACTTTGGCTCACTGTGTTGTAATTAACATTGAGCAATTGCTCCTGCGTGTTCATCGGTGTAAATGTAGCTACAAAAAAATCATTCGACAAGAATACAAAAAATAGCTATATACTTCTTTTTTTTTTAAAGGTCTTTCAAAGATATGGGTGTCTTTATTTTGCTTATTTTGGCTCAATGTATTGTATTTAATATTGAGCAATTGCTCCTGCGTGTTCATCGGTGTAAATGTAGCTTAAAAAAATTCATACGGCAAGAATACGAAAAATAGCTATTTACTTATTTTATTTTTTTTAAAGGTCTTGAAAAGATATGGGTGTCTTAATATTGCTTATGTTGGCTCACTGTACTATATCTAACATTAGGCAATTGCTCCAGCGTGTTCATCGGTGTAAATGTAGCTACAAAAAATTCATTCGACAAGAATACGAAAAATAGCTATGTACTTATTTTTTTTTTTTACAGGTCTTGATATGATATGAGTTACTTAATTGTGCTTAATTTGGCTCATTGTATTGTAATTAACATTAAGCAATTGCTCCTGCGTGTTCATCGGTGTAAATGTAGCTAAAAAAAATTCATTCGACAAGAATAAGAAAAACAGCTATTTACTTATTTTATTTTTTTTAAAGGTCTTAATAAGATATAGGTGTCTTAATTTTGCTTATTTTGGCTCATTGTATTATACTTGACATTGAACAATTGCTCCTGCGTGTTCATCGGTGTAAATGTAGCTAAAAAAAATTCATTCGACAAGAATAAGAAAAATAGCTTTTCACTTATTTTATTTTTTTTAAAGGTCTTAAAAAGATATAGGTGTCTTAATTTTGCTTATTTAGGCTCACTGTATTGTACTTAACATTGGCCACTTGCTTCTGCGTGTTCATCGGTGTAAATGTAGCTACAAAAAATTCATTCGACAAGAATACGAAAAATAGCTATATACTTATTTTATTTTTTTTAAAGGTCTTGATATGACACGGGTGTCTTAATTTGGCTTATTTGGCTCACTGGATTGTAATTAACATTGGCCACTTGCTCCTGCGTGTTCATTGGTGTAAATGTAGCTACAAAAAATTCATTCGACAAGAATACGAAAAATAGCTATATACTTATTTTATTTTTTTTAAAGGTCTTGATATGACACGGGTGTCTTAATTTGGCTTATTTGGCTCACTGTATTGTAATTAACATTGAGCAATTGCTCCTGCGTGTTCATCGGTGTAAATGTAGCTAAAAAAAACTCATTCGACAAGAATAAGAAAAATAGCTATTTACTTATTTTATTTTTTTAAAGGTCTTAAAAAGATATAGGTGTCAGAATTTTGCTTGTTTAGGTACATTGTGTAGTACTTAACATTGACCACTTGCTCCTGCGTGTACATCGGTGTAAATGTAGCTACAAAAAATTCATTCGACAAGAATACGAAAAATAGCTATATACTTATTTTTTTTTTTTTAAAGGTCTTGATATGACACGGGTGTCTTAATTTGGCTTATTTGGCTCACTGTATTGTAATTAACATTGGCCACTTGCTCCTGCGTGTTCATTGGTGTAAATGTAGCTACAAAAAATTCATTCGACAAGAATACGAAAAATAGCTATATACTCATTTTATTTTTTTTAAAGGTCTTGATATGACACGGGTGTCTTAATTTGGCTTATTTGGCTCACTGTATTGTAATTAACATTGAGCAATTGCTCCTGCGTGTTCATCGGTGTAAATGTAGCTAAAAAAAACTCATTCGACAAGAATAAGAAAAATAGCTATTTACTTATTTTATTTTTTTAAAGGTCTTAAAAAGATATAGGTGTCAGAATTTTGCTTGTTTAGGTACATTGTGTAGTACTTAACATTGACCACTTGCTCCTGCGTGTACATCGGTGTAAATGTAGCTACAAAAAATTCATTCGACAAGAATACGAAAAATAGCTATATATTATTTAATTTTTTTTAAAGGTCTTGATATGACACGGGTTTCTTAATTTGGCTTATTTAGGCTCATTGTATTGTAATTAACATTGAGCAATTGCTCCTGCGTGTTCATCGGTGTAAATGTGGCTAAAAAAAATTCATTCGACAAGAATAAGAAAAATAGCTATTTACTTATAATTTTTTTAAATTTTTTAAAAAGATATAGGTGTCTTAATTTTGCTTATTTTGGCTCATTGTATTGTACTTGACATTGAGAAATTGCTCCTGCGTGTTCATCGGTTTAAATGTTGCTAAAAAAATTCATTCGACAAGAATAAAAAAAATAGCTATTTACTTATTTTATTTTTTTTTAAGGTCTTGATATGATATGGGTGTCTTAATTTGGCTTATTTTGGCTCAATGTATTGCACTTAACATTGAGCAATTGCTCCTGCGTGTTCATCGGTGTAAATGTAGCTAAAAAAAACTCATTCGACAAGAATAAGAAAAATAGCTATATACTTATTTTATTTTTTTAAAGGTCTTAAAAAGATATAGGTCTCTTAATTTTCCTTGTTTAGGTACATTGTGTAGTACTTAACATTGAGCAATTGCTCCTGCGTGTTCATCGGTGTAAATGTAGCTACAAAAAATTCATTCGACAAGAATACGAAAAATAGCTATATACTTATTTTATTTTTTTTAATGGTCTTGAAATGATATGGGTGTCATAATATTGCTTATTTTGACTCACTGTATTGTACTTAACATTGAGCAATTGCTCCTGCGTGTTCATCGGAGTAAATGTAGCTAAAAAAAATTCATTCGACAAGAATAAGAAAAATAGCTATTTACTTATTTTATTTTTTTTAAAGGTCTTAAAAAGATATAGGTATCTAATTTTGCTTGTTTAGGCTCACTGTGTTGTACTAAACATTGACCAATTGCTCCTGCGTGTTCATCGGTGTAAATGTAGCTACAAAAAATTCATTCGACAAGAATACAAAAAATAGCTATATACTTATTTTATTTTTTTTAAAGGTCTTTAAAAGATATAGGTGTCTTAATTTTGTTTATTTAGGCTCATTGTATTGTACTTAACATTGACCACTTGCTCCTGGGTGTTCATCGGTGTAAATGTAGCTACAAAAAATTCATTCGACAAGAATACGAAAAATAGCTACATACTTATTTTATTTTTTTAAAGGTTTTAAAAAGATATAGGTGTCTTAATTTTGCTTATTTTGGCTCATTGTATTATACTTGACATTGAACAATTGCTCCTGCGTGTTCATCGGTGTAAATGTAGCTAAAAAAAATTCATTCGACAAGAATAAGAAAAATAGCTTTTCACTTATTTTATTTTTTTTAAAGGTCTTAAAAAGATATAGGTGTCTTAATTTTGCTTATTTAGGCTCACTGTATTGTACTTAACATTGGCCACTTGCTTCTGCGTGTTCATCGGTGTAAATGTAGCTACAAAAAATTCATTCGACAAGAATACGAAAAATAGCTATATACTTATTTTATTTTTTTTAAAGGTCTTGATATGACGCGGGTGTCTTAATTTGGCTTATTTTGGCTCACTGTATTGTAATTAACATTGAGCAATTGCTCCTGCGTGTTCATCGGTGTAAATGTAGCTAAAAAAAATTCATTCGACAAGAATAAGAAAAATAGCTATTTACTTATTTTATTTTTTTAAAGGTTCTTAAAAGATATAGGTGCCTTAATTTTGCTTATTTAGGCTCATTGTATTGTACTTAACATTGGCCACTTGCTCCTGCGTGTTCATCGGTGTAAATGTAGCTACAAAAAATTCATTCGACAAGAATACGAAAAATAGCTATATACTTATTTTATTTTTTTTAAAGGTCTTGATATGACACGGGTGTCTTAATTTGGCTTATTTGGCTCACTGTATTGTAATTAACATTGAGCAATTGCTCCTTCGTGTTCATCGGTGTAAATGTAGCTACAAAAAATTCATTCGACAAGAATACGAAAAATAGCTATATACTTATTTTATTTTTTTTAAAGGTCTTGATATGACACGGGTGTCTTAATTTGGCTTATTTGGCTCACTGTATTGTAATAAACATTGAGCAATTGCTCCTTCGTGTTCATCGGTGTAAATGTAGCTAAAAAAAATTCATTCGACAAGAATAAGAAAGATAGCTTTTTACTTATTTTATTTTTTTAAAGGTTTTAAAAAGATATAGGTGTCTAAGTGTTGCTTATTTTGGCTCATTGTATTGTACTTGACATTGAGCAATTGCTCCTGCGTGTTCATCGGTGTAAATGTACCTAAAAAAAATTCATTCGACGAGAATAAGAAAAATAGCTATTTACTTATTTTATTTATTTAAAGGTCTTAAAAAGATATAGGTGTCATAATTTTGCTTGTTTAGGTACATTGTGTAGTACTTAACATTGAGCAATTGCTCCTGCGTGTTCATCGGTGTAAATGTAGCTACAAAAAATTCATTCGACAAGAATACGAAAAATAGCTATATATTTATTTTATTTTTTTTAATGGTCTTGAAATGATATGGGTGTCTCAATTTTGCTTATTTTGACTCATTGTATTGTACTTAACATTGAGCAATTGCTCCTGCGTGTTCATCGGAGTAAATGTAGCTAAACAAAATTCATTCGACAAGAATACGAAAAATAGCTATTTACTTATTTTATTTTTTTAAAGGTTTTAAAAAGATATAGGTGTCTTAATTTTGCTTATTTTGGCTCATTTTATTGTACTTGACATTAAACAATTGCTCCTGCGTGTTCATCGGTTTAAATGTTGCTAAAAAAAATTCATTCGACAAGAATAAAAAAAATAGCTATTTACTTATTTTATTTTTTTTAAAGGTCTTGATATGATAAGGGTGTCTTAATTTTGCTTATTTTGGCTCATTGTATTGTACTTAACATTAGGCAATTGCTCCTGCGTGTTCATCGGTGTAAATGTAGCTAAAAAAAATTCATTCGTTAAGAATAAGAAAAATAGCTATTTACTTATTTTTTTTTTTTAAAGGTTTTAAAAAGATATAGGTGCCTTAGTTTTGCTTATTTTGGCTCAATGTATTGTACTTAACATTGAGCAATTGTTCCTGCGTGTTCGCCGGTGTAAATGTAGCTACAAAAAATTCATTCGACAAGATTACGAAAAATAGCTATATACTTATTTTTTTTTTTAAAGGTCTTGATATGACACGGGTTTCTTAATTTGGCTTACTTTGGCTCACTGTGTTGTAATTAACATTGAGCAATTGCTCCTGCGTGTTCATCGGTGTAAATGTAGCTACAAAAAAATCATTCGACAAGAATACAAAAAATAGCTATATACTTCTTTTTTTTTTAAAGGTCTTTCAAAGATATAGGTGTCTTTATTTTGCTTATTTTGGCTCAATGTATTGTATTTAATATTGAGCAATTGCTCCTGCGTGTTCATCGGTGTAAATGTAGCTTAAAAAAATTCATACGGCAAGAATACGAAAAATAGCTATTTACTTATTTTATTTTTTTTAAAGGTCTTGAAAAGATATGGGTGTCATAATATTGCTTATGTTGGCTCACTGTACTATATCTAACATTAGGCAATTGCTCCAGCGTGTTCATCGGTGTAAATGTAGCTACAAAAAATTCATTCGACAAGAATACGAAAAATAGCTATGTACTTATTTTTTTTTTTTACAGGTCTTGATATGATATGAGTTACTTAATTGTGCTTAATTTGGCTCATTGTATTGTAATTAACATTAAGCAATTGCTCCTGCGTGTTCATCGGTGTAAATGTAGCTAAAAAAAATTCATTCGACAAGAATAAGAAAAACAGCTATTTACTTATTTTATTTTTTTTAAAGGTCTTAATAAGATATAGGTGTCTTAATTTTGCTTATTTTGGCTCATTGTATTATACTTGACATTGAACAATTGCTCCTGCGTGTTCATCGGTGTAAATGTAGCTAAAAAAAATTCATTCGACAAGAATAAGAAAAATAGCTTTTCACTTATTTTATTTTTTTTAAAGGTCTTAAAAAGATATAGGTGTCTTAATTTTGCTTATTTAGGCTCACTGTATTGTACTTAACATTGGCCACTTGCTTCTGCGTGTTCATCGGTGTAAATGTAGCTACAAAAAATTCATTCGACAAGAATACGAAAAATAGCTATATACTTATTTTATTTTTTTTAAAGGTCTTGATATGACACGGGTGTCTTAATTTGGCTTATTTGGCTCACTGGATTGTAATTAACATTGGCCACTTGCTCCTGCGTGTTCATTGGTGTAAATGTAGCTACAAAAAATTCATTCGACAAGAATACGAAAAATAGCTATATACTTATTTTATTTTTTTTAAAGGTCTTGATATGACACGGGTGTCTTAATTTGGCTTATTTGGCTCACTGTATTGTAATTAACATTGAGCAATTGCTCCTGCGTGTTCATCGGTGTAAATGTAGCTAAAAAAAACTCATTCGACAAGAATAAGAAAAATAGCTATTTACTTATTTTATTTTTTTAAAGGTCTTAAAAAGATATAGGTGTCAGAATTTTGCTTGTTTAGGTACATTGTGTAGTACTTAACATTGACCACTTGCTCCTGCGTGTACATCGGTGTAAATGTAGCTACAAAAAATTCATTCGACAAGAATACGAAAAATAGCTATATACTTATTTTTTTTTTTTTAAAGGTCTTGATATGACACGGGTGTCTTAATTTGGCTTATTTGGCTCACTGTATTGTAATTAACATTGGCCACTTGCTCCTGCGTGTTCATTGGTGTAAATGTAGCTACAAAAAATTCATTCGACAAGAATACGAAAAATAGCTATATACTCATTTTATTTTTTTTAAAGGTCTTGATATGACACGGGTGTCTTAATTTGGCTTATTTGGCTCACTGTATTGAAATTAACATTGAGCAATTGCTCCTGCGTGTTCATCGGTGTAAATGTAGCTAAAAAAAACTCATTCGACAAGAATAAGAAAAATAGCTATTTACTTATTTTATTTTTTTAAAGGTCTTAAAAAGATATAGGTGTCAGAATTTTGCTTGTTTAGGTACATTGTGTAGTACTTAACATTGACCACTTGCTCCTGCGTGTACATCGGTGTAAATGTAGCTACAAAAAATTCATTCGACAAGAATACGAAAAATAGCTATATATTATTTAATTTTTTTTAAAGGTCTTGATATGACACGGGTTTCTTAATTTGGCTTATTTAGGCTCATTGTATTGTAATTAACATTGAGCAATTGCTCCTGCGTGTTCATCGGTGTAAATGTGGCTAAAAAAAATTCATTCGACAAGAATAAGAAAAATAGCTATTTACCTATAATTTTTTTAAATTTTTTAAAAAGATATAGGTGTCTTAATTTTGCTTATTTTGGCTCATTGTATTGTACTTGACATTGAGAAATTGCTCCTGCGTGTTCATCGGTTTAAATGTTGCTAAAAAAATTCATTCGACAAGAATAAAAAAAATAGCTATTTACTTATTTTATTTTTTTTTAAGGTCTTGATATGATATGGGTGTCTTAATTTGGCTTATTTTGGCTCAATGTATTGCACTTAACATTGAGCAATTGCTCCTGCGTGTTCATCGGTGTAAATGTAGCTAAAAAAAACTCATTCGACAAGAATAAGAAAAATAGCTATATACTTATTTTATTTTTTTAAAGGTCTTAAAAAGATATAGGTCTCTTAATTTTCCTTGTTTAGGTACATTGTGTAGTACTTAACATTGAGCAATTGCTCCTGCGTGTTCATCGGTGTAAATGTAGCTACAAAAAATTCATTCGACAAGAATACGAAAAATAGCTATATACTTATTTTATTTTTTTTAATGGTCTTGAAATGATATGGGTGTCATAATATTGCTTATTTTGACTCACTGTATTGTACTTAACATTGAGCAATTGCTCCTGCGTGTTCATCGGAGTAAATGTAGCTAAAAAAAATTCATTCGACAAGAATAAGAAAAATAGCTATTTACTTATTTTATTTTTTTTAAAGGTCTTAAAAAGATATAGGTGTCTAATTTTGCTTGTTTAGGCTCACTGTGTTGTACTAAACATTGACCAATTGCTCCTGCGTGTTCATCGGTGTAAATGTAGCTACAAAAAATTCATTCGACAAGAATACAAAAAATAGCTATATACTTATTTTATTTTTTTTAAAGGTCTTTAAAAGATATAGGTGTCTTAATTTTGTTTATTTAGGCTCATTGTATTGTACTTAACATTGACCACTTGCTCCTGGGTGTTCATCGGTGTAAATGTAGCTACAAAAAATTCATTCGACAAGAATACGAAAAATAGCTACATACTTATTTTATTTTTTTTAAAGGTATTGATATGACAACGGTGTCTTAATTTGGCTTATTTTGGCTCATTGTATTGTAATTAACATTGAGCAATAGCTCCTGCGTGTTCATCGGTGTAAATGTAGCTAAAAAAAATTCATTCGACAAGAATAAGAAAAATAGCTATTTACTTATTTTATTTTTTTAAAGGTTTTAAAAAGATATAGGTGTCTTAATTTTGCTTATTTTGGCTCATTGTATTATACTTGACATTGAACAATTGCTCCTGCGTGTTCATCGGTGTAAATGTAGCTAAAAAAAATTCATTCGACAAGAATAAGAAAAATAGCTTTTCACTTATTTTATTTTTTTTAAAGGTCTTAAAAAGATATAGGTGTCTTAATTTTGCTTATTTAGGCTCACTGTATTGTACTTAACATTGGCCACTTGCTTCTGCGTGTTCATCGGTGTAAATGTAGCTACAAAAAATTCATTCGACAAGAATACGAAAAATAGCTATATACTTATTTTATTTTTTTTAAAGGTCTTGATATGACGCGGGTGTCTTAATTTGGCTTATTTTGGCTCACTGTATTGTAATTAACATTGAGCAATTGCTCCTGCGTGTTCATCGGTGTAAATGTAGCTAAAAAAAATTCATTCGACAAGAATAAGAAAAATAGCTATTTACTTATTTTATTTTTTTAAAGGTTCTTAAAAGATATAGGTGCCTTAATTTTGCTTATTTAGGCTCATTGTATTGTACTTAACATTGGCCACTTGCTCCTGCGTGTTCATCGGTGTAAATGTAGCTACAAAAAATTCATTCGACAAGAATACGAAAAATAGCTATATACTTATTTTATTTTTTTTAAAGGTCTTGATATGACACGGGTGTCTTAATTTGGCTTATTTGGCTCACTGTATTGTAATTAACATTGAGCAATTGCTCCTTCGTGTTCATCGGTGTAAATGTAGCTAAAAAAAATTCATTCGACAAGAATAAGAAAGATAGCTTTTTACTTATTTTATTTTTTTAAAGGTTTTAAAAAGATATAGGTGTCTAAGTGTTGCTTATTTTGGCTCATTGTATTGTACTTGACATTGACCAATTGCTCCTGCGTGTTCATCGGTGTAAATGTACCTAAAAAAAATTCATTCGACAAGAATAAGAAAAATAGCTATTTACTTATTTTATTTATTTAAAGGTCTTAAAAAGATATAGGTGTCATAATTTTGCTTGTTTAGGTACATTGTGTAGTACTTAACATTGAGCAATAGCTCCTGCGTGTTCATCGGTGTAAATGTAGCTACAAAAAATTCATTCGACAAGAATACGAAAAATAGCTATATATTTTTTTTATTTTTTTTAATGGTCTTGAAATGATATGGGTGTCTCAATTTTGCTTATTTTGACTCATTGTATTGTACTTAACATTGAGCAATTGCTCCTGCGTGTTCATCGGAGTAAATGTAGCTAAAAAAAATTCATTCGTTAAGAATAAGAAAAATAGCTATTTACTTATTTTTTTTTTTTAAAGGTTTTAAAAAGATATAGGTGCCTTAGTTTTGCTTATTTTGGCTCAATGTATTGTACTTAACATTGAGCAATTGTTCCTGCGTGTTCGCCGGTGTAAATGTAGCTACAAAAAATTCATTCGACAAGATTACGAAAAATAGCTATATACTTATTTTTTTTTTTAAAGGTCTTGATATGACACGGGTTTCTTAATTTGGCTTACTTTGGCTCACTGTGTTGTAATTAACATTGAGCAATTGCTCCTGCGTGTTCATCGGTGTAAATGTAGCTACAAAAAAATCATTCGACAAGAATACAAAAAATAGCTATATACTTCTTTTTTTTTTAAAGGTCTTTCAAAGATATAGGTGTCTTTATTTTGCTTATTTTGGCTCAATGTATTGTATTTAATATTGAGCAATTGCTCCTGCGTGTTCATCGGTGTAAATGTAGCTTAAAAAAATTCATACGGCAAGAATACGAAAAATAGCTATTTACTTATTTTATTTTTTTTAAAGGTCTTGAAAAGATATGGGTGTCTTAATATTGCTTATGTTGGCTCACTGTACTATATCTAACATTAGGCAATTGCTCCAGCGTGTTCATCGGTGTAAATGTAGCTACAAAAAATTCATTCGACAAGAATACGAAAAATAGCTATGTACTTATTTTTTTTTTTTACAGGTCTTGATATGATATGAGTTACTTAATTGTGCTTAATTTGGCTCATTGTATTGTAATTAACATTAAGCAATTGCTCCTGCGTGTTCATCGGTGTAAATGTAGCTAAAAAAAATTCATTCGACAAGAATAAGAAAAACAGCTATTTACTTATTTTATTTTTTTTAAAGGTCTTAATAAGATATAGGTGTCTTAATTTTGCTTATTTTGGCTCATTGTATTATACTTGACATTGAACAATTGCTCCTGCGTGTTCATCGGTGTAAATGTAGCTAAAAAAAATTCATTCGACAAGAATAAGAAAAATAGCTTTTCACTTATTTTATTTTTTTTAAAGGTCTTAAAAAGATATAGGTGTCTTAATTTTGCTTATTTAGGCTCATTGTATTGTACTTAACATTGGCCACTTGCTCCTGCGTGTCCATCGGTGTAAATGTAGCTACAAAAAATTCATTCGACAAGAATACGAAAAATAGCTCTATACTTATTTTATTTTTTTTAAAGGTCTTGATATGACACGGGTGTCTTAATTTGGCTTATTTAGGCTCACTGTATTGTAATTAACATTGAGCAATTGCTCCTGCGTGTTCATCGGTGTAAATGTTGCTAAAAAAAATTCATTCGACAAGAATAAAAAAAATGGCTATTTACTTATTTTATTTTTTTTAAAGGTCTTGATATGATAAGGGTGTCTTAATTTTGCTTATTTTGGCTCATTGTATTGTACTTAACATTGAGCAATTGCTCCTGCGAGTTCATCGGTGTAAATGTAGCTAAAAAAAATTCATTCGACAAGAATAAGAAAAATAGCTATTTACTTATTTAATTTTTTTTAAAGGTTTTAAAAAGATATAGGTGCCTTAATTTTGCTTATTTTGGCTATTTGCTTATTTAGGCTCATTGTATTGTACTTAACATTGACCACTTGCTCCTGCGTGTTCATCGGTGTAAATGTAGCTACATAAAATTCATTCGACAAGAATACGAAAAATAGCTCTATACTTATTTTATTTTTTTTAAAGGTCTTGATATGACACGGGTGTCTTAATTTGGCTTATTTTGGCTCATTGTATAGTAATTAACATTGAGCAATTGCTCCTGCGTGTTCATCGGTGTAAATGTAGCTAAAAAAAATTCATTCGACAAGAATAAGAAAAATAGCTATTTACTTATTTTATTTTTTTTAAAGGTTTTAAAAAGATATAGGTGTCTTTATTTTGCTTATTTTGGCTCAATGTATTGTACTTAACATTGAGCAATTGTTCCTGCGTGTTCATCGGTGTAAATGTAGCTAAAAAAAATTCATTCGACAAGAATAAGAAAAATAGCTATTTACTTATTTTATTTTTCAAAAGGTCTTGATATGATAAGGGTGTGTTAATTTTGCTTACTTTGGCTCACGGTATTCAACTTAACATTGAGCAATTGCTCCTGCGTGTTCATCGGTGTAAATGTAGCTAAAAAGAATTCATTCGACCAGAATAAGAAAAATAGCTATTTACTTATTTTATTTTTTTTAAAGGTTTTAAAAAGATATAGGTGTCGTTATTTTGCTTATTTTGGCTCAATGTATTGTACTTAACATTGAGCGATTGTTCCTGCGTGTTCATCGGTGTAAATGTAGCTAAAAAAAATTCATTCGACAAGAATAAGAAAAATAGCTATTTACTTATTTTATTTTTTTTAAAGGTCTTAAAAAGATATAGGTGTCTTAATTTTGCTTATTTAGGCTCATTGTATTGTACTTAACATTGGCCACTTGCTCCTGCGTGTCCATCGGTGTAAATGTAGCTACAAAAAATTCATTCGACAAGAATAAGAAAAATAGCTATTTACTTATTTTATTTTTTTAAAGGTTTTAAAACGATATAGGTGTCTTAATTTTGCTTATTTTGGCTCATTTTATTGTACTTGACATCAAACAATTGCTCCTGCGTGTTCATCGGTTTAAATGTAGCTAAAAAAAATTCATTCGACAAGAATAAAAAAAATAGCTATTTACTTATTTTATTTTTTTTAAAGGTCTTGATATGATAAGGGTGTCTTAATTTTGCTTATTTTGGCTCATTGTATTGTACTTAACATTGGGCAATTGCTCCTGCGTGTTCATCGGTGTAAATGTAGCTAAAAAAAATTCATTCGACAAGAATAAGAAAAATAGCTATTTACTTATTTTATTTTTTTTAAAGGCTTTAAAAAGATATAGGTGCCTTAGTTTTGCTTATTTTGGCTCAATGTATTGTACTTAACATTGAGCAATTGTTCCCTTGTGTTCATCGGTGTAAATGTAGCTACAAAAAATTCATTCGACAAGAATACGAAAAATAGCTATATATTTATTTTATTTTTTTTAATGGTCTTGAAATGATATGGGTGTCTTAATTTTGCTTATTTTGACTCATTGTATTGTACTTAACATTGAGCAATTGCTCCTGCGTGTTCATCGGAGTAAATGTAGCTAAACAAAATTCATTCGACAAGAATACGAAAAATAGCTATATACTTATTTTATTTTTTTTAAAGGTCTTGATATGACACGGCTGTCTTAATTTGGCTTATTTTGGCTCATTGTATTGTAATTAACATTAAGCAATTGCTCCTGCGCGTTCATCGGTGTAAATGTAGCTAAAAAAAATTCATTCGACAAGAATAAGAAAAATGGCTATTTACTTATTTTATTTTTTTAAAGGTTTTAAAAAGATATAGGTGTCTAATTTTGCTTATTTTGGCTCATTTTATTGTACTTGACATTAAACAATTGCTCCTGCGTGTTCATCGGTTTAAATGTTGCTAAAAAAAATTCATTCGACAAGAATAAAAAAAATAGCTATTTACTTACTTTTTTTAAAGGTCTTGATATGACACGGGTGCCTTAGTTTTGCTTATTTTGGCTCAATGTATTGTACTTAACATCGAGCAATTGTTCCTGCGTGTTCGCCGGTGTAAATGTAGCTACAAAAAATTCATTCGACAAGATTACGAAAAATAGCTATATACTTATTTTTTTTTTTAAAGGTCTTGATATGACACGGGTTTCTTAATTTGGCTTACTTTGGCTCACTGTGTTGTAATTAACATTGAACAATTGCTCCTGCGTGTTCATCGGTGTAAATGTAGCTACAAAAAATTCATTCGACAAGAATAAGAAAAATAGCTATTTACTTATTTTATTTTTTTTAAAGGTCCTAAAAAGATATAGGTGTCTAAGTTCTGCTTATTTTGGCTCAATGTATTGTACTTAACATTGGCCACTTGCTCCTGCGTGTTCTTCGGTGTAAATGTAGCTACAAAAAATTCATTCGACAAGAATACGAAAAATAGCTATATACTTATTTTATTTTTTTTAAAGGTCTTGATATGACACGGGTGTCTTAATTTGGCTTATTTTGGCTCATTTTATAGTTATTAACATTGAGCAATTGCTCCTGCGTGTTCATCGGTGTAAATGTAGCTAAAAAAAATTCATTCGACAAGAATAAGAAAAATAGCTATTTACTTATTTTATTTTTTTAAAGGTTTTAAAACGATATAGGTGTCTTAATTTTGCTTATTTTGGCTCATTTTATTGTACTTGACATCAAACAATTGCTCCTGCGTGTTCATCGGTTTAAATGTTGCTAAAAAAAATTCATTCGACAAGAATAAAAAAAATAGCTATTTACTTATTTTATTTTTTTTAAAGGTCTTGATATGATAAGGGTGTCTTAATTTTGCTTATTTTGGCTCATTGTATTGTACTTAACATTGGGCAATTGCTCCTGCGTGTTCATCGGTGTAAATGTAGCTAAAAAAAATTCATTCGACAAGAATAAGAAAAATAGCTATTTACTTATTTTATTTTTTTTAAAGGCTTTAAAAAGATATAGGTGCCTTAGTTTTGCTTATTTTGGCTCAATGTATTGTACTTAACATTGAGCAATTGTTCCCGCGTGTTCATCGGTGTAAATGTAGCTACAAAAAATTCATTCGACAAGAATACGAAAAATAGCTATATATTTATTTTATTTTTTTTAATGGTCTTGAAATGATATGGGTGTCTTAATTTTGCTTATTTTGACTCATTGTATTGTACTTAACATTGAGCAATTGCTCCTGCGTGTACATCGGTGTAAATGTAGCTAAAAAAAATTCATTCGTTAAGAATAAGAAAAATAGCTATTTACTTTTATTTTTTTTTTTTAAAGGTTTTAAAAAGATATAGGTGCCTAAGTTTTGCTTACTTTGGCTCACTGTGTTGTAATTAACATTGAACAATTGCTCCTGCGTGTTCATCGGTGTAAATGTAGCTACAAAAAAATCATTCGACAAGAATACAAAAAATAGCTATATACTTCTTTTTTTTTTAAAGGTCTTTCAAAGATATAGGTGTCTTTATTTTGCTTATTTTGGCTCAATGTATTGTATTTAATATTGAGCAATTGCTCCTGCGTGTTCATCGGTGTAAATGTAGCTTAAAAAAATTCATACGGCAAGAATACGAAAAATAGCTATTTACTTATTTTATTTTTTTTAAAGGTCTTGAAAAGATATGGGTGTCTTAATATTGCTTATGTTGGCTCACTGTACTATATCTAACATTAGGCAATTGCTCCAGCGTGTTCATCGGTGTAAATGTAGCTACAAAAAATTCATTCGACAAGAATACGAAAAATAGCTATGTACTTATTTTTTTTTTTTTACAGGTCTTGATATGATATGAGTGTCTTAATTTTGCTTAATTTGGCTCATTGTATTGTAGTTAACATTAAGCAATTGCTCCTGCGTGTTCATCGGTGTAAATGTAGCTAAAAAAAATTCATTCGACAAGAATAAGAAAAACAGCTATTTACTTATTTTATTTTTTTTAAAGGTCTTAATAAGATATAGGTGTCTTAATTTAGCTTATTTAGGCTCATTGTATTGTACTTAACATTGACCACTTGCTCCTGCGTGTACATCGGTGTAAATGTTGCTAAAAAAAATTCATTCGACAAGAATAAAAAAAATAGCTATTTACTTATTTTATTTTTTTTAAAGGTCTTGATACGATAAGGGTGTCTTTATTTTGCTTATTTTGGCTCATTGTATTGTACTTAACATTGGGCAATTGCTCCTGCGTGTTCATCGGTGTAAATGTAGCTAAAAAAAATTCATTCGACAAGAATAAGAAAAATAGCTATTTACTTATTTTATTTTTTTAAAGGTTTTAAAACGATATAGGTGTCTTAATTTTGCTTATTTTGGCTCATTTTATTGTACTTGACATCAAACAATTGCTCCTGCGTGTTCATCGGTTTAAATGTTGCTAAAAAAAATTCATTCGACAAGAATAAAAAAAATAGCTATTTACTTATTTTATTTTTTTTAAAGGTCTTGATATGATAAGGGTGTCTTAATTTTTCTTATTTTGGCTCATTGTATTGTACTTAACATTGGGCAATTGCTCCTGCGTGTTCATCGGTGTAAATGTAGCTAAAAAAAATTCATTCGACAAGAATAAGAAAAATAGCTATTTACTTATTTTATTTTTTTTAAAGGCTTTAAAAAGATATAGGTGCCTTAGTTTTGCTTATTTTGGCTCAATGTATTGTACTTAACATTGAGCAATTGTTCCCGCGTGTTCATCGGTGTAAATGTAGCTACAAAAAATTCATTCGACAAGAATACGAAAAATAGCTATATATTTATTTTATTTTTTTTAATGGTCTTGAAATGATATGGGTGTCTTAATTTTGCTTATTTTGACTCATTGTATTGTACTTAACATTGAGCAATTGCTCCTGCGTGTTCATCGGAGTAAATGTAGCTAAACAAAATTCATTCGACAAGAATACGAAAAATATTTATATACTTATTTTATTTTTTTTAAAGGTCTTGATATGACACGGCTGTCTTAATTTGGCTTATTTTGGCTCATTGTATTGTAATTAACATTAAGCAATTGCTCCTGCGCGTTCATCGGTGTAAATGTAGCTAAAAAAAATTCATTCGACAAGAATAAGAAAAATGGCTATTTACTTATTTTATTTTTTTAAAGGTTTTAAAAAGATATAGGTGTCTAATTTTGCTTATTTTGGCTCATTTTATTGTACTTGACATTAAACAATTGCTCCTGCGTGTTCATCGGTTTAAATGTTGCTAAAAAAAATTCATTCGACAAGAATAAAAAAAATAGCTATTTACTTATTTTATTTTTTTTAAAGGTCTTGATATGACACGGGTGCCTTAGTTTTGCTTATTTTGGCTCAATGTATTGTACTTAACATCGAGCAATTGCTCCTGCGTGTTCATCGGTGTAAATGTAGCTAAAAAAAATTCATTCGACAAGAATAAGAAAAATAGCTATTTACTTATTTTATTTTTTTTAAAGGCTTTCAAAAGATATGGGTGCCTTAGTTATGCTTATTTTGGCTCAATGTATTGTACTTAACATTGAGTAATTGTTCCTGCGTGTTCATCGGTGTAAATGTAGCTAAAAAAAATTCATTCGACAAGAATAAGAAAAATAGCTATTTACTTATTTTATTTTTTTTAAAGGTCCTAAAAAGATATAGGTGTCTAAGTTCTGCTTATTTTGGCTCAATGTATTGTACTTAACATTGGCCACTTGCTCCTGCGTGTTCTTCGGTGTAAATGTAGCTACAAAAAATTCATTCGACAAGAATACGAAAAATAGCTATATACTTATTTTATTTTTTTTAAAGGTCTTGATATGACACGGGTGTCTTAATTTGGCTTATTTTGGCTCATTTTATAGTTATTAACATTGAGCAATTGCTCCTGCGTGTTCATCGGTGTAAATGTAGCTAAAAAAAATTCATTCGACAAGAATAAGAAAAATAGCTATTTACTTATTTTATTTTTTTAAAGATTTTAAAACGATATAGGTGTCTTAATTTTGCTTATTTTGGCTCATTTTATTGTACTTGACATCAAACAATTGCTCCTGCGTGTTCATCGGTTTAAATGTTGCTAAAAAAAATTCATTCGACAAGAATAAAAAAAATAGCTATTTACTTATTTTATTTTTTTTAAAGGTCTTGATATGATAAGGGTGTCTTAATTTTGCTTATTTTGGCTCATTGTATTGTACTTAACATTGGGCAATTGCTCCTGCGTGTTCATCGGTGTAAATGTAGCTAAAAAAAATTCATTCGACAAGAATAAGAAAAATAGCTATTTACTTATTTTATTTTTTTTAAAGGCTTTAAAAAGATATAGGTGCCTTAGTTTTGCTTATTTTGGCTCAATGTATTGTACTTAACATTGAGCAATTGTTCCCGCGTGTTCATCGGTGTAAATGTAGCTACAAAAAATTCATTCGACAAGAATACGAAAAATAGTTATATATTTATTTTATTTTTTTTAATGGTCTTGAAATGATATGGGTGTCTTAATTTTGCTTATTTTGACTCATTGTATTGTACTTAACATTGAGCAATTGCTCCTGCGTGTTCATCGGAGTAAATGTAGCTAAACAAAATTCATTCGACAAGAATACGAAAAATATTTATATACTTATTTTATTTTTTTTAAGGTCTTGATATGACACGGCTGTCTTAATTTGGCTTATTTTCGCTCATTGTATTGTAATTAACATTAAGCAATTGCTCCTGCGCGTTCATCGGTGTAAATGTAGCTAAAAAAAATTCATTCGACAAGAATAAGAAAAATGGCTATTTACTTATTTTATTTTTTTAAAGGTTTTAAAAAGATATAGGTGTCTAATTTTGCTTATTTTGGCTCATTTTATTGTACTTGACATTAAACAATTGCTCCTGCGTGTTCATCGGTTTAAATGTTGCTAAAAAAAATTCATTCGACAAGAATAAAAAAAATAGCTATTTACTTATTTTATTTTTTTTAAAGGTCTTGATATGACACGGGTGCCTTAGTTTTGCTTATTTTGGCTCAATGTATTGTACTTAACATCGAGCAATTGCTCCTGCGTGTTCATCGGTGTAAATGTAGCTAAAAAAAATTCATTCGACAAGAATAAGAAAAATAGCTATTTACTTATTTTATTTTTTTTAAAGGCTTTCAAAAGATATGGGTGCCTTAGTTTTGCTTATTTTGGCTCAATGTATTGTACTTAACATTGAGTAATTGTTCCTGCGTGTTCATCGGTGTAAATGTAGCTAAAAAAAATTCATTCGACTAGAATAAGAAAAATAGCTATTTACTTATTTTATTTTTTTTAAAGGTCCTAAAAAGATATAGGTGTCTAAGTTCTGCTTATTTTGGCTCAATGTATTGTACTTAACATTGGCCACTTGCTCCTGCGTGTTCTTCGGTGTAAATGTAGCTACAAAAAATTCATTCGACAAGAATACGAAAAATAGCTATATACTTATTTTATTTTTTTTAAAGGTCTTGATATGACACGGGTGTCTTAATTTGGCTTATTTTGGCTCATTTTATAGTTATTAACATTGAGCAATTGCTCCTGCGTGTTCATCGGTGTAAATGTAGCTAAAAAAAATTCATTCGACAAGAATAAGAAAAATAGCTATTTACTTATTTTATTTTTTTAAAGGTTTTAAAACGATATAGGTGTCTTAATTTTGCTTATTTTGGCTCATTTTATTGTACTTGACATCAAACAATTGCTCCTGCGTGTTCATCGGTTTAAATGTTGCTAAAAAAAATTCATTCGACAAGAATAAAAAAAATAGCTATTTACTTATTTTATTTTTTTTAAAGGTCTTGATATGATAAGGGTGTCTTAATTTTGCTTATTTTGGCTCATTGTATTGTACTTAACATTGGGCAATTGCTCCTGCGTGTTCATCGGTGTAAATGTAGCTAAAAAAAATTCATTCGACAAGAATAAGAAAAATAGCTATTTACTTATTTTATTTTTTTTAAAGGCTTTAAAAAGATATAGGTGCCTTAGTTTTGCTTATTTTGGCTCAATGTATTGTACTTAACATTGAGCAATTGTTCCCGCGTGTTCATCGGTGTAAATGTAGCTACAAAAAATTCATTCGACAAGAATACGAAAAATAGCTATATATTTATTTTATTTTTTTTAATGGTCTTGAAATGATATGGGTGTCTTAATTTTGCTTATTTTGACTCATTGTATTGTACTTAACATTGAGCAATTGCTCCTGCGTGTTCATCGGAGTAAATGTAGCTAAACAAAATTCATTCGACAAGAATACGAAAAATATTTATATACTTATTTTATTTTTTTTAAAGGTCTTGATATGACACGGCTGTCTTAATTTGGCTTATTTTCGCTCATTGTATTGTAATTAACATTAAGCAATTGCTCCTGCGCGTTCATCGGTGTAAATGTAGCTAAAAAAAATTCATTCGACAAGAATAAGAAAAATGGCTATTTACTTATTTTATTTTTTTAAAGGTTTTAAAAAGATATAGGTGTCTAATTTTGCTTATTTTGGCTCATTTTATTGTACTTGACATTAAACAATTGCTCCTGCGTGTTCATCGGTTTAAATGTTGCTAAAAAAAATTCATTCGACAAGAATAAAAAAAATAGCTATTTACTTATTTTATTTTTTTTAAAGGTCTTGATATGACACGGGTGCCTTAGTTTTGCTTATTTTGGCTCAATGTGTTGTACTTAACATCGAGCAATTGTTCCTGCGTGTTCGCCGGTGTAAATGTAGCTACAAAAAATTCATTCGACAAGATTACGAAAAATAGCTATATACTTATTTTTTTTTTTAAAGGTCTTGATATGACACGGGTTTCTTAATTTGGCTTATTTTGGCTCACTGTGTTGTAATTAACATTGAGCAATTGCTCCTGCGTGTTCATCGGTGTAAATGTAGCTACAAAAAATTCATTCGACAAGAATACAAAAAATAGCTATATACTTCTTTTTTTTTTTAAAGGTCTTTAAAAGATATAGGTGTCTTTATTTTGCTTATTTTGGCTCAATGTATTGTATTTAATATTGAGCAATTGCTCCTGCGTGTTCATCGGTGTAAATGTAGCTTAAAAAAATTCATACGGCAAGAATACGAAAAATAGCTATTTACTTATTTTATTTTTTTTAAAGGTTTTAAAAAGATATAGGTGTCTTAATTTTGCTTATTTTGGCTCATTTTATGGTACTTGACATTAAACAATTGCTCCTGCGTGTTCATCGGTGTAAATGTAGCTAAAAAAAATTCATTCGACAAGAATAAGAAAAATAGCTATTTACTTATTTTATTTTTTTAAAGGTCTTAAAAAGATATAGGTGTCATAATTTTGCTTGTTTAGGTACATTGTGTAGTACTTAACATTGACCACTTGCTCCTGCGTGTACATCGGTGTAAATGTAGCTACAAAAAATTCATTCGACAAGAATACGAAAAATAGCTATATATTATTTTATTTTTTTTAAAGGTCTTGATATGATAAGGGTGTCTTAATTTTGCTTATTTTGGCTCATTGTATTGTACTTGACATTGAGAAATTGCTCCTGCGTGTTCATCGGTTTAAATGTTGCTAAAAAAATTCATTCGACAAGAATAAAAAAAATAGCTATTTACTTATTTTATTTTTTTTAAAGGTCTTGCTATGATATGGGGGTCTTAATTTGGCTTATTTGGCTCAATGTATTGCACTTAACATTGAGCAATTGCTCCTGCGTGTTCATCGGTGTAAATGTAGCTAAAAAAAATTCATTCGACAAGAATAAGAAAAATAGCTATTTACTTATTTTATTTTTTTTAAAGGCTTTAAAAAGATATGGGTGCCTTAGTTTTGCTTATTTTGGCTCAA
Source organism: Psococerastis gibbosa (assembly GCA_963971405.1). Classification (NCBI taxonomy): domain Eukaryota; kingdom Metazoa; phylum Arthropoda; class Insecta; order Psocodea; family Psocidae; genus Psococerastis; species Psococerastis gibbosa. The sequence continues at coordinate 1,359,388 of OZ020485.1, forward strand.
TGTATTGTACTTAACATTGAGTAATTGTTCCTGCGTGTTCATCGGTGTAAATGTAGCTAAAAAAAATTCATTCGACAAGAATAAGAAAAATAGCTATTTACTTATTTTATTTTTTTTAAAGGTCTTGCTATGATAAGGGTGTCTTAATTTTGCTTATTTTGGCTCATTGTATTGTACTTAACATTGGGCAATTGCTCCTGCGTGTTCATCGGTGTAAATGTAGCTAAAAAAAATTCATTCGACAAGAATAAGAAAAATAGCTATTTACTTATTTTATTTTTTTTAAAGGCTTTAAAAAGATATGGGTGCCTTAGTTTTGCTTATTTTGGCTCAATGTATTGTACTTAACATTGAGTAATTGTTCCTGCGTGTTCATCGGTGTAAATGTAGCTAAAAAAAATTCATTCGACAAGAATAAGAAAAATAGCTATTTACTTATTTTATTTTTTTTAAAGGTCTTAAAAAGATATAGGTGTCTAATTTCTGCTTATTTTGGCTCAATGTAATGTACTTAACATTGGCCACTTGCTCCTGCGTGTTCTTCGGTGTAAATGTAGCTTAAAAAAATTCATACGGCAAGAATACGAAAAATAGCTATATACTTCTTTTTTTTTTAAAGGTCTTTAAAAGATATAGGTGTCTTTATTTTGCTTATTTTGGCTCAATGTATTGTACTTAATATTAATTTACTTATTTATTATTTTATATTATTTATTTAATTAATTACTTAATATTATTAAAAAAAATTCATTCGACAAGAATAAGAAAAATAGCTATTTACTTATTTTATTTTTTTAAAGGTTTTAAAACTATATAGGTGTCTTAATTTTGCTTATTTTGGCTCATTTTATTGTATTTGACATCAAACAATTGCTCCTGCGTGTTCATCGGTGTAAATGTAGCTAAACAAAATTCATTCGACAAGAATAAGAAAAATAGCTATTTACTTATTTTATTTTTTTAAAGGTTTTAAAACGATATAGGTGTCTTAATTTTGCTTATTTTGGCTCAATTTATTGTACTTGACATCAAACTATTGCTCCTGCGTGTTCATCGGTTTAAATGTTGCTAAAAAAAATTCATTCGACAAGAATAAAAAAAATAGCTATTTACTTATTTTATTTTTTTTAAAGGTCTTGATATGATAAGGGTGTCTTAATTTTGCTTATTTTGGCTCATTGTATTGTACTTAACATTGGGCAATTGCTCCTGCGTGTTCATCGGTGTAAATGTAGCTAAAAAAAATTCATTCGACAAGAATAAGAAAAATAGCTATTTACTTATTTTATTTTTTTTAAAGGCTTTAAAAAGATATAGGTGCCTTAGTTTTGCTTATTTTGGCTCAATGTATTGTACTTAACATTGAGCAATTGTTCCCGCGTGTTCATCGGTGTAAATGTAGCTACAAAAAATTCATTCGACAAGAATACGAAAAATAGCTATATATTTATTTTATTTTTTTTAATGGTCTTGAAATGATATGGGTGTCTTAATTTTGCTTATTTTGACTCATTGTATTGTACTTAACATTGAGCAATTGCTCCTGCGTGTTCATCGGAGTAAATGTAGCTAAACAAAATTCATTCGACAAGAATACGAAAAATAGCTATATACTTATTTTATTTTTTTTAAAGGTCTTGATATGACACGGGTGTCTTAATTTGGCTTATTTTGGCTCATTTTATAGTTATTAACATTGAGCAATTGCTCCTGCGTGTTCATCGGTGTAAATGTAGCTAAAAAAAATTCATTCGACAAGAATAAGAAAAATAGCTATTTACTTATTTTATTTTTTTAAAGGTTTTAAAACGATATAGGTGTCTTAATTTTGCTTATTTTGGCTCATTTTATTGTACTTGACATCAAACAATTGCTCCTGCGTGTTCATCGGTTTAAATGTTGCTAAAAAAAATTCATTCGACAAGAATAAAAAAAATAGCTATTTACTTATTTTATTTTTTTTAAAGGTCTTGATATGATAAGGGTGTCTTAATTTTGCTTATTTTGGCTCATTGTATTGTACTTAACATTGGGCAATTGCTCCTGCGTGTTCATCGGTGTAAATGTAGCTAAAAAAAATTCATTCGACAAGAATAAGAAAAATAGCTATTTACTTATTTTATTTTTTTTAAAGGCTTTAAAAAGATATAGGTGCCTTAGTTTTGCTTATTTTGGCTCAATGTATTGTACTTAACATTGAGCAATTGTTCCCGCGTGTTCATCGGTGTAAATGTAGCTACAAAAAATTCATTCGACAAGAATACGAAAAATAGCTATATATTTATTTTATTTTTTTTAATGGTCTTGAAATGATATGGGTGTCTTAATTTTGCTTATTTTGACTCATTGTATTGTACTTAACATTGAGCAATTGCTCCTGCGTGTTCATCGGAGTAAATGTAGCTAAACAAAATTCATTCGACAAGAATACGAAAAATATTTATATACTTATTTTATTTTTTTTAAAGGTCTTGATATGACACGGCTGTCTTAATTTGGCTTATTTTCGCTCATTGTATTGTAATTAACATTAAGCAATTGCTCCTGCGCGTTCATCGGTGTAAATGTAGCTAAAAAAAATTCATTCGACAAGAATAAGAAAAATGGCTATTTACTTATTTTATTTTTTTAAAGGTTTTAAAAAGATATAGGTGTCTAATTTTGCTTATTTTGGCTCATTTTATTGTACTTGACATTAAACAATTGCTCCTGCGTGTTCATCGGTTTAAATGTTGCTAAAAAAAATTCATTCGACAAGAATAAAAAAAATAGCTATTTACTTATTTTATTTTTTTTAAAGGTCTTGATATGACACGGGTGCCTTAGTTTTGCTTATTTTGGCTCAATGTGTTGTACTTAACATCGAGCAATTGTTCCTGCGTGTTCGCCGGTGTAAATGTAGCTACAAAAAATTCATTCGACAAGATTACGAAAAATAGCTATATACTTATTTTTTTTTTTAAAGGTCTTGATATGACACGGGTTTCTTAATTTGGCTTATTTTGGCTCACTGTGTTGTAATTAACATTGAGCAATTGCTCCTGCGTGTTCATCGGTGTAAATGTAGCTACAAAAAATTCATTCGACAAGAATACAAAAAATAGCTATATACTTCTTTTTTTTTTTAAAGGTCTTTAAAAGATATAGGTGTCTTTATTTTGCTTATTTTGGCTCAATGTATTGTATTTAATATTGAGCAATTGCTCCTGCGTGTTCATCGGTGTAAATGTAGCTTAAAAAAATTCATACGGCAAGAATACGAAAAATAGCTATTTACTTATTTTATTTTTTTTAAAGGTTTTAAAAAGATATAGGTGTCTTAATTTTGCTTATTTTGGCTCATTTTATGGTACTTGACATTAAACAATTGCTCCTGCGTGTTCATCGGTGTAAATGTAGCTAAAAAAAATTCATTCGACAAGAATAAGAAAAATAGCTATTTACTTATTTTATTTTTTTAAAGGTCTTAAAAAGATATAGGTGTCATAATTTTGCTTGTTTAGGTACATTGTGTAGTACTTAACATTGACCACTTGCTCCTGCGTGTACATCGGTGTAAATGTAGCTACAAAAAATTCATTCGACAAGAATACGAAAAATAGCTATATATTATTTTATTTTTTTTAAAGGTCTTGATATGATAAGGGTGTCTTAATTTTGCTTATTTTGGCTCATTGTATTGTACTTGACATTGAGAAATTGCTCCTGCGTGTTCATCGGTTTAAATGTTGCTAAAAAAATTCATTCGACAAGAATAAAAAAAATAGCTATTTACTTATTTTATTTTTTTTAAAGGTCTTGCTATGATATGGGGGTCTTAATTTGGCTTATTTGGCTCAATGTATTGCACTTAACATTGAGCAATTGCTCCTGCGTGTTCATCGGTGTAAATGTAGCTAAAAAAAATTCATTCGACAAGAATAAGAAAAATAGCTATTTACTTATTTTATTTTTTTTAAAGGCTTTAAAAAGATATGGGTGCCTTAGTTTTGCTTATTTTGGCTCAATGTATTGTACTTAACATTGAGTAATTGTTCCTGCGTGTTCATCGGTGTAAATGTAGCTAAAAAAAATTCATTCGACAAGAATAAGAAAAATAGCTATTTACTTATTTTATTTTTTTTAAAGGTCTTGCTATGATAAGGGTGTCTTAATTTTGCTTATTTTGGCTCATTGTATTGTACTTAACATTGGGCAATTGCTCCTGCGTGTTCATCGGTGTAAATGTAGCTAAAAAAAATTCATTCGACAAGAATAAGAAAAATAGCTATTTACTTATTTTATTTTTTTTAAAGGCTTTAAAAAGATATGGGTGCCTTAGTTTTGCTTATTTTGGCTCAATGTATTGTACTTAACATTGAGTAATTGTTCCTGCGTGTTCATCGGTGTAAATGTAGCTAAAAAAAATTCATTCGACAAGAATAAGAAAAATAGCTATTTACTTATTTTATTTTTTTTAAAGGTCTTAAAAAGATATAGGTGTCTAATTTCTGCTTATTTTGGCTCAATGTAATGTACTTAACATTGGCCACTTGCTCCTGCGTGTTCTTCGGTGTAAATGTAGCTTAAAAAAATTCATACGGCAAGAATACGAAAAATAGCTATATACTTCTTTTTTTTTTAAAGGTCTTTAAAAGATATAGGTGTCTTTATTTTGCTTATTTTGGCTCAATGTATTGTACTTAATATTAATTTACTTATTTATTATTTTATATTATTTATTTAATTAATTACTTAATATTATTAAAAAAAATTCATTCGACAAGAATAAGAAAAATAGCTATTTACTTATTTTATTTTTTTAAAGGTTTTAAAACTATATAGGTGTCTTAATTTTGCTTATTTTGGCTCATTTTATTGTATTTGACATCAAACAATTGCTCCTGCGTGTTCATCGGTGTAAATGTAGCTAAACAAAATTCATTCGACAAGAATAAGAAAAATAGCTATTTACTTATTTTATTTTTTTAAAGGTTTTAAAACGATATAGGTGTCTTAATTTTGCTTATTTTGGCTCAATTTATTGTACTTGACATCAAACTATTGCTCCTGCGTGTTCATCGGTTTAAATGTTGCTAAAAAAAATTCATTCGACAAGAATAAAAAAAATAGCTATTTACTTATTTTATTTTTTTTAAAGGTCTTGATATGATAAGGGTGTCTTAATTTTGCTTATTTTGGCTCATTGTATTGTACTTAACATTGGGCAATTGCTCCTGCGTGTTCATCGGTGTAAATGTAGCTAAAAAAAATTCATTCGACAAGAATAAGAAAAATAGCTATTTACTTATTTTATTTTTTTTAAAGGCTTTAAAAAGATATAGGTGCCTTAGTTTTAGTTATTTTGGCTCAATGTATTGTACTTAACATTGAGCAATTGTTCCCGCGTGTTCATCGGTGTAAATGTAGCTACAAAAAATTCATTCGACAAGAATACGAAAAATAGCTATATATTTATTTTATTTTTTTTAATGGTCTTGAAATGATATGGGTGTCTTAATTTTGCTTATTTTGACTCATTGTATTGTACTTAACATTGAGCAATTGCTCCTGCGTGTTCATCGGAGTAAATGTAGCTAAACAAAATTCATTCGACAAGAATACGAAAAATAGCTATATACTTATTTTATTTTTTTTAAAGGTCTTGATATGACACGGCTGTCTTAATTTGGCTTATTTTGGCTCATTGTATTGTAATTAACATTAAGCAATTGCTCCTGCGCGTTCATCGGTGTAAATGTAGCTAAAAAAAATTCATTCGACAAGAATAAGAAAAATGGCTATTTACTTATTTTATTTTTTTAAAGGTTTTAAAAAGATATAGGTGTCTAATTTTGCTTATTTTGGCTCATTTTATTGTACTTGACATTAAACAATTGCTCCTGCGTGTTCATCGGTTTAAATGTTGCTAAAAAAAATTCATTCGACAAGAATAAAAAAAATAGCTATTTACTTATTTTATTTTTTTTAAAGGTCTTGATATGACACGGGTGCCTTAGTTTTGCTTATTTTGGCTCAATGTATTGTACTTAACATCGAGCAATTGTTCCTGCGTGTTCGCCGGTGTAAATGTAGCTACAAAAAATTCATTCGACAAGAATAAGAAAAGTAGCTATTTACTTATTTTATTTTTTTTAAAGGCTTTAAAAAGATATAGGTGCCTTAGTTTTGCTTATTTTGGCTCAATGTATTGTACTTAACATTGAGCAATTGTTCCCGCGTGTTCATCGGTGTAAATGTAGCTACAAAAAATTCATTCGACAAGAATACAAAAAATAGCTATATACTTCTTTTTTTTTAGAGGTCTTTAAAAGATATAGGTGTCTTTATTTTGCTTATTTTGGCTCAATGTATTGTATTTAATATTGAGCAATTGCTCCTGCGTGTTCATCGGTGTAAATGTAGCTTAAAAAAATTCATACGGCAAGAATACGAAAAATAGCTATTTACTTATTTTATTTTTTTTAAAGGTCTTGAAAAGATATGGGTGTCTTAATATTGCTTATTTTGGCTCACTGTACTATATCTAACATTAGGCAATTGCTCCAGCGTGCTCATCGGTGTAAATGTAGCTACAAAAAATTCATTCGACAAGAATACGAAAAATAGCTATGTACTTATTTTTTTTTTTTACAGGTCTTGATATGATATGAGTGTCTTAATTTTGCTTAATTTGGCTCATTGTATTGTAATTTACATTAAGCAATTGCTCATGCGCGTTCATCGGTGTAAATGTAGCTAAAAAAAATTCATTCGACAAGAATAAGAAAAATAGCTATTTACTTATTGTATTTTTTTAAAGGTTTTAAAAAGATATAGGTGTCTAATTTTGCTTATTTTGGCTCATTTTATTGTACTTGACATTAAACAATTGCTCCTGCGTGTTCATCGGTTTAAATGTTGCTAAAAAAAATTCATTCGACGAGAATAAAAAAAATAGCTATTTACTTATTTTATTTTTTTTAAAGGTCTTGATATGACACGGGTGTCTTAATTTTGCTTATTTTGGCTCATTGTATTGTACTTAACATTAGGCAATTGCTCCTGCGTGTTCATCGGTGTAAATGTAGCTAAAAAAAATTCATTCGTTAAGAATAAGAAAAATAGCTATTTACTTATTTTTTTTTTTAAAGGTTTTAAAAAGATATAGGTGCCTTAGTTTTGCTTATTTTGGCTCAATGTATTGTACTTAACATTGAGCAATTGTTCCTGCCTGTTCGCCGGTGTAAATGTAGCTACAAAAAATTCATTCGACAAAAATAAGAAAAACAGCTATTTACTTATTTTATTTTTTTTAAAGGTCTTAATAAGATATAGGTGTCTTAATTTAGCTTATTTAGGCTCATTGTATTGTACTTAACATTGACCACTTGCTCCTGCGTGTACATCGGTGTAAATGTAGCTACAAAAAATTCATTCGCCAAGAATACGAAAAATAGCTATATACTTATTTTATTTTTTTTAAAGGTCTTGATATGACACGGGTGTCTTAATTTGGCTTATTTTGGCTCATTGTATAGTAATTATTATTGAGCAATTGCTCCTGCGTGTTCATCGGTGTAAATGTAGCTAAAAAAAATTCATTCGACAAGAATAAGAAAAATAGCAATTTACTTATTTTATTTTTTTAAAGGTTTTAAAAAGATATAGGTGTCTTAATTTTGCTTATTTTGGCTCATTTTATTGTACTTGACATCAAACAATTGCTCCTGCGTGTTCATCGGTTTAAATGTTGCTAAAAAAAATTCATTCGACAAGTATAAAAAAAATAGCTATTTACTTATTTTATTTTTTTTAAAGGTCTTGATATGATAAGGGTGTCTTAATTTTGCTTATTTTGGCTCATTGTATTGTACTTAACATTGGGCAATTGCTCCTGCGTGTTCATCGGTGTAAATGTAGCTAAAAAAAATTCATTCGACAAGAATAAGAAAAGTAGCTATTTACTTATTTTATTTTTTTTAAAGGCTTTAAAAAGATATAGGTGCCTTAGTTTTGCTTATTTTGGCTCAATGTATTGTACTTAACATTGAGCAATTGTTCCCGCGTGTTCATCGGTGTAAATGTAGCTACAAAAAATTCATTCGACAAGAATACGAAAAATAGCTATATATTTATTTTATTTTTTTTAATGGTCTTGAAATGATATGGGTGTCTTAATTTTGCTTATTTTGACTCATTGTATTGTACTTAACATTGAGCAATTGCTCCTGCGTGTTCATCGGAGTAAATGTAGCTAAACAAAATTCATTCGACAAGAATACGAAAAATAGCTATATACTTATTTTATTTTTTTTAAAGGTCTTGATATGACACGGCTGTCTTAATTTGGCTTATTTTGGCTCATTGTATTGTAATTAACATTAAGCAATTGCTCCTGCGCGTTCATCGGTGTAAATGTAGCTAAAAAAAATTCATTCGACAAGAATAAGAAAAATGGCTATTTACTTATTTTATTTTTTTAAAGGTTTTAAAAAGATATAGGTGTCTAATTTTGCTTATTTTGGCTCATTTTATTGTTCTTGACATTAAACAATTGCTCCTGCGTGTTCATCGGTTTAAATGTTGCTAAAAAAAATTCATTCGACAAGAATAAAAAAAATAGCTATTTACTTATTTTATTTTTTTTAAAGGTCTTGGTATGACACGGGTGCCTTAGTTTTGCTTATTTTGGCTCAATGTATTGTACTTAACATCGAGCAATTGTTCCTGCGTGTTCGCCGGTGTAAATGTAGCTACAAAAAATTCATTCGACAAGATTACGAAAAATAGCTATATACTTATTTTTTTTTTAAAGGTCTTGATATGACACGGGTTTCTTAATTTGGCTTATTTTGGCTCACTGTGTTGTAATTAACATTGAGCAATTGCTTCTGCGTGTTCATCGGTGTAAATGTAGCTACAAAAAATTCATTCGACAAGAATACAAAAAATAGCTATGTACTTATTTTTTTTTTTACAGGTCTTGATATGATATGAGTGTCTTAATTTTGCTTAATTTGGCTCATTGTATTGTAATTTACATTAAGCAATTGCTCATGCGCGTTCATCGGTGTAAATGTAGCTAAAAAAAATTCATTCGACAAGAATAAGAAAAATAGCTATTTACTTATTTTATTTTTTTTAAAGGTCTTGAAAAGATATGGGTGTCTTAATATTGCTTATTTTGGCTCACTGTACTATATCTAACATTAGGCAATTGCTCCAGCGTGCTCATCGGTGTAAATGTAGCTACAAAAAATTCATTCGACAAGAATACGAAAAATAGCTATGTACTTATTTTTTTTTTTTACAGGTCTTGATATGATATGAGTGTCTTAATTTTGCTTAATTTGGCTCATTGTATTGTAATTTACATTAAGCAATTGCTCATGCGCGTTCATCGGTGTAAATGTAGCTAAAAAAAATTCATTCGACAAGAATAAGAAAAATAGCTATTTACTTATTTTATTTTTTTAAAGGTTTTAAAAAGATATAGGTGTCTAATTTTGCTTATTTTGGCTCATTTTATTGTACTTGACATTAAACAATTGCTCCTGCGTGTTCATCGGTTTAAATGTTGCTAAAAAAAATTCATTCGACGAGAATAAAAAAAATAGCTATTTACTTATTTTATTTTTTTAAAGGTCTTGATATGACACGGGTGTCTTAATTTTGCTTATTTTGGCTCATTGTATTGTACTTAACATTAGGCAATTGCTCCTGCGTGTTCATCGGTGTAAATGTAGCTAAAAAAAATTCATTCGTTAAGAATAAGAAAAATAGCTATTTACTTATTTTTTTTTTTTAAAGGTTTTAAAAAGATATAGGTGCCTTAGTTTTGCTTATTTTGGCTCAATGTATTGTACTTAATATTGAGCAATTGTTCCTGCCTGTTCGCCGGTGTAAATGTAGCTACAAAAAATTCATTCGACAAAAATAAGAAAAACAGCTATTTACTTATTTTATTTTTTTTAAAGGTCTTAATAAGATATAGGTGTCTTAATTTAGCTTATTTAGGCTCATTGTATTGTACTTAACATTGACCACTTGCTCCTGCGTGTACATCGGTGTAAATGTAGCTACAAAAAATTCATTCGCCAAGAATACGAAAAATAGCTATATACTTATTTTATTTTTTTTAAAGGTCTTGATATGACACGGGTGTCTTAATTTGGCTTATTTTGGCTCATTGTATAGTAATTATTATTGAGCAATTGCTCCTGCGTGTTCATCGGTGTAAATGTAGCTAAAAAAAATTCATTCGACAAGAATAAGAAAAATAGCAATTTACTTATTTTATTTTTTTAAAGGTTTTAAAAAGATATAGGTGTCTTAATTTTGCTTATTTTGGCTCATTTTATTGTACTTGACATCAAACAATTGCTCCTGCGTGTTCATCGGTTTAAATGTTGCTAAAAAAAATTCATTCGACAAGAATAAAAAAAATAGCTATTTACTTATTTTATTTTTTTTAAAGGTCTTGATATGATAAGGGTGTCTTAATTTTGCTTATTTTGGCTCATTGTATTGTACTTAACATTGGGCAATTGCTCCTGCGTGTTCATCGGTGTAAATGTAGCTAAAAAAAATTCATTCGACAAGAATAAGAAAAGTAGCTATTTACTTATTTTATTTTTTTTAAAGGCTTTAAAAAGATATAGGTGCCTTAGTTTTGCTTATTTTGGCTCAATGTATTGTACTTAACATTGAGCAATTGTTCCCGCGTGTTCATCGGTGTAAATGTAGCTACAAAAAATTCATTCGACAAGAATACGAAAAATAGCTATATATTTATTTTATTTTTTTTAATGGTCTTGAAATGATATGGGTGTCTTAATTTTGCTTATTTTGACTCATTGTATTGTACTTAACATTGAGCAATTGCTCCTGCGTGTTCATCGGAGTAAATGTAGCTAAACAAAATTCATTCGACAAGAATACGAAAAATAGCTATATACTTATTTTATTTTTTTTAAAGGTCTTGATATGACACGGCTGTCTTAATTTGGCTTATTTTGGCTCATTGTATTGTAATTAACATTAAGCAATTGCTCCTGCGCGTTCATCGGTGTAAATGTAGCTAAAAAAAATTCATTCGACAAGAATAAGAAAAATGGCTATTTACTTATTTTATTTTTTTAAAGGTTTTAAAAAGATATAGGTGTCTAATTTTGCTTATTTTGGCTCATTTTATTGTACTTGACATTAAACAATTGCTCCTGCGTGTTCATCGGTTTAAATGTTGCTAAAAAAAATTCATTCGACAAGAATAAAAAAAATAGCTATTTACTTATTTTATTTTTTTTAAAGGTCTTGATATGACACGGGTGCCTTAGTTTTGCTTATTTTGGCTCAATGTATTGTACTTAACATCGAGCAATTGTTCCTGCGTGTTCGCCGGTGTAAATGTAGCTACAAAAAATTCATTCGACAAGATTACGAAAAATAGCTATATACTTATTTTTTTTTTTAAAGGTCTTGATATGACACGGGTTTCTTAATTTGGCTTATTTTGGCTCACTGTGTTGTAATTAACATTGAGCAATTGCTTCTGCGTGTTCATCGGTGTAAATGTAGCTACAAAAAATTCATTCGACAAGAATACAAAAAATAGCTATGTACTTATTTTTTTTTTTTACAGGTCTTGATATGATATGAGTGTCTTAATTTTGCTTAATTTGGCTCATTGTATTGTAATTTACATTAAGCAATTGCTCATGCGCGTTCATCGGTGTAAATGTAGCTAAAAAAAATTCATTCGACAAGAATAAGAAAAATAGCTATTTACTTATTTTATTTTTTTTAAAGGTCTTGAAAAGATATGGGTGTCTTAATATTGCTTATTTTGGCTCACTGTACTATATCTAACATTAGGCAATTGCTCCAGCGTGCTCATCGGTGTAAATGTAGCTACAAAAAATTCATTCGACAAGAATACGAAAAATAGCTATGTACTTATTTTTTTTTTTTACAGGTCTTGATATGATATGAGTGTCTTAATTTTGCTTAATTTGGCTCATTGTATTGTAATTTACATTAAGCAATTGCTCATGCGCGTTCATCGGTGTAAATGTAGCTAAAAAAAATTCATTCGACAAGAATAAGAAAAATAGCTATTTACTTATTTTATTTTTTTAAAGGTTTTAAAAAGATATAGGTGTCTAATTTTGCTTATTTTGGCTCATTTTATTGTACTTGACATTAAACAATTGCTCCTGCGTGTTCATCGGTTTAAATGTTGCTAAAAAAAATTCATTCGACGAGAATAAAAAAAATAGCTATTTACTTATTTTATTTTTTTTAAAGGTCTTGATATGACACGGGTGTCTTAGTTTTGCTTATTTTGGCTCATTGTATTGTACTTAACATTAGGCAATTGCTCCTGCGTGTTCATCGGTGTAAATGTAGCTAAAAAAAATTCATTCGTTAAGAATAAGAAAAATAGCTATTTACTTATTTTTTTTTTTTAAAGGTTTTAAAAAGATATAGGTGCCTTAGTTTTGCTTATTTTGGCTCAATGTATTGTACTTAACATTGAGCAATTGTTCCTGCCTGTTCGCCGGTGTAAATGTAGCTACAAAAAATTCATTCGACAAAAATAAGAAAAACAGCTATTTACTTATTTTATTTTTTTTAAAGGTCTTAATAAGATATAGGTGTCTTAATTTAGCTTATTTAGGCTCATTGTATTGTACTTAACATTGACCACTTGCTCCTGCGTGTACATCGGTGTAAATGTAGCTACAAAAAATTCATTCGCCAAGAATACGAAAAATAGCTATATACTTATTTTATTTTTTTTAAAGGTCTTGATATGACACGGGTGTCTTAATTTGGCTTATTTTGGCTCATTGTATAGTAATTATTATTGAGCAATTGCTCCTGCGTGTTCATCGGTGTAAATGTAGCTAAAAAAAATTCATTCGACAAGAATAAGAAAAATAGCAATTTACTTATTTTATTTTTTTAAAGGTTTTAAAAAGATATAGGTGTCTTAATTTTGCTTATTTTGGCTCATTTTATAGTACTTGACATCAAACAATTGCTCCTGCGTGTTCATCGGTTTAAATGTTGCTAAAAAAAATTCATTCGACAAGAATAAAAAAAATAGCTATTTACTTATTTTATTTTTTTTAAAGGTCTTGATATGATAAGGGTGTCTTAATTTTGCTTATTTTGGCTCATTGTATTGTACTTAACATTGGGCAATTGCTCCTGCGTGTTCATCGGTGTAAATGTAGCTAAAAAAAATTCATTCGACAAGAATAAGAAAAGTAGCTATTTACTTATTTTATTTTTTTTAAAGGCTTTAAAAAGATATAGGTGCCTTAGTTTTGCTTATTTTGGCTCAATGTATTGTACTTAACATTGAGCAATTGTTCCCGCGTGTTCATCGGTGTAAATGTAGCTACAAAAAATTCATTCGACAAGAATACGAAAAATAGCTATATATTTATTTTATTTTTTTTAATGGTCTTGAAATGATATGGGTGTCTTAATTTTGCTTATTTTGACTCATTGTATTGTACTTAACATTGAGCAATTGCTCCTGCGTGTTCATCGGAGTAAATGTAGCTAAACAAAATTCATTCGACAAGAATACGAAAAATAGCTATATACTTATTTTATTTTTTTTAAAGGTCTTGATATGACACGGCTGTCTTAATTTGGCTTATTTTGGCTCATTGTATTGTAATTAACATTAAGCAATTGCTCCTGCGCGTTCATCGGTGTAAATGTAGCTAAAAAAAATTCATTCGACAAGAATAAGAAAAATGGCTATTTACTTATTTTATTTTTTTAAAGGTTTTAAAAAGATATAGGTGTCTAATTTTGCTTATTTTGGCTCATTTTATTGTACTTGACATTAAACAATTGCTCCTGCGTGTTCATCGGTTTAAATGTTGCTAAAAAAAATTCATTCGACAAGAATAAAAAAAATAGCTATTTACTTATTTTATTTTTTTTAAAGGTCTTGATATGACACGGGTGCCTTAGTTTTGCTTATTTTGGCTCAATGTATTGTACTTAACATCGAGCAATTGTTCCTGCGTGTTCGCCGGTGTAAATGTAGCTACAAAAAATTCATTCGACAAGATTACGAAAAATAGCTATATACTTATTTTTTTTTTTAAAGGTCTTGATATGACACGGGTTTCTTAATTTGGCTTATTTTGGCTCACTGTGTTGTAATTAACATTGAGCAATTGCTTCTGCGTGTTCATCGGTGTAAATGTAGCTACAAAAAATTCATTCGACAAGAATACAAAAAATAGCTATATACTTCTTTTTTTTTTAAAGGTCTTTAAAAGATATAGGTGTCTTTATTTTGCTTATTTTGGCTCAATGTATTGTATTTAATATTGAGCAATTGCTCCTGCGTGTTCATCGGTGTAAATGTAGCTTAAAAAAATTCATACGGCAAGAATACGAAAAATAGCTATTTACTTATTTTATTTTTTTTAAAGGTCTTGAAAAGATATGGGTGTCTTAATATTGCTTATTTTGGCTCACTGTACTATATCTAACATTAGGCAATTGCTCCAGCGTGCTCATCGGTGTAAATGTAGCTACAAAAAATTCATTCGACAAGAATACGAAAAATAGCTATGTACTTATTTTTTTTTTTACAGGTCTTGATATGATATGAGTGTCTTAATTTTGCTTAATTTGGCTCATTGTATTGTAATTAACATTAAGCAATTGCTCCTGCGTGTTCATCGGTGTAAATGTAGCTAAAAAAAATTCATTCGACAAGAATAAGAAAAACAGCTATTTACTTATTTTATTTTTTTTAAAGGTCTTAATAAGATATAGGTGTCTTAATTTAGCTTATTTAGGCTCATTGTATTGTACTTAACATTGACCACTTGCTCCTGCGTGTACATCGGTGTAAATGTAGCTACAAAAAATTCATTCGCCAAGAATACGAAAAATAGCTATATACTTATTTTATTTTTTTTAAAGGTCTTGATATGACACGGGTGTCTTAATTTGGCTTATTTTGGCTCATTGTATAGTAATTAACATTGAGCAATTGCTCCTGCGTGTTCATCGGTGTAAATGTAGCTAAAAAAAATTCATTCGACAAGAATAAGAAAAATAGCTATTTACTTATTTTATTTTTTTAAAGGTTTTAAAAAGATATAGGTGTCTTAATTTTGCTTATTTTGGCTCATTTTATGGTACTTGACATTAAACAATTGCTCCTGCGTGTTCATCGGTGTAAATGTAGCTAAAAAAAATTCATTCGACAAGAATAAGAAAAATAGCTATTTACTTATTTTATTTTTTTAAAGGTCTTAAAAAGATATAGGTGTCATAATTTTGCTTGATTAGGTACATTGTGTAGTACTTAACATTGACCACTTGCTCCTGCGTGTACATCGGTGTAAATGTAGCTACAAAAAATTCATTCGACAAGAATACGAAAAATAGCTATATATTATTTTATTTTTTTTAAAGGTCTTGATATGATAAGGGTGTCTTAATTTTGCTTATTTTGGCTCATTGTATTGTACTTGACATTGAGAAATTGCTCCTGCGTGTTCATCGGTTTAAATGTTGCTAAAAAAATTCATTCGACAAGAATAAAAAAAATAGCTATTTACTTATTTTATTTTTTTTAAAGGTCTTGATATGATAAGGGTGTCTTAATTTTGCTTATTTCGGCTCATTGTATTGTACTTAACATTGGGCATTTGCTCCTGCGTGTTCATCGGTGTAAATGTAGCTAAAAAAAATTCATTCGACAAGAATAAGAAAAATAGCTATTTACTTATTTTATTTTTTTTAAAGGCTTTAAAAAGATATGGGTGCCTTAGTTTTGCTTATTTTGGCTCAATGTATTGTACCTAACATTGAGCAATTGTTCCTGCGTGTTCATCGGTGTAAATGTAGCTAAAAAAAATTCATTCGACAAGAATAAGAAAAATAGCTATTTACTTATTTTATTTTTTTTAAAGGTCTTAAAAAGATATAGGTGTCTAAGTTCTGCTTATTTTGGCTCAATGTATTGTACTTAACATTGGCCACTTGCTCCTGCGTGTTCTTCGGTGTAAATGTAGCTACAAAAAATTCATTCGACAAGAATACGAAAAATAGCTATATACTTATTTTATTTTTTTTAAAGGTCTTGATATGACACGGGTGTCTTAATTTGGCTTATTTTGGCTCATTGTATAGTAATTAACATTGAGCAATTGCTCCTGCGTGTTCATCGGTGTAAATTTAGCTAAAAAAAATTCATTCGACAAGAATAAGAAAAATAGCTATATACTTCTTTTTTTTTTAAAGGTCTTTAAAAGATATAGGTGTCTTTATTTTGCTTATTTTGGCTCAATGTATTGTATTTAATATTGAGCAATTGCTCCTGCGTGTTCATCGGTGTAAATGTAGCTTAAAAAAATTCATACGGCAAGAATACGAAAAATAGCTATTTACTTATTTTATTTTTTTTAAAGGTCTTGAAAAGATATGGGTGTCTTAATATTGCTTATTTTGGCTCACTGTACTATATCTAACATTAGGCAATTGCTCCAGCGTGCTCATCGGTGTAAATGTAGCTACAAAAAATTCATTCGACAAGAATACGAAAAATAGCTATGTACTTATTTTTTTTTTTTTACAGGTCTTGATATGATATGAGTGTCTTAATTTTGCTTAATTTGGCTCATTGTATTGTAATTAACATTAAGCAATTGCTCCTGCGCGTTCATCGGTGTAAATGTAGCTAAAAAAAATTCATTCGACAAGAATAAGAAAAATAGCTATTTACTTATTTTATTTTTTTAAAGGTTTTAAAAAGATATAGGTGTCTAATTTTGCTTATTTTGGCTCATTTTATTGTACTTGACATTAAACAATTGCTCCTGCGTGTTCATCGGTTTAAATGTTGCTAAAAAAAATTCATTCGACAAGAATAAAAAAAATAGCTATTTACTTATTTTATTTTTTTTAAAGGTCTTGATATGACACGGGTGTCTTAATTTTGCTTATTTTGGCTCATTGTATTGTACTTAACATTAGGCAATTGCTCCTGCGTGTTCATCGGTGTAAATGTAGCTAAAAAAAATTCATTCGTTAAGAATAAGAAAAATAGCTATTTACTTATTTTTTTTTTTTTAAAGGTTTTAAAAAGATATAGGTGCCTTAGTTTTGCTTATTTTGGCTCAATGTATTGTACTTAACATTGAGCAATTGTTCCTGCCTGTTCGCCGGTGTAAATGTAGCTACAAAAAATTCATTCGACAAAAATAAGAAAAACAGCTATTTACTTATTTTATTTTTTTTAAAGGTCTTAATAAGATATAGGTGTCTTAATTTAGCTTATTTAGGCTCATTGTATTGTACTTAACATTGACCACTTGCTCCTGCGTGTACATCGGTGTAAATGTAGCTACAAAAAATTCATTCGCCAAGAATACGAAAAATAGCTATATACTTATTTTATTTTTTTTAAAGGTCTTGATATGACACGGGTGTCTTAATTTGGCTTATTTTGGCTCATTGTATAGTAATTATTATTGAGCAATTGCTCCTGCGTGTTCATCGGTGTAAATGTAGCTAAAAAAAATTCATTCGACAAGAATAAGAAAAATAGCAATTTACTTATTTTATTTTTTTAAAGGTTTTAAAAAGATATAGGTGTCTTAATTTTGCTTATTTTGGCTCATTTTATTGTACTTGACATCAAACAATTGCTCCTGCGTGTTCATCGGTTTAAATGTTGCTAAAAAAAATTCATTCGACAAGAATAAAAAAAATAGCTATTTACTTATTTTATTTTTTTTAAAGGTCTTGATATGATAAGGGTGTCTTAATTTTGCTTATTTTGGCTCATTGTATTGTACTTAACATTGGGCAATTGCTCCTGCGTGTTCATCGGTGTAAATGTAGCTAAAAAAAATTCATTCGACAAGAATAAGAAAAATAGCTATTTACTTATTTTATTTTTTTTAAAGGCTTTAAAAAGATATAGGTGCCTTAGTTTTGCTTATTTTGGCTCAATGTATTGTACTTAACATTGAGCAATTTTTCCCGCGTGTTCATCGGTGTAAATGTAGCTACAAAAAATTCATTCGACAAGAATACGAAAAATAGCTATATATTTATTTTATTTTTTTTAATGGTCTTGAAATGATATGGGTGTCTTAATTTTGCTTATTTTGACTCATTGTATTGTACTTAAAATTGAGCAATTGCTCCTGCGTGTTCATCGGAGTAAATGTAGCTAAACAAAATTCATTCGACAAGAATACGAAAAATAGCTATATACTTATTTTATTTTTTTTAAAGGTCTTGATATGACACGGCTGTCTTAATTTGGCTTATTTTGGCTCATTGTATTGTAATTAACATTAAGCAATTGCTCCTGCGCGTTCATCGGTGTAAATGTAGCTAAAAAAAATTCATTCGACAAGAATAAGAAAAATGGCTATTTACTTATTTTATTTTTTTAAAGGTTTTAAAAAGATATAGGTGTCTAATTTTGCTTATTTTGGCTCATTTTATTGTACTTGACATTAAACAATTGCTCCTGCGTGTTCATCGGTTTAAATGTTGCTAAAAAAAATTCATTCGACAAGAATAAAAAAAATAGCTATTTACTTATTTTATTTTTTTTAAAGGTCTTGATATGACACGGGTGCCTTAGTTTTGCTTATTTTGGCTCACTGTATTGTACTTAACATCGAGCAATTGTTCCTGCGTGTTCGCCGGTGTAAATGTAGCTACAAAAAATTCATTCGACAAGATTACGAAAAATAGCTATATACTTATTTTTTTTTTTAAAGGTCTTGATATGACACGGGTTTCTTAATTTGGCTTATTTTGGCTCACTGTGTTGTAATTAACATTGAGCAATTGCTCCTGCGTGTTCATCGGTGTAAATGTAGCTACAAAAAATTCATTCGACAAGAATACAAAAAATAGCTATATACTTCTTTTTTTTTTAAAGGTCTTTAAAAGATATAGGTGTCTTTATTTTGCTTATTTTGGCTCAATGTATTGTATTTAACATTGGCCACTTGCTCCTGCGTGTCCATCGGTGTAAATGTAGCTAAAAAAAATTCATTCGACAAGAATAAGAAAAACAGCTATTTACTTATTTTATTTTTTTTAAAGGTCTTAATAAGATATAGGTGTCTTAATTTAGCTTATTTAGGCTCATTGTATTGTACTTAACATTGACCACTTGCTCCTGCGTGTACATCGGTGTAAATGTAGCTACAAAAAATTCATTCGCCAAGAATACGAAAAATAGCTATATACTTATTTTATTTTTTTTAAAGGTCTTGATATGACACGGGTGTCTTAATTTGGCTTATTTTGGCTCATTGTATAGTATTTAACATTGAGCAATTGCTCCTGCGTGTTCATCGGTGTAAATGTAGCTAAAAAAAATTCATTCGACAAGAATAAGAAAAATAGCTATTTACTTATTTTATTTTTTTAAAGGTTTTAAAAAGATATAGGTGTCTTAATTTTGCTTATTTTGGCTCATTTTATGGTACTTGACATTAAACAATTGCTCCTGCGTGTTCATCGGTGTAAATGTAGCTAAAAAAAATTCATTCGACAAGAATAAGAAAAATAGCTATTTACTTATTTTATTTTTTTAAAGGTCTTAAAAAGATATAGGTGTCATAATTTTGCTTGTTTAGGTACATTGTGTAGTACTTAACATTGACCACTTGCTCCTGCGTGTACATCGGTGTAAATGTAGCTACAAAAAATTCATTCGACAAGAATACGAAAAATAGCTATATATTATTTTATTTTTTTTAAAGGTCTTGATATGATAAGGGTGTCTTAATTTTGCTTATTTTGGCTCATTGTATTGTACTTGACATTGAGAAATTGCTCCTGCGTGTTCATCGGTTTAAATGTTGCTAAAAAAATTCATTCGACAAGAATAAAAAAAATAGCTATTTACTTATTTTATTTTTTTTAAAGGTCTTGATATGATAAGGGTGTCTTAATTTTGCTTATTTCGGCTCATTGTATTGTACTTAACATTGGGCAATTGCTCCTGCGTGTTCATCGGTGTAAATGTAGCTAAAAAAAATTCATTCGACAAGAATAAGAAAAATAGCTATTTACTTATTTTATTTTTTTTAAAGGCTTTAAAAAGATATGGGTGCCTTAGTTTTGCTTATTTTGGCTCAATGTATTGTACTTAACATTGAGCAATTGTTCCTGCGTGTTCATCGGTGTAAATGTAGCTAAAAAAAATTCATTCGACAAGAATAAGAAAAATAGCTATTTACTTATTTTATTTTTTTTAAAGGTCTTAAAAAGATATAGGTGTCTAAATTCTGCTTATTTTGGCTCAATGTATTGTACTTAACATTGGCCACTTGCTCCTGCTTGTTCTTCGGTGTAAATGTAGCTACAAAAAATTCATTCGACAAGAATACGAAAAATAGCTATATACTTATTTTATTTTTTTTAAAGGTCTTGATATGACACGGGTGTCTTAATTTGGCTTATTTTGGCTCAATGTATAGTAATTAACATTGAGCAATTGCTCCTGCGTGTTCATCGGTGTAAATTTAACTAAAAAAAATTCATTCGACAAGAATAAGAAAAATAGCTATTTACTTATTTTATTTTTTTAAAGGTTTTAAAACGATATAGGTGTCTTAATTTTGCTTATTTTGGCTCATTTTATTGTACTTGACATCAAACAATTGCTCCTGCGTGTTCATCGGTTTAAATGTTGCTAAAAAAAATTCATTCGACAAGAATAAAAAAAATAGCTATTTACTTATTTTATTTTTTTTAAAGGTCTTGATATGATAAGGGTGTCTTAATTTTGCTTATTTTGGCTCATTGTATTGTACTTAACATTGGGCAATTGCTCCTGCGCGTTCATCGGTGTAAATGTAGCTAAAAAAAATTCATTCGACAAGAATAAGAAAAATAGCTATTTACTTATTTTATTTTTTTTAAAGGCTCTAAAAAGATATAGGTGCCTTAGTTTTGCTTATTTTGGCTCAATGTATTGTACTTAACATTGAGCAATTGTTTTTGCGTGTTCATCGGTGTAAATGTAGCTACAAAAAATTCATTCGACAAGAATACGAAAAATAGCTATATATTTATTTTATTTTTTTTAATGGTCTTGAAATGATATGGGTGTCTTAATTTTGCTTATTTTGACTCATTGTATTGTACTTAACATTGAGCAATTGCTCCTGCGTGTTCATCGGAGTAAATGTAGCTAAACAAAATTCATTCGACAAGAATACGAAAAATAGCTATATACTTATTTTATTTTTTTTAAAGGTCTTGATATGACACGGCTGTCTTAATTTGGCTTATTTTGGCTCATTGTATTGTAATTAACATTAAGCAGTTGCTCCTGCGCGTTCATCGGTGTAAATGTAGCTAAAAAAAATTCATTCGACAAGAATAAGAAAAATAGCTATTTACTTATTTTATTTTTTTAAAGGTTTTAAAAAGATATAGGTGTCTAATTTTGCTTATTTTGGCTCATTTTATTGTACTTGACATTAAACAATTGCTCCTGCGTGTTCATCGGTTTAAATGTTGCTAAAAAAAATTCATTCGACAAGAATAAAAAAAATAGCTATTTACTTATTTTATTTTTTTTAAAGGTCATGATATGACACGGGTGTCTTAATTTTGCTTATTTTGGCTCATTGTATTGTACCTAACATTAGGCAATTGCTCCTGCGTGTTCATCGGTGTAAATGTAGCTAAAAAAAATTCATTCGTTAAGAATAAGAAAAATAGCTATTTACTTATTTTTTTTTTTTTTTAAAGGTTTTAAAAAGATATAGGTGCCTTAGTTTTGCTTATTTTGGCTCAATGTATTGTACTTAACATTGAGCAATTGTTGCTGCGTGTTCGCCGGTGTAAATGTAGCTACAAAAAATTCATTCGACAAGATTACGAAAAATAGCTATGTACTTATTTTTTTTTTTACAGGTCTTGATATGATATGAGTGTCTTAATTTTGCTTAATTTGGCTCATTGTATTGTAATTAACATTAAGCAATTGCTCCTGCGCGTTCATCGGTGTAAATGTAGCTAAAAAAAATTCATTCGACAAGAATAAGAAAAATAGCTATTTACTTATTTTATTTTTTTAAAGGTTTTAAAAAGATATAGGTGTCTAATTTTGCTTATTTTGGCTCATTTTATTGTACTTGACATTAAACAATTGCTCCTGCGTGTTCTTATATACTTATATATACTTATTTACTTATTATTATATACTTATTTTTTTTTTTTAAAGGTCTTGATATGACACGGGTTTCTTAATTTGGCTTATTTTGGCTCACTGTGTTGTAATTAACATTGAGCAATTGCTCCTGCGTGTTCATCGGTGTAAATGTAGCTACAAAAAATTCATTCGACAAGAATAAGAAAAATAGCTATTTACTTATTTTATTTTTTTAAAGGTTTTAAAAAGATATAGGTGTCTAATTTTGCTTATTTTGGCTCATTTTATTGTACTTGACATTAAACAATTGCTCCTGCGTGTTCATCGGTTTAAATGTTGCTAAAAAAAATTCATTCGACAAGAATAAAAAAAATAGCTATTTACTTATTTTATTTTTTTTAAAGGTCTTGATATGACACGGGTGTCTTAATTTTGCTTATTTTGGCTCATTGTATTGTACTTAACATTAGGCAATTGCTCCTGCGTGTTCATCGGTGTAAATGTAGCTAAAAAAAATTCATTCGTTAAGAATAAGAAAAATAGCTATTTACTTATTTTTTTTTTTTTAAAGGTTTTAAAAAGATATAGGTGCCTTAGTTTTGCTTATTTTGGCTCAATGTATTGTACTTAACATTGAGCAATTGTTCCTGCGTGTTCGCCGGTGTAAATGTAGCTACAAAAAATTCATTCGACAAGATTACGAAAAATAGCTATATACTTATTTTTTTTTTTAAAGGTCTTGATATGACACGGGTTTCTTAATTTGGCTTATTTTGGCTCAATGTGTTGTAATTAACTTTGAGCAATTGCTCCTGCGTGTTCATCGGTGTAAATGTAGCTACAAAAAATTCATTCGACAAGAATACAAAAAATAGCTATATACTTCTTTTTTTTTTAAAGGTCTTTAAAAGATATAGGTGTCTTTATTTTGCTTATTTTGGCTCAATGTATTGTATTTAATATTGAGCAATTGCTCCTGCGTGTTCATCGGTGTAAATGTAGCTTAAAAAAATTCATACGGCAAGAATACGAAAAATAGCTATTTACTTATTTTATTTTTTTTAAAGGTCTTGAAAAGATATGGGTGTCTTAATATTGCTTATTTTGGCTCACTGAACTATATCTAACATTAGGCAATTGCTCCAGCGTGCTCATCGGTGTAAATGTAGCTACAAAAAATTCATTCGACAAGAATACGAAAAATAGCTATGTACTTATTTTTTTTTTTTACAGGTCTTGATATGATATGAGTGTCTTAATTTTGCTTAATTTGGCTCATTGTATTGTAATTAACATTAAGCAATTGCTCATGCGCGTTCATCGGTGTAAATGTAGCTAAAAAAAATTCATTCGACAAGAATAAGAAAAATAGCTATTTACTTATTTTATTTTTTTAAAGGTTTTAAAAAGATATAGGTGTATAATTTTGCTTATTTTAGGTCATTTTATTGTACTTGACATTAAACAATTGCTCCTGCGTGTTCATCGGTTTAAATGTTGCTAAAAAAAATTCATTCGACAAGAATAAAAAAAATAGCTATTTACTTATTTTATTTTTTTTAAAGGTCTTGATATGACAAGGGTGTCTTAATTTTGCTTATTTTGGCTCATTGTATTGTACTTAACATTAGGCAATTGCTCCTGCGTGTTCATCGGTGTAAATGTAGCTAAAAAAAATTCATTCGTTAAGAATAAGAAAAATAGCTATTTACTTATTTTTTTTTTTTTAAAGGTTTTAAAAAGATATAGGTGCCTTAGTTTTGCTTATTTTGGCTCAATGTATTGTACTTAACATTGAGCAATTGTTCCTGCCTGTTCGCCGGTGTAAATGTAGCTACAAAAAATTCATTCGACACGAATAAGAAAAACAGCTATTTACTTATTTTATTTTTTTTAAAGGTCTTAATAAGATATAGGTGTCTTAATTTAGCTTATTTAGGCTCATTGTATTGTACTTAACATTGACCACTTGCTCCTGCGTGTACATCGGTGTAAATGTAGCTACAAAAAATTCATTCGCCAAGAATACGAAAAATAGCTATATACTTATTTTATTTTTTTTAAAGGTCTTGATATGACACGGGTGTCTTAATTTGGCTTATTTTGGCTCATTGTATAGTAGTTATTATTGAACAATTGCTCCTGCGTGTTCATCGGTGTAAATGTAGCTAAAAAAAATTCATTCGACAAGAATAAGAAAAATAGCAATTTACTTATTTTATTTTTTTAAAGGTTTTAAAAAGATATAGGTGTCTTAATTTTGCTTATTTTGGCTCATTTTATGGTACTTGACATTAAACAATTGCTCCTGCGTGTTCATCGGTGTAAATGTAGCTAAAAAAAATTCATTCGACAAGAATAAGAAAAATAGCAATTTACTTATTTTATTTTTTTAAAGGTTTTAAAAAGATATAGGTGTCTTAATTTTGCTTATTTTGGCTCATTTTATGGTACTTGACATTAAACAATTGCTCCTGCGTGTTCATCGGTGTAAATGTAGCTAAAAAAAATTCATTCGACAAGAATAAGAAAAATAGCTATATACTTATTTTTTTTTTTAAAGGTCTTGATATGACACGGGTTTCTTAATTTGGCTTATTTTGGCTCACTGTGTTGTAATTAACTTTGAGCAATTGCTCCTGCGTGTTCATCGGTGTAAATGTAGCTACAAAAAATTCATTCGACAAGAATACAAAAAATAGCTATATACTTCTTTTTTTTTTTAAAGGTCTTTAAAAGATATAGGTGTCTTTATTTTGCTTATTTTGGCTCAATGTATTGTATTTAATATTGAGCAATTGCTCCTGCGTGTTCATCGGTGTAAATGTAGCTTAAAAAAATTCATACGGCAAGAATACGAAAAATAGCTATTTACTTATTTTATTTTTTTTAAAGGTCTTGAAAAGATATGGGTGTCTTAATATTGCTTATTTTGGCTCACTGTACTATATCTAACATTAGGCAATTGCTCCAGCGTGCTCATCGGTGTAAATGTAGCTACAAAAAATTCATTCGACAAGAATACGAAAAATAGCTATGTACTTATTTTTTTTTTTTACAGGTCTTGATATGATATGAGTGTCTTAATTTTGCTTAATTTGGCTCATTGTATTGTAATTAACATTAAGCAATTGCTCATGCGCGTTCATCGGTGTAAATGTAGCTAAAAAAAATTCATTCGACAAGAATAAGAAAAATAGCTATTTACTTATTTTATTTTTTTAAAGGTTTTAAAAAGATATAGGTGTCTAATTTTGCTTATTTTGGCTCATTTTATTGTACTTGACATTAAACAATTGCTCCTGCGTGTTCATCGGTTTAAATGTTGCTAAAAAAAATTCATTCGACAAGAATAAAAAAAATAGCTATTTACTTATTTTATTTTTTTTAAAGGTCTTGATATGACACGGGTGTCTTAATTTTGCTTATTTAGGCTCATTGTATTGTACTTAACATTAGGCAATTGCTCCTGCGTGTTCATCGGTGTAAATGTAGCTAAAAAAAATTCATTCGTTAAGAATAAGAAAAATAGCTATTTACTTATTTTTTTTTTTTAAAGGTTTTAAAAAGATATAGGTGCCTTAGTTTTGCTTATTTTGGCTCAATGTATTGTACTTAACATTGAGCAATTGTTCCTGCCTGTTCGCCGGTGTAAATGTAGCTACAAAAAATTCATTCGACAAGATTACGAAAAATAGCTATTTACTTATTTTATTTTTTTTAAAGGTCTTGAAAAGATATGGGTGTCTTAATATTGCTTATGTTGGCTCACTGTACTATATCTACATTAGGCAATTGCTCCAGCGTGTTCATCGGTGTAAATGTAGCTACAAAAAATTCATTCGACAAGAATACGAAAAATAGCTATGTACTTATTTTTTTTTTTTTACAGGTCTTGATATGATATGAGTGTCTTAATTTTGCTTAATTTGGCTCATTGTATTGTAATTAACATTAGGCAATTGCTCCTGCGTGTTCATCGGTGTAAATGTAGCTAAAAAAAATTCATTCGTTAAGAATAAGAAAAATAGCTATTTACTTATTTTTTTTTTTTAAAGGTTTTAAAAAGATATAGGTGCCTTAGTTTTGCTTATTTTGGCTCAATGTATTGTACTTAACATTGAGCAATTGTTCCTGCCTGTTCGCCGGTGTAAATGTAGCTACAAAAAATTCATTCGACAAGATTACGAAAAATAGCTATTTACTTATTTTATTTTTTTTAAAGGTCTTGAAAAGATATGGGTGTCTTAATATTGCTTATGTTGGCTCACTGTACTATATCTACATTAGGCAATTGCTCCAGCGTGTTCATCGGTGTAAATGTAGCTACAAAAAATTCATTCGACAAGAATACGAAAAATAGCTATGTACTTATTTTTTTTTTTTTACAGGTCTTGATATGATATGAGTGTCTTAATTTTGCTTAATTTGGCTCATTGTATTGTAATTAACATTGAGCAATTGCTCCTGCGTGTACATCGGTGTAAATGTAGCTACAAAAAATTCATTCGACAAGAATACGAAAAATAGCTATATACTTATTTTATTTTTTTTAAAGGTCTTGATATGACACGGGTGTCTTAATTTGGCTTATTTTGGCTCATTGTATAGTAATTAACATTGAGCAATTGCTCCTGCGTGTTCATCGGTGTAATTGTAGCTAAAAAAAATTCATTCGACAAGAATAAGAAAAATAGCTATTTACTTATTTTATTTTTTTAAAGGTTTTAAAAAGATATAGGTGTCTTAATTTTGCTTATTTTGGCTCATTTTATGGTACTTGACATTAAACAATTGCTCCTGCGTGTTCATCGGTTTAAATGTTGCTAAAAAAAATTCATTCGACAAGAATAAAAAAAATAGCTATTTACTTATTTTATTTTTTTTTACGGTCTTGATATGATAAGGGTGTCTTAATTTTGCTTATTTTGGCTCATTGTGTTGTACTTAACATTGGGCAATTGCTCCTGCGTGTTCATCGGTGTAAATGTAGCTAAAAAAAATTCATTCGACAAGAATATGAAAAATAGCTATTTACTTATTTTATTTTTTTTAAAGGCTTTAAAAAGATATGGGTGCCTTAGTTTTGCTTATTTTGGCTCAATGTATTGTACTTAACATTGAGCAATTGTTCCTGCGTGTTCATCGGTGTAAATGTAGCTAAAAAAAATTCATTCGACAAGAATAAGAAAAATAGCTATTTACTTATTTTATTTTTTTTAAAGGTCTTAAAAAGATATAGGTGTCTAAGTTCTGCTTATTTTGGCTCAATGTATTGTACTTAACATTGGCCACTTGCTCCTGCGTGTTCTTCGGTGTAAATGTAGCTACAAAAAATTCATTCGACAAGAATACGAAAAATAGCTATATACTTATTTTATTTTTTTTAAAGGTCTTGATATGACACGGGTGTCTTAATTTGGCTTATTTTGGCTCATTGTATAGTAATTAACATTGAGCAATTGCTCCTGCGTGTTCATCGGTGTAAATGTAGCTAAAAAAAATTCATTCGACAAGAATAAGAAAAATAGCTATTTACTTATTTTATTTTTTTAAAGGTTTTAAAACGATATAGGTGTCTTAATTTTGCTTATTTTGGCTCATTTTATTGTACTTGACATCAAACAATTGCCCCTGCGTGTTCATCGGTTTAAATGTTGCTAAAAAAAATTCATTCGACAAGAATAAAAAAAATAGCTATTTACTTATTTTATTTTTTTTAAAGGTCTTGATATGATAAGGGTGTCTTAATTTTGCTTATTTTGGCTCATTGTATTGTACTTAACATTGGGCAATTGCTCCTGCGTGTTCATCGGTGTAAATGTAGCTAAAAAAAATTCATTCGACAAGAATAAGAAAAATAGCTATTTACTTATTTTATTTTTTTTAAAGGCTTTAAAAAGATATAGGTGCCTTAGTTTTGCTTATTTTGGCTCAATGTATTGTACTTAACATTGAGCAATTGTTCCTGCGTGTTCATCGGTGTAAATGTAGCTACAAAAAATTCATTCGACAAGAATACGAAAAATAGCTATATATTTTTTTTTTTTTTTTTAATGGTCTTGAAATGATATGGGTGTCTTAATTTTGCTTATTTTGACTCATTGTATTGTACTTAACATTGAGCAATTGCTCCTGCGTGTTCATCGGAGTAAATGTAGCTAAACAAAATTCATTCGACAAGAATACGAAAAATAGCTATATACTTATTTTATTTTTTTTAAAGGTCTTGATATGACACGGCTGTCTTAATTTGGCTTATTTTGGCTCATTGTATTGTAATTAACATTAAGCAATTGCTCCTGCGCGTTCATCGGTGTAAATGTAGCTAAAAAAAATTCATTCGACAAGAATAAGAAAAATAGCTATTTACTTATTTTATTTTTTTAAAGGTTTTAAAAAGATATAGGTGTCTAATTTTGCTTATTTTGGCTCATTTTATTGTACTTGACATTAAACAATTGCTCCTGCGTGTTCATCGGTTTAAATGTTGCTAAAAAAAATTCATTCGACAAGAATAAAAAAAATAGCTATTTACTTATTTTATTTTTTTTAAAGGTCTTGATATGACACGGGTGTCTTAATTTTGCTTATTTTGGCTCATTGTATTGTACTTAACATTAGGCAATTGCTCCTGCGTGTTCATCGGTGTAAATGTAGCTAAAAAAAATTCATTCGACAAGAATATGAAAAATAGCTATTTACTTATTTTATTTTTTTTAAAGGCTTTAAAAAGATATGGGTGCCTTAGTTTTGCTTATTTTGGCTCAATGTATTGTGCTTAACATTGAGCAATTGTTCCTGCGTGTTCATCGGTGTAAATGTAGCTAAAAAAAATTCATTCGACAAGAATAAGAAAAATAGCTATTTACTTATTTTATTTTTTTTAAAGGTCTTAAAAAGATATAGGTGTCTAAGTTCTGCTTATTTTGGCTCAATGTATTGTACTTAACATTGGCCACTTGCTCCTGCGTGTTCTTCGGTGTAAATGTAGCTACAAAAAATTCATTCGACAAGAATACGAAAAATAGCTATATACTTATTTTATTTTTTTTAAAGGTCTTGATATGACACGGGTGTCTTAATTTGGCTTATTTTGGCTCATTGTATAGTAATTAACATTGAGCAATTGCTCCTGCGTGTTCATCGGTGTAAATGTAGCTAAAAAAAATTCATTCGACAAGAATAAGAAAAATAGCTATTTACTTATTTTATTTTTTTAAAGGTTTTAAAACGATATAGGTGTCTTAGTTTTGCTTATTTTGGCTCATTTTATTGTACTTGACATCAAACAATTGCCCCTGCGTGTTCATCGGTTTAAATGTTGCTAAAAAAAATTCATTCGACAAGAATAAAAAAAATAGCTATTTACTTATTTTATTTTTTTTAAAGGTCTTGATATGATAAGGGTGTCTTAATTTTGCTTATTTTGGCTCATTGTATTGTACTTAACATTGGGCAATTGCTCCTGCGTGTTCATCGGTGTAAATGTAGCTAAAAAAAATTCATTCGACAAGAATAAGAAAAATAGCTATTTACTTATTTTATTTTTTTTAAAGGCTTTAAAAAGATATAGGTGCCTTAGTTTTGCTTATTTTGGCTCAATGTATTGTACTTAACATTGAGCAATTGTTCCTGCGTGTTCATCGGTGTAAATGTAGCTACAAAAAATTCATTCGACAAGAATACGAAAAATAGCTATATATTTTTTTTTTTTTTTTTAATGGTCTTGAAATGATATGGGTGTCTTAATTTTGCTTGTTTTGACTCATTGTATTGTACTTAACATTGAGCAATTGCTCCTGCGTGTTCATCGGAGTAAATGTAGCTAAACAAAATTCATTCGACAAGAATACGAAAAATAGCTATATACTTATTTTATTTTTTTTAAAGGTCTTGATATGACACGGCTGTCTTAATTTGGCTTATTTTGGCTCATTGTATTGTAATTAACATTAAGCAATTGCTCCTGCGCGTTCATCGGTGTAAATGTAGCTAAAAAAAATTCATTCGACAAGAATAAGAAAAATAGCTATTTACTTATTTTATTTTTTTAAAGGTTTTAAAAAGATATAGGTGTCTAATTTTGCTTATTTTGGCTCATTTTATTGTACTTGACATTAAACAATTGCTCCTGCGTGTTCATCGGTTTAAATGTTGCTAAAAAAAATTCATTCGACAAGAATAAAAAAAATAGCTATTTACTTATTTTATTTTTTTTAAAGGTCTTGATATGACACGGGTGTCTTAATTTTGCTTATTTTGGCTCATTGTATTGTACTTAACATTAGGCAATTGCTCCTGCGTGTTCATCGGTGTAAATGTAGCTAAAAAAAATTCATTCGTTAAGAATAAGAAAAATAGCTATTTACTTATTTTATTTTTTTTAAAGGTCTTAAAAAGATATAGGTGTCTAAGTTCTGCTTATTTTGGCTCATTGTATTGTACTTAACATTGGCCACTTGCTCCTGCGTGTTCTTCGGTGTAAATGTAGCTACAAAAAATTCATTCGACAAGAATACGAAAAATAGCTATATACTTATTTTATTTTTTTTAAAGGTCTTGATATGACACGGGTGTCTTAATTTGGCTTATTTTGGCTCATTGTATAGTAATTAACATTGAGCAATTGCTCCTGCGTGTTCATCGGTGTAAATGTAGCTAAAAAAAATTCATTCGACAAGAATAAGAAAAATAGCTATTTACTTATTTTATTTTTTTAAAGGTTTTAAAACGATATAGGTGTCTTAATTTTGCTTATTTTGGCTCATTTTATTGTACTTGACATCAAACAATTGCTCCTGCGTGTTAATCGGTTTAAATGTTGCTAAAAAAAATTCATTCGACAAGAATAAAAAAAATAGCTATTTACTTATTTTATTTTTTTTAAAGGTCTTGATATGATAAGGGTGTCTTAATTTTGCTTATTTTGGCTCATTGTATTGTACTTAACATTGGGCAATTGCTCCTGCGTGTTCATCGGTGTAAATGTAGCTAAAAAAAATTCATTCGACAAGAATAAGAAAAATAGCTATTTACTTATTTTATTTTTTTTAAAGGCTTTAAAAAGATATAGGTGCCTTAGTTTTGCTTATTTTGGCTCAATGTATTGTACTTAACATTGAGCAATTGTTCCTGCGTGTTCATCGGTGTAAATGTAGCTACAAAAAATTCATTCGACAAGAATACGAAAAATAGCTATATATTTTTTTTTTTTTTTTTAATGGTCTTGAAATGATATGGGTGTCTTAATTTTGCTTATTTTGACTCATTGTATTGTACTTAACATTGAGCAATTGCTCCTGCGTGTTCATCGGAGTAAATGTAGCTAAACAAAATTCATTCGACAAGAATACGAAAAATAGCTATATACTTATTTTATTTTTTTTAAAGGTCTTGATATGACACGGCTGCCTTAATTTGGCTTATTTTGGCTCATTGTATTGCAATTAACATTAAGCAATTGCTCCTGCGCGTTCATCGGTGTAAATGTAGCTAAAAAAAATTCATTTGACAAGAATAAGAAAAATAGCTATTTACTTATTTTATTTTTTTAAAGGTTTTAAAAAGATATAGGTGTCTAATTTTGCTTATTTTGGCTCATTTTATTGTACTTGACATTAAACAATTGCTCCTGCGTGTTCATCGGTTTAAATGTTGCTAAAAAAAATTCATTCGACAAGAATAAAAAAAATAGCTATTTACTTATTTTATTTTTTTTAAAGGTCTTGATATGACACGGCTGTCTTAATTTGGCTTATTTTGGCTCATTGTATTGTACTTAACATTAGGCAATTGCTTCTGCGTGTTTATCGGTGTAAATGTAGCTAAAAAAAATTCATTCGTTAAGAATAAGAAAAATAGCTATTTACTTATTTTTTTTTTTTAAAGGTTTTAAAAAGGTATAGGTGCCTTAGTTTTGCTTATTTTGGCTCAATGTATTGTACTTAACATTGAACAATTGTTCCTGCCTGTTCGCCGGTGTAAATGTAGCTACAAAAAATTCATTCGACAAGATTACGAAAAATAGCTATATACTTATTTTTTTTTTTAAAGGTCTTGATATGACACGGGTTTCTTAATTTGGCTTATTTTGGCTCACTGTGTTGTAATTAACATTGAGCAATTGCTCCTGCGTGTTCATCGGTGTAAATGTAGCTACAAAAAATTCATTCGACAAGAATACAAAAAATAGCTATATACTTCTTTTTATTTTAAAGGTCTTTAAAAGATATAGGTGTCTTTATTTTGCTTATTTTGGCTCAATGTATTGTATTTAATATTGAGCAATTGCTCCTGCGTGTTCATCGGTGTAAATGTAGCTTAAAAAAATTCATACGGCAAGAATACGAAAAATAGCTATTTACTTATTTTATTTTTTTTAAAGGTCTTGAAAAGATATGGGTGTCTTAATATTGCTTATTTTGGCTCACTGTACTATATCTAACATTAGGCAATTGCTCCAGCGTGCTCATCGGTGTAAATGTAGCTACAAAAAATTCATTCGACAAGAATACGAAAAATAGCTATGTACTTATTTTTTTTTTTTTACAGGTCTTGATATGATATGAGTGTCTTAATTTTGCTTAATTTGGCTCATTGTATTGTAATTAACATTAAGCAATTGCTCCTGCGTGTTCATCGGTGTAAATGTAGCTAAAAAAAATTCATTCGACAAGAATAAGAAAAACAGCTATTTACTTATTTTATTTTTTTTAAAGGTCTTAAAAAGATATAGGTGTCTAAGTTCTGCTTATTTTGGCTCAATGTATTGTACTTAACAAAAATAGCTATTTACTTATTTTATTTTTTTTAAAGGTCTTGATATGATAAGGGTGTCTTAATTTTGCTTATTTTGGCTCATTGTATTGTACTTAACATTAGGCAATTGCTCCTGCGTGTTCATCGGTGTAAATGTAGCTAAAAAAAATTCATTCGTTAAGAATAAGAAAAATAGCTATATACTTATTTTATTTTTTTTAAAGGTCTTGATATGACACGGCTGTCTTAATTTGGCTTATTTTGGCTCATTGTTTTTTTTTTTAAAGGTTTTAAAAAGATATAGGTGCCTTAGTTTTGCTTATTTTGGCTCAATGTATTGTACTTAACATTGAGCAATTGTTCCTGCGTGTTCGCCGGTGTAAATGTAGCTACAAAAAATTCATTCGACAAGATTACGAAAAATAGCTATATACTTATTTTTTTTTTTAAAGGTCTTGATATGACAAGGGTTTCTTAATTTGGCTTATTTTGGCTCACTGTGTTGTAATTAACATTGAGCAATTGCTCCTGCGTGTTCATCGGTGTAAATGTAGCTACAAAAAAATCATTCGACAAGAATACAAAAAATAGCTATATACTTCTTTTTTTTTTTAAAGGTCTTTAAAAGATATAGGTGTCTTTATTTTGCTTATTTTGGGTCAATGTATTGTATTTAATATTGAGCAATTGCTCCTGCGTGTTCATCGGTGTAAATGTAGCTTAAAAAAATTCATACGGCAAGAATACGAAAAATAGCTATTTACTTATTTTATTTTTTTTAAAGGTCTTGAAAAGATATGGGTGTCTTAATATTGCTTATGTTGGCTCACTGTACTATATCTACATTAGGCAATTGCTCCAGCGTGTTCATCGGTGTAAATGTAGCTACAAAAAATTCATTCGACAAGAATACGAAAAATAGCTATGTACTTATTTTTTTTTTTTTACAGGTCTTGATATGATATGAGTGTCTTAATTTTGCTTAATTTGGCTCATTGTATTGTAATTAACATTGAGCAATTGCTCCTGCGTGTTCATCGGTGTAAATGTAGCTAAAAAAAATTCATTCGACAAGAATAAGAAAAACAGCTATTTACTTATTTTATTTTTTTTAAAGGTCTTTATAAGATATAGGTGTCTTAATTTAGCTTATTTAGGCTCATTGCATTGTACTTAACATTGACCATTTGCTCCTGCGTGTACATCGGTGTAAATGTAGCTACAAAAAATTCATTCGACAAGAATACGAAAAATAGCTATATACTTATTTTATTTTTTTTAAAGGTCTTGATATGACACGGGTGTCTTAATTTGGCTTATTTTGGCTCATTGTATAGTAATTAACATTGAGCAATTGCTCCTGCGTGTTCATCGGTGTAATTGTAGCTAAAAAAAATTCATTCGACAAGAATAAGAAAAATAGCTATTTACTTATTTTATTTTTTTAAAGGTTTTAAAAAGATATAGGTGTCTTAATTTTGCTTATTTTGGCTCATTTTATGGTACTTGACATTAAACAATTGCTCCTGCGTGTTCATCGGTTTAAATGTTGCTAAAAAAAATTCATTCGACAAGAATAAAAAAAATAGCTATTTACTTATTTTATTTTTTTTAACGGTCTTGATATGATAAGGGTGTCTTAATTTTGCTTATTTTGGCTCATTGTATTGTACTTAACATTGGGCAATTGCTCCTGCGTGTTCATCGGTGTAAATGTAGCTAAAAAAAATTCATTCGACAAGAATATGAAAAATAGCTATTTACTTATTTTATTTTTTTTAAAGGCTTTAAAAAGATATGGGTGCCTTAGTTTTGCTTATTTTGGCTCAATGTATTGTACTTAACATTGAGCAATTGTTCCTGCGTGTTCATCGGTGTAAATGTAGCTAAAAAAAATTCATTCGACAAGAATAAGAAAAATAGCTATTTACTTATTTTATTTTTTTTAAAGGTCTTAAAAAGATATAGGTGTCTAAGTTCTGCTTATTTTGGCTCAATGTATTGTACTTAACATTGGCCACTTGCTCCTGCGTGTTCTTCGGTGTAAATGTAGCTACAAAAAATTCATTCGACAAGAATACGAAAAATAGCTATATACTTATTTTATTTTTTTTAAAGGTCTTGATATGATAAGGGTGTCTTAATTTTGCTTATTTTGGCTCATTGTATTGTACTTAACATTGGGCAATTGCTCCTGCGTGTTCATCGGTGTAAATGTAGCTAAAAAAAATTCATTCGACAAGAATAAGAAAAATAGCTATTTACTTATTTTATTTTTTTTAAAGGCTTTAAAAAGATATAGGTGCCTTAGTTTTGCTTATTTTGGCTCAATGTATTGTACTTAACATTGAGCAATTGTTCCTGCGTGTTCATCGGTGTAAATGTAGCTACAAAAAATTCATTCGACAAGAATACGAAAAATAGCTATATATTTTTTTTTTTTTTTTAATGGTCTTGAAATGATAAGGGTGTCTTAATTTTGCTTATTTTGGCTCATTGTATTGTACTTAACATTAGGCAATTGCTCCTGCGTGTTCATCGGTGTAAATGTAGCTAAAAAAAATTCATTCGTTAAGAATAAGAAAAATAGCTATATACTTATTTTATTTTTTTTAAAGGTCTTGATATGACACGGCTGTCTTAATTTGGCTTATTTTGGCTCATTGTTTTTTTTTTTAAAGGTTTTAAAAAGATATAGGTGCCTTAGTTTTGCTTATTTTGGCTCAATGTATTGTACTTAACATTTGTTATAATTTCTTTCTTTTCTTGTTTTTACTCCTTCTCATAAAGGCCTCCTCTCAATATACACTAGTAACTGGTACCAGTCCCTTCTTGACGGATGGAATGTAATGCCCAGACTAACTCTTTAAGCCACTAAGGGGCCAGTCACCAGCGTGCATGAGTAGAATGCATTTTACTAGAGATCTAAGGAGCTAGCTACAAATTTAATGAGGCCAGATATTACCTCACACAATAGGCAGCTGAAATCTCCTCTACCCTAGACAAAATACACTCTATCTCTTCTCAGGGGTTTCTTTCCAAATAAAACCAACTATTTTACCCAGGTAAATGAAATAAAATTCTGTAATGTTACGAAAATAACCGAATAAACAAAATCAAAAGTAACCAGTGTGAAACATTATTTAGGCCTACTTAACTGCTGTAAAAGTGTAAATAGAAAGTGCGATCTCTGGTAGTCCTAAAATGTCTCAGATCAGCAATAGGTGGAAAGCGCCAAGGGTTAAGCTATTAGAATTAAGTCTGAGAAAAGATGGCCAACCAATGTAGGTAAACCCTAACCTACATGTCGAAAACAGGACTACAATGACTACCAGAGACCGCCCTCCCAACAAATCTTAATCATTAAAAATTCAAGAAAGACATACTACCGTAGATACTGTATATAGATGAATACAAAACTTGAAACCAGCGGATAGATCCTACCTTCCGTGTTGCATACAGAATTGATTATAGGTTAGCGAATCCACATCAATCTCTTATAAAGCCAATTCCTTCCCTGGTGTTCATGGCAGCTCCAAGTCCAATGTTTTTTCAGTGTAAGGGTACTTAATATCTCATCCCTCTTGGCCCCGGTAAGGCCTTAAAAGCTCTCAGCCTTCCATCATTTCTTTTTAAAAATACAAATCAAAACCAACCTCTCCTCCTTTGGCCATTTTCCTTATCTCCTGTCCTGACTTGTCTCTTCCTATGGTTCCCTTGATTTTTGTAGATGGCAGCACCTTCCGGCCACTCTTGATTTTTCCGCCTTATTTTCAATACATTACAAATCTCCCCTCTTCCAAAAAAAAAATGATTTTAATTCCCTCAAGACATTGAAACATTTTTAAATGAAAACCGCATATACCACAATTTTAAAGGAACGCAGGCTTCAACTGGCTCACTTCTACCCTGCCAACCTCCACTCCCTTCAACGTCTCCAAGGATATTTGGTTCGTTCCCAAAATCTCCTTTACTCGGTAAGGCCCCTTGAACCTCGGCTGAAGCTTCGCCGATATGCTGTCCGCCTTGCTGCTGCGGGGAAAGTCTTTCTTCCAGACTAACGCCCCTTTCACCAACCTAGACGGGCGTCTTCGAAGGTTGTATACATCCGCTGACTTCGCCTTGTACTTCAGCACATGTTCGACCGCTTGCTCGTGTAGTATTTTCAATTTGTTGTTAAGGTCCGTCACATGTTCCACTTCGTCCCCCATCTGAGCATCGCCAGTGTGAGTGACTGGATTCGGATCATAGACAGGCCTGAGATGCCTACCATAAAGTAGTTGTGCCGGCGAAAAACCTGTCGCCGTATGAGGAACTGTTCTAAGGGCTCTCTCAACTATCGGCAGGTACCTGTCCCACTGCTTGTGCTTGTTTTTAGCGTAAATCGCTATACAGTTCTTAATTTGCTGGTTGACTCGCTCCACAGATCCATTCGTAAAAGGTGCATATGCTGGGGTTATGTGATGGGAAATATTCCTTTCCACACACCACAATTTAAACGCTTTGCAAGCAAACGATGATCCTCCATCTGTGATTATCACCTCCGGACACGAATGCGCAGGAATTATATCCTTATCCCACACCTGAATGCATGCGGCCGCTGTAGCTGCTCTAATAGGCCTAATGTATACCCACTTCGACATTTGACACACTGCTACAAAAATGTACTTGTAACCGTTTGGATGCGTTGTAGGCAGTGGCCCAATTAAATCCGCATTTACCACTTGAAATGGTACACTCGCCTGGCTTCTGACCTTCATTATACCTGTTGGTCCCGATGGATCAGGTTTCTGCTGCTGGCACTTAACGCACATCCTGACATAATGCTTCACTGATTGACGCAACCTTGGCCAATAGTATGCCGTTAAAATGGCTTTCGCTGTTTTCAGTGTACCTGGGTGAGAGAAATCATCATGAAATGATCGAATGATTTTGGCTCGTTCATGAGCTTTTGCTACCCTTCTCCGGACAATTTCCTTTGTAACCGGATCTGTGATGAGTTTAAATAGAATGCCATTTTCTATGCTAAAGGCAGGATACTCATTAGGAAATTTCGAAACTCTATCCCTAAGATCTTCATACCATGAATCCTTCATATCTTCTTGACTCCCAATGACACATACCTCCGGAACTCCACTCTTCTTCCTGGTTGTTTCTTCTTCTTCTTCATACGGACACCTTGACATGTAATCACAAAGTCCATTCTGCTCACCACTAACAAATCTTACATACATCTGATACGCACTGATCTTTAGTGCCATTCTATGGAGCATCGGCGTCCCTGATTTTAGATTCTGCAACCACTGTAAACTGCTATGGTCCGTTATAATCTCATTCTGTTTATTTGCTGGTCCGCCCAGAATGTATATTCTAAATTTTTCCAGTCCAAATATAGCTGATAGACATTCTTTTTGTGTGACACTGTATGAACGCTCACTAGGTTTCAATGCTCTGGATGCATATGCAATAACTACATTCCCTTCAACTTTCCTTTGAGTAAGTGCCGCTGAAATGGCTACTGCTGAAGCGTCACATCTGACTTGGAAAGGCTCCGAAAAGTCTGGCGTACCAAGAACCGGAGCTGAGCATAACGCCTCTTTTATCTTTCTAAATGCTACTGACCTTGACTCAGTCCATTGAAACTTTTGGCCTTTCTTGAGTAACTCATTGATTGGCGCGGCTAATTCTCCTAAATTCTTGATAAATTTTCTCAAAAATTGAACACATCCTAAAAATTGTCTCACTTGACGTGGTGTTTTCGGCTCTGACCACTTTTTAATCGCTTCCACTTTCTCTGGGTCTGGCGATAGAGTCAGTGCCGGGTTTGGGCTTGTGGGGGCCCGTGGGCCCGAATTATGTGGGGGCCCTTTCTCGGGGAGAAATTTCTAATCCCCTTAGACGAATATCCCACAATAAATTATAAAATGGTGACACAGGTTGCAAAATCATTATAAAAAAGAAAAGCGATTCTTAGTAATATAAAGTCAAGTCAATAGTACAATACAAGCCTAAGGGCTACTCAACTAAAGCTGTAGACACTGCGGTGTATTTTTAAAAGGAATAAATTAATAGGTACCTAATTATAAACACAAAATTTTAATTTATTTAAAGATGCACTCTTCGACTCTTTATTACAGCAAAACTGTCAATTATATCGTCATAATTTAACGCTGCCACTATGTCGTGATTTATATTCAGCATTGAAAGATGGCTAAGCCGAGCTTCAGAAGAACTGGTGCGACGAGGATTTTTTATGTGTTTTAGTACGGAAAAAGATCGCTCGCTGCTTATGTTGCCACTCATTATAACTAAGTACATCTTCAAAAGTACTTCTACATTGGGAAAGCTATCAGCTACTCCTCTTTCTAAAATCAAATTGTACATGAACCGTTCAAAACTGATACGTTTTTCTTCGATTATATTGTTTTTTTGTGCATCATCTATCACAAATAATTTCACAAACTCACGAAACTGTACTAGCTCGAAGTACAAGTTACCGTCCAAGTCACCTGTGTAACAACTCACCAGGTTCTCTGCCCTAGTTTTCAAATCATCAGGGCTTATTTTTTCTAAATATTGTAAAAATCCAAATTTCCTATTTATGTCTTCATATGCTGAAATTCTCCGATCCAATGATTGCATAAACTGGTCAATTATGGGAATGAAACTTTCGATTCGGAATTTCTCGCTATGACTGAATTCAGCTTCCTCAGTTTTCCCATAATCCAAAGGATTTAGCCTCACATTTCGGATCCGCTTCCGCAAAGTTTCCGATTTATAAGAATTGTGCCCACACAATTCAACACCCTTTTTCTCATATTCTTGGAAAGAATCCCTAAATTCCCCAATGAAGATCTTAAGGGACTCCATCACACTGATCGAAGTATTAATGTCGATTCTTGGATTCTGGAGATTGATGTTTACTGCATTCACCCTTGCCAGTATATCGTTCCAAAGAACAGCGTAAATTGCTATCTCCAACGTGGTAATTTGCAAATAGAGTCCACTTGCTTGGACATCTTCTTCGGAGAGATCTTTAAGGACTTCTCGTATTTCGTTATAGCCCAAAACTAGGCTATTAGTAGCTTCCGCTCTTGAGGACCACCGGGTTAAACTGATTCTTTTGGGCACTGGTATGTTGTGGCCATACTTCTTCGCAGCACTTTTTAGAACATTTGAAAGGACGTTGAACCGAGCTGTGGAACTTGTAAAAAATACATAAATTTGCTCAAGAAAGCTAAAAAATAATTTCGATTGGGAGCAGGAGTCCATCGCTTTTGTGCCCACTAAGTTGAGGGAATGATTGAAACATGGAACCCATAAAGCCAAAGGATTCTCATTTAGCACCAAAGTGCGTAGACCACTATATTCTCCACTCATAGCGGAAGCATTGTCATACGACTGCCCACGAATATCTTTCAAATCCAGGCCGAACTTTTTTAAAACTTTGTTGAGGCCATCAAATAATTCTTTAGCTTTATGGCCTTGGTTTGGCATAAAACTAAGAAATCTTTCCTTTGGTGTGCTTTCTTCTAGATACCTGACAATCACAGTCATTTGATCTATATGGCCTTCGTCAGTTGTTGAATCTACCGAAACCGAATAATATTTGCAGGCTTTTAAGCGTTTAATTATTTCATCGCTAACTTTGGTGGACATCAGCGCAATTAATTCTTCGCAAATGTGGGCAGATAGGTAGTTAACGCCGCCACTACCACTGCCACGATTTCCATGCTTCTCTAAGTGGCCTACTAAAAACGGATCATATTGTGCAATTAGCTCAAGGACTCCCAAATAATTGCCATTTTTGGTTGATCCCAAAATTTCGTTGTCCCCTCGAAAGGCAAGTCCTCGTCCAGAAAGAAATATTATGACGGAAATCAATCTGTTTAGAACGTTTCGCCAATAAGCAATGCTCTCCTTCACTTGTGTGGCCAACTCACGATCAATACGCATTGCCTCGTTTGAGAGATGCTTAAATTGGCAAACTATTTGCAAATGCGTTACGGTAGTTTCATGTCTTTTCAAACGCTCAGACGCATGCTTCCAGTCAGCAAACCCTTCAGTTGAAAACTGATTTGCTGATTTGCAGAGCAATTTACAATAAAAGCAGTATAGCTTCCCCGTACTAGGTGAAAAACATAACCAAGAGCGGCTTATAGACTTGCCTGCCTGAGTTTGACGAAGGAATAAACTTGCATGGCATTTTCTTCTTTTCACTGCATCTACTTGTCCCAAGCTTTTTTCTTTCAAAATATCTTCATTACAATGCTGAGTTTCCAAATTTCCTTTCTTGATCCAATAGTCGATGTGTTGTTGACTAAGAACTGCTGGCCACAATCCCACGTCATTTTCTTTGCAAAATCCATCATCAGCAGTATTTTCGGATTCGTCATTGTTATCAATTACTGCCTACAAGTAAAACAATTACAGTTGTAATTAATTTTGTAAACAATCCTTTCGGCATGGCCGACTCAAGTTTAGGTAGGTTTAATTCATACAGTAAATTAACAGGAGTCCCCCATTTTTAATTCCATAAGAATTACTGGGGTGAGTGGGGTCGGTAATTTTTGATTGCGGTCACCTTAATTAAGTAATTAAAGTCAAACTCTTACCTCTTGGGTAGGGCTAGCAATAACTTGAGAAGATGCAGGAAAATCAGAATCACCACTCATCATTTCAACAAAATTAGAAGTAGAACTAGGAGTAGATGGACCCGTCTCTATTTTTGTTACAAAATCCGTTATACGGCGCGTTTTAGATAAAACATCTTGAATTTTGTTTTCTTTATCTGCTGCGATTTTCCGCTTTTCACTGCCGCTTGCATATTCGCGTTTTCCCTTGTGACGATCCATTATTTCACTACGGAATCAAAAATAAAAATTGTAATAAATTAGTTTTTTCAGAACTCACTAGCCAGAGCCTAATTATCTAGTCCACTTGTTCCTATTGCCCTACTTAAGATGAAATGTGCAGCCACGTGGTCACCACAAAATCGAATACATTTTATTTTTTATCCCCTTTTGTATAAAACATCTCAAAATTCCGAATCATGCGTCTTATAATATAACATTTTATGACATATAACATTTTAGACCAATGAATTTTATATTTATAACGTGCTCGATTTTGTGGCGACCACGTGGCTGGGCACATTTCGTATTAAAATTAATAGGCTTACAAAGTTTTGATGCGTTCTGTGAATTGTGGTAAATGGGCGCAGAATACGAAAAATAAGGACCTTATCTTATAAAGAACAACTATTAGGTACTTCCGCCTCTAATATAAGAATTAACTTATGCTACTTACCTTAACAATATACCAACCAGAAAGTGCTGATAAAAGTAGTTTCAATTTAGAAATTTGATTTCAAATTTTCAATTTGTATTTAATGAAGCAAAACAATCGTGGTTTCAGAGCAGGAGTGGACATACTTCATTTTTTGTTAAATTTTTATCAAAAATGAGTCATTAATGCCACGATGCGTTCGAATTTCCCGCGAAAATTTAAAAAGTTATCTGTTTTGATTTTTTTTAATTTTTTCAATTTTTTATTTGTATTTTTTCGTTTTGTGGGGGCCCCATTTTTGTGGGGGCCCTGGGGCCCGGGCCCACAGTGCCCCATAGCCAAACCCGGCACTGGATAGAGTATCATTACAAATGACATATCCTAAGAATTTCAAACGCTCTTGTAGAAATTTTGACTTTTTATAATTTATGATAAAATTATTTTCTCTTAACTTTGTTAGGACCTTGTCCAGTATTTCCCAATGCTCCTCTACTTTCTTCGTGTAAACACAAATATCATCTACAAAAAAAGCAATACCTTTAGTTCCAAGTGGTCTTAACACTTTACTAATGGTTTTGTGCCATTCATGAGGTACTGTACTTATGCCTAGTGGTGCTCTAGTGTACTCCCACTTTGACGAAATCGTGAAACTTGTATACTTTTGACTGTCCGGATGAATAGGGAGAGAAAAATAAGCTTCTTTTAGGTCAATCAAACTCAGAATACAAGCTCCTTGTATACCTTCAATTACCTGATTCAGGTCCGGTGAAATACTCGTCTGTGGTCTTATTCTAGCGTTTAACGCTCTGAAGTCATTAATCAAGCGCTCTTTTTGGCGCGTATGATCAATATACATAAAGGCTGGTGTGTTCCATTCCGAATTACTTTCTACCAGCACTCCTTGAGCCTGAAGTCTCTTGCATTCCCACTCAGCTTTCTCTTCAAGAGCAGGAGGTAGCCTATACTGTCTTATTTGCACTGGTGGTAACGTTTCATCCACGTAAATCCTTAGAACGCCCGCTTCTGTAACTCCTGATGAATTCTTAAACCTCTCTTGC
Organism: Psococerastis gibbosa; assembly: GCA_963971405.1. Classification (NCBI taxonomy): domain Eukaryota; kingdom Metazoa; phylum Arthropoda; class Insecta; order Psocodea; family Psocidae; genus Psococerastis; species Psococerastis gibbosa. The sequence continues at coordinate 1,402,672 of OZ020485.1, forward strand.
CACTCATTTAATCTGATCGCCGCTGCTTCCTTCATTGCCGGTGTTAGGCAGGGATGAGTGAAATCTGCTGGCACATACTTTTCCAAAACTTGAGAGCTTTCTGTAAATAACTTTGCCTCTTCTTCTAACTCTGCTAATCCTATCTCGTCAACTGACAATTCATTCTGCGAGCATAGCGGAATCCTTTCAGGTTCTTCATTGTTATCATCCGAATCTAGCGTAAGGACTCTGTCAGCTACCCGAATCGACGCCTTTAACTGAGTTAACGTATCCATCCCAATTATGAATGGGTGCCTCAGACCTTTTATAAGGCAAACAGACTGTTTGACTTTCTTTGATCCAATCTTCAGATCGACCCATGCCTTCCCTACTAACTCTGCTGTAGTATTGTCGGCTAATTTCACACTTCCAGTGCCAGGAATAACTCTGTAGCCTTTCGCCAGTAATAAATCAAACCATTTTGCTTGAATACAACTCTTTGAACAACCCGTATCGATCATTCCCGGGAATCTCGTGCCCCCTATATGAACTGAGATGAACATTCTCGCCTGCGGGCCTATGCATGACAATACAATACCATCATCCGACGGTGTTATTCTAGGTAACTCCTTAATGTATTCCGCAAAACAATCTTCTGCTGGACATGGTTCCTTAGCCATGAAGGGTTCTGACAGTGAAGAGGCCAACTCTTCCCTCACTGTCCCCTCTTCCCGTTTCCCTGGTTGGCGTCCAACAACTTATCCACCTTTTCCGTCAATGCCAATATCGCGTCCTGCATTCGGTTCATCCTTTCTTCCGATGACATAGCTGATCCTCTCATGACATTTCTCCTTCGTCCTACGTCACCACAGCCATGACCATACACCACTCCTTTCTTACCACATCGTGTACAAAACACCCCTCTGGGTTTGGGACACTCCCTGAAAAGGTGCGATGGGGATGAGCAATTGTGGCACAATAAATTCACTTCGTCTTCTTCTTCTTCATCACTACGTTCCAGAGCAAACATTGACTGACTTGATTGGACAACTTGACTACTTCTGATAGTAGCCTCTATTGTTGAACACGCATCTTCCAGCTCTTGTAAAGACGAAAATTGCATGAATGCTAATTGGGACTGGTAGACTGGTTGCAGATTTCCTCTCGCTATATCAATAACTACTGTAGCATCCACTTTCATGCCAAGCTTTTTGACTGATCGCCTAATATCGCTGATGAAGTCAATTGGTCGCTCTGTGATACCTTGACGTCTGCCTAATATCGCTTGTAAAGTTCTAGCCTCACCCCTGCATGGTATGTAAGCTTGAATCAGCGCCTTCTTAGCCTTTCTCCAACTTCCCCATTGGCGCAAATGCTGCTCAAAAAACCTATCTACCGGAGCAAGCAGTATGTCACTTATTGCTGGCCAAAATTCATCTAAATCCACTCCATGCAAAACGGCTAGTTTTTCTATTCGTTCTAAGAAATCTTCAATGTCTCCTGTTCCATCAAAGACCAACTTCCTAGCATGTGCCATGTTCAGAAAACGCATTACTTCCGGTCCCACTTGTCGTGTTAGGTCCACATTCTTGTGAAATTTCTTTACCCTCTTCTTCACTGCCGTATCACCACTGGCTCTTGATTCATCCCCGGAATCTGTACTAGACTCCTGACATCTTAGTGACCCCTTCGGTTTAGTATACCTCAAATTACTCTCCTGTTCCACATGACCCGTTTTTTCTTTATTTTTAATACTTTTACCTTTCAGAAAACGAGTTAAGGGCAAGTCTTCATCCGAAGAGCGATGTTCCCTACTCTCGGTCTGATGAATACCCACTTGTTCGGTATTTCCATTTTTATGTTCACTGTTACCCTCTATATGCTCTTCCTCATTGTCTTTCAATTTGTTCCTATTGGCTGCTCTTTTCTCCCTTCCGGTGCCTGACTTGTCCGTCATTGTGAGTATGACCCTTCGTACTGGGTTAATAGCACTCTATTGCTATGTATATTTCTCAAAGGTACAAAAAAATAAAAAATAAAAAATTCGCTAACCTAATCAATTTCACATTTTAAAAGGGCTACGAAACACAACAAAATAATAACCCCAAATAGCTTCTTAGATAAAACACTGCTGCACTCCAATCAATAAGTGTCTATTCCTATAATGAAAGTCCAAAACTGACAATATTCAAAACAAAATATCCAATTAACCAAAGATACCAGCTCTCACACAGTTCGAGCTCACGCTATCCAATCACAAATCGCTAAACCTGACTCTATAAATTCATAATTTGGCCTTTCAATCCGGGGCCACAAGTTCGAAATCCAAAGCATTATCCCTTAACTGACTTTTATCCGACACTAATTGTCCATCTTCGCTAACCCAATCTTAACATAAAGTAGAAAATTTTTTTACTAAGCAATTTAAATCCCCAGATTTGAGACAACTTACTTAATATTCCAATATAATTATAATAGTACAGTATGGGACCCAGTTCCCCTCCGCTTATCCTAAAGTTTCCAAATTTAAAACCTGCAAAGGCGAAGACAGATAACCCCATAAAAGAAAACTACCCCCACAGTAACATAATAAACCAAACATATTTATTGACTTACTACAAGATAGACTGGTAAAACAGTTGATATAGTATAGTATGAAAAGCATACAATATAATAATAGAAGAAACTACCTCCATAGTATCACAATAAACCAAAAATGTCTATTGACTTACTACTGGGCACATTAGAAAAACAATTAATACCGTACTGTATTCGACGAACGCATATGATATAATAATAATAAAAAATCTACATAGTGTCATAATAAACCAGAAATGTCTATCGAGTTACTACCTAGCACACTGAAATAACAGTTAACATAGTACTGTGTATTTTACTGAAGCATACAATATAATAATAATAATCAAAAGGTAGGTAGGTAGGTACTCCGTGCAATGAAATATATATTAGGGTGGGTGGGTAAAATAGCTGAAATTCAAAACTTGGGTGCCATGTTATAATTTCTTTCTTTTCTTGTTTTTACTCCTTCTCATAAAGGCCTCCTCTCAATATACACTAGTAACTGGTACCAGTCCCTTCTTGACGGATGGAATGTAATGCCCAGACTAACTCTTTAAGCCACTAAGGGGCCAGTCACCAGCGTGCATGAGTAGAATGCATTTTACTAGAGATCTAAGGAGCTAGCTACAAATTTAATGAGGCCAGATATTACCTCACACAATAGGCAGCTGAAATCTCCTCTACCCTAGACAAAATACACTCTATCTCTTCTCAGGGGTTTCTTTCCAAATAAAACCAACTATTTTACCCAGGTAAATGAAATAAAATTCTGTAATGTTACGAAAATAACCGAATAAACAAAATCAAAAGTAACCAGTGTGAAACATTATTTAGGCCTACTTAACTGCTGTAAAAGTGTAAATAGAAAGTGCGATCTCTGGTAGTCCTAAAATGTCTCAGATCAGCAATAGGTGGAAAGCGCCAAGGGTTAAGCTATTAGAATTAAGTCTGAGAAAAGATGGCCAACCAATGTAGGTAAACCCTAACCTACATGTCGAAAACAGGACTACAATGACTACCAGAGACCGCCCTCCCAACAAATCTTAATCATTAAAAATTCAAGAAAGACATACTACCGTAGATACTGTATATAGATGAATACAAAACTTGAAACCAGCGGATAGATCCTACCTTCCGTGTTGCATACAGAATTGATTATAGGTTAGCGAATCCACATCAATCTCTTATAAAGCCAATTCCTTCCCTGGTGTTCATGGCAGCTCCAAGTCCAATGTTTTTTCAGTGTAAGGGTACTTAATATCTCATCCCTCTTGGCCCCGGTAAGGCCTTAAAAGCTCTCAGCCTTCCATCATTTCTTTTTAAAAATACAAATCAAAACCAACCTCTCCTCCTTTGGCCATTTTCCTTATCTCCTGTCCTGACTTGTCTCTTCCTATGGTTCCCTTGATTTTTGTAGATGGCAGCACCTTCCGGCCACTCTTGATTTTTCCGCCTTATTTTCAATACATTACACATTGAGCAATTGTTCCTGCGTGTTCGCCGGTGTAAATGTAGCTACAAAAAATTCATTCGACAAGATTACGAAAAATAGCTATATACTTATTTTTTTTTTTAAAGGTCTTGATATGACAAGGGTTTCTTAATTTGGCTTATTTTGGCTCACTGTGTTGTAATTAACATTGAGCAATTGCTCCTGCGTGTTCATCGGTGTAAATGTAGCTACAAAAAAATCATTCGACAAGAATACAAAAAATAGCTATATACTTCTTTTTTTTTTTAAAGGTCTTTAAAAGATATAGGTGTCTTTATTTTGCTTATTTTGGGTCAATGTATTGTATTTAATATTGAGCAATTGCTCCTGCGTGTTCATCGGTGTAAATGTAGCTTAAAAAAATTCATACGGCAAGAATACGAAAAATAGCTATTTACTTATTTTATTTTTTTTAAAGGTCTTGAAAAGATATGGGTGTCTTAATATTGCTTATGTTGGCTCACTGTACTATATCTACATTAGGCAATTGCTCCAGCGTGTTCATCGGTGTAAATGTAGCTACAAAAAATTCATTCGACAAGAATACGAAAAATAGCTATGTACTTATTTTTTTTTTTTTACAGGTCTTGATATGATATGAGTGTCTTAATTTTGCTTAATTTGGCTCATTGTATTGTAATTAACATTGAGCAATTGCTCCTGCGTGTTCATCGGTGTAAATGTAGCTAAAAAAAATTCATTCGACAAGAATAAGAAAAACAGCTATTTACTTATTTTATTTTTTTTAAAGGTCTTTATAAGATATAGGTGTCTTAATTTAGCTTATTTAGGCTCATTGCATTGTACTTAACATTGACCATTTGCTCCTGCGTGTACATCGGTGTAAATGTAGCTACAAAAAATTCATTCGACAAGAATACGAAAAATAGCTATATACTTATTTTATTTTTTTTAAAGGTCTTGATATGACACGGGTGTCTTAATTTGGCTTATTTTGGCTCATTGTATAGTAATTAACATTGAGCAATTGCTCCTGCGTGTTCATCGGTGTAATTGTAGCTAAAAAAAATTCATTCGACAAGAATAAGAAAAATAGCTATTTACTTATTTTATTTTTTTAAAGGTTTTAAAAAGATATAGGTGTCTTAATTTTGCTTATTTTGGCTCATTTTATGGTACTTGACATTAAACAATTGCTCCTGCGTGTTCATCGGTTTAAATGTTGCTAAAAAAAATTCATTCGACAAGAATAAAAAAAATAGCTATTTACTTATTTTATTTTTTTTAACGGTCTTGATATGATAAGGGTGTCTTAATTTTGCTTATTTTGGCTCATTGTATTGTACTTAACATTGGGCAATTGCTCCTGCGTGTTCATCGGTGTAAATGTAGCTAAAAAAAATTCATTCGACAAGAATATGAAAAATAGCTATTTACTTATTTTATTTTTTTTAAAGGCTTTAAAAAGATATGGGTGCCTTAGTTTTGCTTATTTTGGCTCAATGTATTGTACTTAACATTGAGCAATTGTTCCTGCGTGTTCATCGGTGTAAATGTAGCTAAAAAAAATTCATTCGACAAGAATAAGAAAAATAGCTATTTACTTATTTTATTTTTTTTAAAGGTCTTAAAAAGATATAGGTGTCTAAGTTCTGCTTATTTTGGCTCAATGTATTGTACTTAACATTGGCCACTTGCTCCTGCGTGTTCTTCGGTGTAAATGTAGCTACAAAAAATTCATTCGACAAGAATACGAAAAATAGCTATATACTTATTTTATTTTTTTTAAAGGTCTTGATATGACACGGGTGTCTTAATTTGGCTTATTTTGGCTCATTGTATAGTAATTAACATTGAGCAATTGCTCCTGCGTGTTCATCGGTGTAAATGTAGCTAAAAAAAATTCATTCGACAAGAATAAGAAAAATAGCTATTTACTTATTTTATTTTTTTAAAGGTTTTAAAACGATATAGGTGTCTTAATTTTGCTTATTTTGGCTCATTTTATTGTACTTGACATCAAACAATTGCCCCTGCGTGTTCATCGGTTTAAATGTTGCTAAAAAAAATTCATTCGACAAGAATAAAAAAAATAGCTATTTACTTATTTTATTTTTTTTAAAGGTCTTGATATGATAAGGGTGTCTTAATTTTGCTTATTTTGGCTCATTGTATTGTACTTAACATTGGGCAATTGCTCCTGCGTGTTCATCGGTGTAAATGTAGCTAAAAAAAATTCATTCGACAAGAATAAGAAAAATAGCTATTTACTTATTTTATTTTTTTTAAAGGCTTTAAAAAGATATAGGTGCCTTAGTTTTGCTTATTTTGGCTCAATGTATTGTACTTAACATTGAGCAATTGTTCCTGCGTGTTCATCGGTGTAAATGTAGCTACAAAAAATTCATTCGACAAGAATACGAAAAATAGCTATATATTTTTTTTTTTTTTTTTTTAATGGTCTTGAAATGATATGGGTGTCTTAATTTTGCTTATTTTGACTCATTGTATTGTACTTAACATTGAGCAATTGCTCCTGCGTGTTCATCGGAGTAAATGTAGCTAAACAAAATTCATTCGACAAGAATACGAAAAATAGCTATATACTTATTTTATTTTTTTTAAAGGTCTTGATATGACACGGCTGTCTTAATTTGGCTTATTTTGGCTCATTGTATTGTAATTAACATTAAGCAATTGCTCCTGCGCGTTCATCGGTGTAAATGTAGCTAAAAAAAATTCATTCGACAAGAATAAGAAAAATAGCTATTTACTTATTTTATTTTTTTAAAGGTTTTAAAAAGATATAGGTGTCTAATTTTGCTTATTTTGGCTCATTTTATTGTACTTGACATTAATCAATTGCTCCTGCGTGTTCATCGGTTTAAATGTTGCTAAAAAAAATTCATTCGACAAGAATAAAAAAAATAGCTATTTACTTATTTTATTTTTTTTAAAGGTCTTGATATGACACGGGTGTCTTAATTTTGCTTATTTTGGCTCATTGTATTGTACTTAACATTAGGCAATTGCTCCTGCGTGTTCATCGGTGTAAATGTAGCTAAAAAAAATTCATTCGTTAAGAATAAGAAAAATAGCTATTTACTTATTTTATTTTTTTTAAAGGTCTTAAAAAGATATAGGTGTCTAAGTTCTGCTTATTTTGGCTCATTGTATTGTACTTAACATTGGCCACTTGCTCCTGCGTGTTCTTCGGTGTAAATGTAGCTACAAAAAATTCATTCGACAAGAATACGAAAAATAGCTATATACTTATTTTATTTTTTTTAAAGGTCTTGATATGACACGGGTGTCTTAATTTGGCTTATTTTGGCTCATTGTATAGTAATTAACATTGAGCAATTGCTCCTGCGTGTTCATCGGTGTAAATGTAGCTAAAAAAATTCATTCGACAAGAATAAGAAAAATAGCTATTTACTTATTTTATTTTTTTAAAGGTTTTAAAACGATATAGGTGTCTTAATTTTGCTTATTTTGGCTCATTTTATTGTACTTGACATCAAACAATTGCTCCTGCGTGTTCATCGGTTTAAATGTTGCTAAAAAAAATTCATTCGACAAGAATAAAAAAAATAGCTATTTACTTATTTTATTTTTTTTAAAGGTCTTGATATGATAAGGGTGTCTTAATTTTGCTTATTTTGGCTCATTGTATTGTACTTAACATTGGGCAATTGCTCCTGCGTGTTCATCGGTGTAAATGTAGCTAAAAAAAATTCATTCGACAAGAATAAGAAAAATAGCTATTTACTTATTTTATTTTTTTTAAAGGCTTTAAAAAGATATAGGTGCCTTAGTTTTGCTTATTTTGGCTCAATGTATTGTACTTAACATTGAGCAATTGTTCCTGCGTGTTCATCGGTGTAAATGTAGCTACAAAAAATTCATTCGACAAGAATACGAAAAATAGCTATATATTTATTTTTTTTTTTTTTAATGGTCTTGAAATGATATGGGTGTCTTAATTTTGCTTATTTTGACTCATTGTATTGTACTTAACATTGAGCAATTGCTCCTGCGTGTTCATCGGAGTAAATGTAGCTAAACAAAATTCATTCGACAAGAATACGAAAAATAGCTATATACTTATTTTATTTTTTTTAAAGGTCTTGATATGACACGGCTGCCTTAATTTGGCTTATTTTGGCTCATTGTATTGCAATTAACATTAAGCAATTGCTCCTGCGCGTTCATCGGTGTAAATGTAGCTAAAAAAAATTCATTTGACAAGAATAAGAAAAATAGCTATTTACTTATTTTATTTTTTTAAAGGTTTTAAAAAGATATAGGTGTCTAATTTTGCTTATTTTGGCTCATTTTATTGTACTTGACATTAAACAATTGCTCCTGCGTGCTCATCGGTTTAAATGTTGCTAAAAAAAATTCATTCGACAAGAATAAAAAAAATAGCTATTTACTTATTTTATTTTTTTTAAAGGTCTTGATATGACACGGGTGTCTTAATTTTGCTTATTTTGGCTCATTGTATTGTACTTAACATTAGGCAATTGCTCCTGCGTGTTTATCGGTGTAAATGTAGCTAAAAAAAATTCATTCGTTAAGAATAAGAAAAATAGCTATTTACTTATTTTTTTTTTTTAAAGGTTTTAAAAAGATATAGGTGCCTTAGTTTTGCTTATTTTGGCTCAATGTATTGTACTTAACATTGAGCAATTGTTCCTGCGTGTTCGCCGGTGTAAATGTAGCTACAAAAAATTCATTCGACAAGATTACGAAAAATAGCTATATACTTATTTTTTTTTTTAAAGGTCTTGATATGACACGGGTTTCTTAATTTGGCTTATTTTGGCTCACTGTGTTGTAATTAACCTTGAGCAATTGCTCCTGCGTGTTCATCGGTGTAAATGTAGCTACAAAAAATTCATTCGACAAGAATACAAAAAATAGCTATATACTTCTTTTTTTTTTAAAGGTCTTTAAAAGATATAGGTGTCTTTATTTTGCTTATTTTGGCTCAATGTATTGTATTGAATATTGAGCAATTGCTCCTGCGTGTTCATCGGTGTAAATGTAGCTTAAAAAAATTCATACGGCAAGAATACGAAAAATAGCTATATACTTATTTTATTTTTTTTAAAGGTCTTGATATGACACGGGTGTCTTAATTTGGCTTATTTTGGCTCATTGTATAGTAATTAACATTGAGCAATTGCTCCTGCGTGTTCATCGGTGTAAATGTAGCTAAAAAAATTCATTCGACAAGAATAAGAAAAATAGCTATTTACTTATTTTATTTTTTTAAAGGTTTTAAAACGATATAGGTGTCTTAATTTTGCTTATTTTGGCTCATTTTATTGTACTTGACATCAAACAATTGCTCCTGCGTGTTCATCGGTTTAAATGTTGCTAAAAAAAATTCATTCGACAAGAATAAAAAAAATAGCTATTTACTTATTTTATTTTTTTTAAAGGTCTTGATATGATAAGGGTGTCTTAATTTTGCTTATTTTGGCTCATTGTATTGTACTTAACATTGGGCAATTGCTCCTGCGTGTTCATCGGTGTAAATGTAGCTAAAAAAAATTCATTCGACAAGAATAAGAAAAATAGCTATTTACTTATTTTATTTTTTTTAAAGGCTTTAAAAAGATATAGGTGCCTTAGTTTTGCTTATTTTGGCTCAATGTATTGTACTTAACATTGAGCAATTGTTCCTGCGTGTTCATCGGTGTAAATGTAGCTACAAAAAATTCATTCGACAAGAATACGAAAAATAGCTATATATTTTTTTTTTTTTTTTTTAATGGTCTTGAAATGATATGGGTGTCTTAATTTTGCTTATTTTGACTCATTGTATTGTACTTAACATTGAGCAATTGCTCCTGCGTGTTCATCGGAGTAAATGTAGCTAAACAAAATTCATTCGACAAGAATACGAAAAATAGCTATATACTTATTTTATTTTTTTTAAAGGTCTTGATATGACACGGCTGCCTTAATTTGGCTTATTTTGGCTCATTGTATTGCAATTAACATTAAGCAATTGCTCCTGCGCGTTCATCGGTGTAAATGTAGCTAAAAAAAATTCATTTGACAAGAATAAGAAAAATAGCTATTTACTTATTTTATTTTTTTAAAGGTTTTAAAAAGATATAGGTGTCTAATTTTGCTTATTTTGGCTCATTTTATTGTACTTGACATTAAACAATTGCTCCTGCGTGCTCATCGGTTTAAATGTTGCTAAAAAAAATTCATTCGACAAGAATAAAAAAAATAGCTATTTACTTATTTTATTTTTTTTAAAGGTCTTGATATGACACGGGTGTCTTAATTTTGCTTATTTTGGCTCATTGTATTGTACTTAACATTAGGCAATTGCTCCTGCGTGTTTATCGGTGTAAATGTAGCTAAAAAAAATTCATTCGTTAAGAATAAGAAAAATAGCTATTTACTTATTTTTTTTTTTTAAAGGTTTTAAAAAGATATAGGTGCCTTAGTTTTGCTTATTTTGGCTCAATGTATTGTACTTAACATTGAGCAATTGTTCCTGCGTGTTCGCCGGTGTAAATGTAGCTACAAAAAATTCATTCGACAAGATTACGAAAAATAGCTATATACTTATTTTTTTTTTTAAAGGTCTTGATATGACACGGGTTTCTTAATTTGGCTTATTTTGGCTCACTGTGTTGTAATTAACCTTGAGCAATTGCTCCTGCGTGTTCATCGGTGTAAATGTAGCTACAAAAAATTCATTCGACAAGAATACAAAAAATAGCTATATACTTCTTTTTTTTTTAAAGGTCTTTAAAAGATATAGGTGTCTTTATTTTGCTTATTTTGGCTCAATGTATTGTATTGAATATTGAGCAATTGCTCCTGCGTGTTCATCGGTGTAAATGTAGCTTAAAAAAATTCATACGGCAAGAATACGAAAAATAGCTATTTACTTATTTTATTTTTTTTAAAGGTCTTGAAAAGATATGGGTGTCTTAATATTGCTTATTTTGGCTCACTGTACTATATCTAACATTAGGCAATTGCTCCAGCGTGCTCATCGGTGTAAATGTAGCTACAAAAAATTCATTCGACAAGAATACGAAAAATAGCTATGTACTTATTTTTTTTTTTTACAGGTCTTGATATGATATGAGTGTCTTAATTTTGCTTAATTTGGCTCATTGTATTGTAATTAACATTAAACAATTGCTCCTGCGTGTTCATCGGTGTAAATGTAGCTAAAAAAAATTCATTCGACAAGAATAAGAAAAACAGCTATTTACTTATTTTATTTTTTTTAAAGGTCTTAATAAGATATAGGTGTCTTAATTTAGCTTATTTAGGCTCATTGTATTGCACTTAACATTGGGCAATTGCTCCTCCGTGTTCATCGGTGTAAATGTAGCTAAAAAAAATTCATTCGACAAGAATAAGAAAAATAGCTATTTACTTATTTTATTTTTTTTAAAGGCTTTAAAAAGATATAGGTGCCTTAGTTTTGCTTATTTTGGCTCAATGTATTGTACTTAACATTGAGCAATTGTTCCTGCGTGTTCATCGGTGTAAATGTAGCTAAAAAAAATTCATTCGACAAGAATAAGAAAAATAGCTATTTACTTATTTTATTTTTTTTAAAGGTCTTAAAAAGATATAGGTGTCTTAGTTCTGCTTATTTTGGCTCAATGTATTGTACTTAACATTGGCCACTTGCTCCTGCGTGTTCTTCGGTGTAAATGTAGCTACAAAAAATTCATTCGACAAGAATACGAAAAATAGCTATATACTTATTTTATTTTTTTTAAAGGTCTTGATATGACACGGGTGTCTTAATTTGGCTTATTTTGGCTCATTGTATAGTGATTAACATTGAGCAATTGCTCCTGCGTGTTCATCGGTGTAAATGTAGCTAAAAAAAATTCATTCGACAAGAATAAGAAAAATTGCTATTTACTTATTTTATTTTTTTAAAGGTTTTAAAACGATATAGGTGTCTTAATTTTGCTTATTTTGGCTCATTTTATTGTACTTGACATTAAACAATTGCTCCTGCGTGTTCATCGGTTTAAATGTTGCTAAAAAAAATTCATTCGACAAGAATAAAAAAAATAGCTATTTACTTATTTTATTTTTTTTAAAGGTCTTGATATGATAAGGGTGTCTTAATTTTGCTTATTTTGGCTCATTGTATTGTACTTAACATTGGGCAATTGCTTCTGCGTGTTCATCGGTGTAAATGTAGCTAAAAAAAATTCATTCGACAAGAATAAGAAAAATAGCTATTTACTTATTTTATTTTTTTTAAAGGCTTCAAAAAGATATAGGTGCGTTAGTTTTGCTTATTTTGGCTCAATGTATTGTACTTAACATTGAGCAGTTGTTCCTGCGTGTTCATCGGTGTAAATGTAGCTAAAAAAAATTCATTCGACAAGAATAAGAAAAATAGCTATTTACTTATTTTATTTTTTTTAAAGGTCTTAAAAAGATATAGGTGTCTTAGTTCTGCTTATTTTGGCTCAATGTATTGTACTTAACATTGGCCACTTGCTCCTGCGTGTTCTTCGGTGTAAATGTAGCTACAAAAAATTCATTCGACAAGAATACGAAAAATAGCTATATACTTATTTTATTTTTTTTAAAGGTCTTGATATGACACGGGTGTCTTAATTTGGCTTATTTTGGCTCATTGTATAGTGATTAACATTGTGCAATTGCTCCTGCGTGTTCATCGGTGTAAATGTAGCTAAAAAAAATTCATTCGACAAGAATAAGAAAAATAGCTATATACTTATTTTATTTTTTTTAAAGGTCTTGAAAAGATATGGGTGTCTTAATATTGCTTATTTTGGCTCACTGTACTGTATCTAACATTAGGCAATTGCTCCAGCGTGTTCATCGGTGTAAATGTAGCTACAAAAAATTTCATTCGACTAGAATACGAAAAATAGCTATATACTTATTTTTTATTTTAAAGGTCTTGATATGATATGAGTGTCCTAATTTTGCTTCTTTTGGCTCATTGTATTGTACTAAACATTGAGCAATTGCTCCGGCGTGTTCATCGGTGTAAATGTAGCTAAAAAAAATTCATACGGCAAGAATACGAAAAATAGCTATTTACTTATTTTATTTTTTTTAAAGGTCTTTAAAAGATATAGGTGTCTTTATTTTGCTTATTTTGGCTCAATGTATTGTATTTAATATTGAGCAATTGCTCCTGCGTGTTCATCGGTGTAAATGTAGCTTAAAAAAATTCATACGGCAAGAATACGAAAAATAGCTATTTACTTATTTTATTTTTTTTAAAGGTCTTGAAAAGATATGGGTGTCTTAATATTGCTTATTTTGGCTCACTGTACTATATCTAACATTAAACAATTGCTCCAGCGTGCTCATCGGTGTAAATGTAGCTACAAAAAATTCATTCGACAAGAATACGAAAAATAGCTATGTACTTATTTTTTTTTTTTACAGGTCTTGATATGATATGAGTGTCTTAATTTTGCTTAATTTGGCTCATTGTATTGTAATTAACATTAAGCAATTGCTCCTGCGTGTTCATCGGTGTAAATGTAGCTAAAAAAAATTCATTCGACAAGAATAAGAAAAACAGCTATTTACTTATTTTATTTTTTTTAAAGGTCTTAATAAGATATAGGTGTCTTAATTTAGCTTATTTAGGCTCATTGTATTGTACTTAACATTGGGCAATTGCTCCTGCGTGTTCATCGGTGTAAATGTAGCTAAAAAAAATTCATTCGACAAGAATAAGAAAAATAGCTATTTACTTATTTTATTTTTTTTAAAGGCTTTAAAAAGATATAGGTGCCTTAGTTTTGCTTATTTTGGCTCAATGTATTGTACTTAACATTGAGCAATTGTTCCTGCGTGTTCATCGGTGTAAATGTAGCTAAAAAAAATTCATTCGACAAGAATAAGAAAAATAGCTATTTACTTATTTTATTTTTTTTAAAGGTCTTAAAAAGATATAGGTGTCTTAGTTCTGCTTATTTTGGCTCAATGTATTGTACTTAACATTGGCCACTTGCTCCTGCGTGTTCTTCGGTGTAAATGTAGCTACAAAAAATTCATTCGACAAGAATACGAAAAATAGCTATATACTTATTTTTTTTTTTTTAAAGGTCTTGATATGACACGGGTGTCTTAATTTGGCTTATTTTGGCTCATAGTATAGTGATTAACATTGAGCAATTGCTCCGGCGTGTTCATCGGTGTAAATGTAGCTAAAAAAAATTCATTCGACAAGAATAAGAAAAATAGCTATTTACTTATTTTATTTTTTTAAAGGTTTTAAAACGATATAGGTGTCTTAATTTTGCTTATTTTGGCTCATTTTATTGTACTTGACATTAAACAATTGCTCCTGCGTGTTCATCGGTTTAAATGTTGCTAAAAAAAATTCATTCGACAAGAATAAAAAAAATAGCTATTTACTTATTTTATTTTTTTTAAAGGTCTTGATATGATAAGGGTGTCTTAATTTTGCTTATTTTGGCTCATTGTATTGTACTTAACATTGGGCAATTGCTCCTGCGTGTTCATCGGTGTAAATGTAGCTAAAAAAAATTCATTCGACAAGAATAAGAAAAATAGCTATTTACTTATTTTATTTTTTTTAAAGGCTTTAAAAAGATATAGGTGCCTTAGTTTTGCTTATTTTGGCTCAATGTATTGTACTTAACATTGAGCAGTTGTTCCTGCGTGTTCATCGGTGTAAATGTAGCTAAAAAAAATTCATTCGACAAGAATAAGAAAAATAGCTATTTACTTATTTTATTTTTTTTAAAGGTCTTAAAAAGATATAGGTGTCTTAGTTCTGCTTATTTTGGCTCAATGTATTGTATTTAACATTGGCCACTTGCTCCTGCGTGTTCTTCGGTGTAAATGTAGCTACAAAAAATTCATTCGACAAGAATACGAAAAATAGCTATATACTTATTTTATTTTTTTTAAAGGTCTTGATATGACATGGGTGTCTTAATTTGGCTTATTTTGGCTCATTGTATAGTGATTAACATTGAGCAATTGCTCCTGCGTGTTCATCGGTGTAAATGTAGCTAAAAAAAATTCATTCGACAAGAATAAGAAAAATAGCTATATACTTATTTTATTTTTTTTAAAGGTCTTGAAAAGATATGGGTGTCTTAATATTGCTTATTTTGGCTCACTGTACTGTATCTAACATTAGGCAATTGCTCCAGCGTGTTCATCGGTGTAAATGTAGCTACAAAAAATTTCATTCGAATAGAATACGAAAAATAGCTATATACTTATTTTTTTTTTTAAAGGTCTTGATATGATATGAGTGTCCTAATTTTGCTTATTTTGGCTCATTGTATTGTACTAAACATTGAGCAATTGCTCCGGCGTGTTCATCGGTGTAAATGTAGCTAAAAAAAATTCATTCGACAAGAATAAGAAAAATAGCTATTTACTTATTTTATTTTTTTTAAAGGTTTTAAAAAGATATAGGTGTCTTAATTTTGTGTATTTTGGCTCACTGTATTGTACTTAACATTGAGCAATTGTTCCTGCGTGTTCATCGGTGTAAATGTAGCTAAAAAAAATTCATTCGACAAGAATAAGAAAAATAGCTATTTACTTATTTTATTTTTTTTAAAGGTCTTAAAAAGATATAGGTGTCTTAATTTTGCTTATTTAGGCTCATTGTATTGTACTTAACATTGACCACTTGCTCCTGTTGTACATCGGTGTAAATGTAGCTACAAAAAATTCATTCGACAAGAATACAAAAAATAGCTATTTACTTATTATATTTTTTTAAAGGTCGTAAAAAGATAAAGGTGTCATAATTTTGCTTGTTTTGGCTCAATGTATTGTATTTAATATTGAGCAATTGCTCCTGCGTGTTAATCGGTGTAAATGTAGCTAAAAAAAATTCATTCGACAAGAGTAAGAAAAATAGCTATTTACTTAATATATTTTTTTAAAGGTCTTAAAAAGATATAGGTGTCATAATTTTGCTTGTTTAGGTACATTGTGTAGTACTTAACATTGAGCAATTGCTCCTGCGTGTTCATCGGTGTAAATGTAGCTACAAAAAATTCATTCGACAAGAATACGAAAAATAGCTATATACATATTTTCTTTTTTTTAATGGTCTTGAAATGATATGCGTGTCTTAATTTTGCTTATTTTGACTCATTGTATTGTACTTAACATTGAGCAATTGCTCCTGCGTGTTCATCGGAGTAAATGTAGCTAAACAAAATTCATTCGACAAGAATACGAAAAATAGCTATATACTTATTTTATTTTTTTTTAAGGTCTTGATATGACACGGGTGTCTTTATTTGGCTTTTTTTGGCTCATTGTATTGTAATTAACATTGAGCAATTGCTCCTGCGTGTTCATCGGTGTAAATGTAGCTAAAAAAAATTCATTCGACAAGAATAAGAAAAATAGCTATTTACTTATTTTATTTTTTTTAAAGGTTTTAAAAAGATTTAGGTGCCTTAATTTTGCTTATTTTGGCTCAATGTCTTGTACTTAACATTGAGCAATTGTTCCTGCGTGTTCATCGGTGTAAATGTAGCTAAAAAAAATTCATTCGACAAGAATAAGAAAAATAGCTATTTACTTATTTTATTTTTTTTAAAGGTCTTAAAAAGATATAGGTGTCTTAATTTTGCTTATTTAGGCTCATTGTATTGTACTAAACATTGGCCACTTGCTCCTGCGTGTTCGCCGGTGTAAATGTAGCTACAAAAAATTCATTCGACAAGAATACGAAAAATAGATATATACTTATTTTTTTTTTTTTAAAGGTCTTGATATGACACGGGTGTCTTAATTTGGCTTATTTTGGCTCACTGTGTTGTAATTAACATTGAGCAATTGCTCCTGCGTGTTCATCGGTGTAAATGTAGCTACAAAAAATTCATTCGACAAGAATACAAAAAATAGCTATATACTTTTTTTTTTTTTAAAGGTCTTTAAAAGATATAGGTGTCTTAATTTTGCTTATTTTGGCTCACTGTATTGTATTTAATATTGAGCAATTGCTCCTGCGTGTTCATCGGTGTAAATGTAGCATAAAAAAATTCATACGGCAAGAATACGAAAAATAGCTATTTACTTATTTTATTTTTTTTAAAGGTCTTGAAAAGATATGGGTGTCTTAATATTGCTTATTTTGGCTCACTGTACTGTATCTAACATAAGGCAATTGCTCCAGCGTGTTCATCGGTGTAAATGTAGCTACAAAAAATTCATTCGACAAGAATACGAAAAATAGCTATATACTTATTTTTTTTTTTTAAAGGTCTTGATATGATATGAGTGTCTTAATTTTGCTTATTTTGGCTCATTGTATTGTACTTAACATTGAGCAATTGCTCCTGCGTGTTCATCGGTGTAAATGTAGCTAAAAAAAATTCATTCGACAAGAATAAGAAAAATAGCTATTTACTTATTTTATTTTTTTTAAAGGTTTTAAAAAGATATAGGTGTCTTAATTTTGTTTATTTTGGCTCATTGTATTGTACTTAACATTGAGCAATTGCTCCTGCGTGTTCATCGGTGTAAATGTAGCTAAAAAAAATTCATTCGACAAGAATAAGAAAAATAGCTATTTACTTATTTTATTTTTTTTAAAGGTCTTAAAAAGATATAGGTGTCTTAATTTTGCTTATTTAGGCTTATTGTATTGTACTTAACATTGACCACTTGCTCCTGCGTGTACATCGGTGTAAATGTAGCTACAAAAAATTCATTCGACAAGAATACGAAAAATAGCTATATACTTATTTTATTTTTTTTAAAGGTCTTGATATGACACGGGTGTCTTAATTTGGCTTATTTTGGCTCATTGTATTGTAATTAACATTGAGCAATTGCTCCTGCGTGTTCGTCGGTGTAAATGTAGCTAAAAAAAATTCATTCGACAAGAAAAAGAAAAATAGCTATTTACTTATTTTATTTTTTTAAAGGTTTTAAGAAGATATAGGTGTCTTAATTTTGCTTATTTTGGCTCATTGTATTGTACTTGACATTGAGCAATTGCTCCTGCGTGTTCATCGGTTTAAATGTAGCTAAAAAAAATTCATTCGACAAGAATAAGAAAAATAGCTATTTACTTATTTTATTTTTTTTAAAGGTTTTAAAAAGATATAGGTGCCTTTATTTTGCTTATTTTGGCTCAATGTATTGTACTTAACATTGAGCAATTGTTCCTGCGTGTTCATCGGTGTAAATGTAGCTAAAAAAAATTCATTCGACAAGAATAAGAAAAATAGCTATTTACTTATTTTATTTTTTTTAAAGGTCTTAAAAAGATATAGGTGTCTTAATTTTGCTTATTTCGGCTCATTGTATTGTACTTAACATTGGCCACTTGCTCCTGCGTGTTCGCCGGTGTAAATGTCGCTACAAAAAATTCATTCGACAAGAATACGAAAAATAGCTATATACTTATTTTTTTTTTTAAAGGTCTTGATATGACACGGGTGTCTTAATTTGGCTTATTTTGGCTCACTGTGTTGTAATTAACATTGAGCAATTGCTCCTGCGTGTTCATCGGTGTAAATGTAGCTACAAAAAATTCATTCGACAAGAATACAAAAAATAGCTATATACTTCTTTTTTTTTTAAAGGTCTTAAAAAGATATAGGCCTAGGTGTCTTAATTTTGCTTATTTTGGCTCAATGTATTGTATTTAATATTGAGCAATTGCTCCTGCGTGTTCATCAGTGTAAATGTAGCTTAAAAAAATTCATACGGCAAGAATACGAAAAATAACTATTTACTTATTTTTTTTTTAAAGGTCTTGATATGATATGAGTGTCTTAATTTTGCTTATTTTGGCTCATTGTATTGTACTTAACATTGAGCAATTGCTCCTGCGTGTTCATCGGTGTAAATGTAGCTAAAAAAAATTCATTCGACAAAAATAAGAAAAATAGCTATTTACTTATTTTATTTTTTTTAAAGGTTTTAAAAAGATATAGGTGTCTTAATTTTGTTTATTTTGGCTCATTGTATTGTACTTAACATTGAGCAATTGCTCCTGCGTGTTCATCGGTGTAAATGTAGCTTAAAAAAATTCATTCGACAAGAATAAGAAAAATAGCTATTTACTTATTTTATTTTTTTTAAAGGTCTTAAAAAGATATAGGTGTCTTAATTTTGCTTATTTAGACTCATTGTATTGTACTTAACATTGACCACTTGCTCCTGCGTGTACATCGGTGTAAATGTAGCTACAAAAAATTCATTCGACAAGAATACGAAAAATAGCTATATACTTATTTTATTTTTTTTTAAAGGTCTTGATATGACACGGGTGTCTTAATTTGGCTTATTTTGGCTCATTGTATTGTAATTAACATTGAGCAATTGCTCCTGCGTGTTCGTCGGTGTAAATGTAGCTAAAAAAAATTCATTCGACAAGAAAAAGAAAAATAGCTATTTACTTATTTTATTTTTTTAAAGGTTTTAAGAAGATATAGGTGTCTTAATTTTGCTTATTTTGGCTCATTGTATTGTACTTGACATTGAGCAATTGCTCCTGCGTGTTCATCGGTTTAAATGTAGCTAAAAAAAATTCATTCGACAAGAATAAGAAAAATAGCTATTTACTTATTTTATTTTTTTAAAGGTTTTAAAAAGATATAGGTGCCTTTATTTTGCTTATTTTGGCTCAATGTATTGTACTTAACATTGAGCAATTGTTCCTGCGTGTTCATCGGTGTAAATGTAGCTAAAAAAAATTCATTCGACAAGAATAAGAAAAATAGCTATTTACTTATTTTATTTTTTTTAAAGGTCTTAAAAAGATATAGGTGTCTTAATTTTGCTTATTTAGGCTCATTGTATTGTACTAAACATTGGCCTCTTGCTCCTGCGTGTTCGCCGGTGTAAATGTAGCTGCAAAAAATTCATTCGACAAGAATACGAAAAATAGCTATATACTTATTTTTTTTTTTAAAGGTCTTGATATGACACGGGTGTCTTAATTTGGCTTATTTTGGCTCACTGTGTTGTATTTAATATTGAGCAATTGCTCCTGCGTGTTCATCGGTGTAAATGTAGCATAAAAAAATTCATACGGCAAGAATACGAAAAATAGCTATTTACTTATTTTATTTTTTTTAAAGGTCTTGAAAAGATATGGGTGTCTTAATATTGCTTATTTTGGCTCACTGTACTGTATCTAACATAAGGCAATTGCTCCAGCGTGTTCATCGGTGTAAATGTAGCTACAAAAAATTCATTCGACAAGAATACGAAAAATAGCTATATACTTATTTTTTTTTTTTAAAGGTCTTGATATGATATGAGTGTCTTAATTTTGCTTATTTTGGCTCATTGTATTGTACTTAACATTGAGCAATTGCTCCTGCGTGTTCATCAGTGTAAATGTAGCTAAAAAAAATTCATTCGACAAGAATAAGAAAAATAGCTATTTACTTATTTTATTTTTTTTAAAGGTTTTAAAAAGATATAGGTGTCTTAATTTTGTTTATTTTGGCTCATTGTATTGTACTTAACATTGAGCAATTGCTCCTGCGTGTTCATCGGTGTAAATGTAGCTAAAAAAAATTCATTCGACAAGAATAAGAAAAATAGCTATTTACTTATTTTATTTTTTTTAAAGGTCTTAAAAAGATATAGGTGTCTTAATTTTGCTTATTTAGGCTTATTGTATTGTACTTAACATTGACCACTTGTTCCTGCGTGTACATCGGTGTAAATGTAGCTACAAAAAATTCATTCGACAAGAATACGAAAAATAGCTATATACTTATTTTATTTTTTTTAAAGGTCTTGATATGACACGGGTGTCTTAATTTGGCTTATTTTGGCTCATTGTATTGTAATTAACATTGAGCAATTGCTCCTGCGTGTTCGCCGGTGTAAATGTAGCTAAAAAAAATTCATTCGACAAGAAAAAGAAAAATAGCTATTTACTTATTTTATTTTTTTAAAGGTTTTAAGAAGATATAGGTGTCTTAATTTTGCTTATTTTGGCTCATTGTATTGTACTTGACATTGAGCAATTGCTCCTGCGTGTTCATCGGTTTAAATGTAGCTAAAAAAAATTCATTCGACAAGAATAAGAAAAATAGCTATTTACTTATTTTATTTTTTTTAAAGGTTTTAAAAAGATATAGGTGCCTTTATTTTGCTTATTTTGGCTCAATGTATTGTACTTAACATTGAGCAATTGTTCCTGCGTGTTCATCGGTGTAAATGTAGCTAAAAAAAATTCATTCGACAAGAATAAGAAAAATAGCTATTTACTTATTTTATTTTTTTTAAAGGTCTTAAAAAGATATAGGTGTCTTAATTTTGCTTATTTCGGCTCATTGTATTGTACTTAACATTGGCCACTTGCTCCTGCGTGTTCGCCGGTGTAAATGTCGCTACAAAAAATTCATTCGACAAGAATACGAAAAATAGCTATATACTTATTTTTTTTTTTAAAGGTCTTGATATGACACGGGTGTCTTAATTTGGCTTATTTTGGCTCACTGTGTTGTAATTAACATTGAGCAATTGCTCCTGCGTGTTCATCGGTGTAAATGTAGCTACAAAAAATTCATTCGACAAGAATACAAAAAATAGCTATATACTTTTTTTTTTTTTAAAGGTCTTAAAAAGATATAGGCCTAGGTGTCTTAATTTTGCTTATTTTGGCTCAATGTATTGTATTTAATATTGAGCAATTGCTCCTGCGTGTTCATCAGTGTAAATGTAGCTTAAAAAAATTCATACGGCAAGAATAAGAAAAATAGCTATTTACTTATTTTATTTTTTTTAAAGGTTTTAAAAAGATATAGGTGCCTTTATTTTGCTTATTTTGGCTCAATGTATTGTACTTAACATTGAGCAATTGTTCCTGCGTGTTCATCGGTGTAAATGTAGCTAAAAAAAATTCATTCGACAAGAATAAGAAAAATAGCTATTTACTTATTTTATTTTTTTTAAAGGTCTTAAAAAGATATAGGTGTCTTAATTTTGCTTATTTAGGCTCATTGTATTGTACTAAACATTGGCCTCTTGCTCCTGCGTGTTCGCCGGTGTAAATGTAGCTACAAAAAATTCATTCGACAAGAATACGAAAAATAGCTATATACTTATTTTTTTTTTTAAAGGTCTTGATATGACACGGGTGTCTTAATTTGGCTTATTTTGGCTCACTGTGTTGTAATTAACATTGAGCAATTGCTCCTGCGTGTTCATCGGTGTAAATGTAGCTACAAAAAATTCATTCGACAAGAATACAAAAAATAGCTATATACTTCTTTTTTTTTTTAAAGGTCTTAAAAAGATATAGGTGTCTTAATATTGCTTATTTTGGCTCAATGTATTGTATTTAATATTGAGCAATTGCTCCTGCGTGTTCATCAGTGTAAATGTAGCTTAAAAAAATTCATACGGCAAGAATACGAAAAATAACTATTTACTTATTTTTTTTTTTAAAGGTCTTGATATGATATGAGTGTCTTAATTTTGCTTATTTTGGCTCATTGTATTGTACTTAACATTGAGCAATTGCTCCTGCGTGTTCATCGGTGTAAATGTAGCTAAAAAAAATTCATTCGACAAAAATAAGAAAAATAGCTATTTACTTATTTTATTTTTTTTAAAGGTTTTAAAAAGATATAGGTGTCTTAATTTTGTTTATTTTGGCTCATTGTATTGTACTTAACATTGAGCAATTGCTCCTGCGTGTTCATCGGTGTAAATGTAGCTAAAAAAAATTCATTCGACAAGAATAAGAAAAATAGCTATTTACTTATTTTATTTTTTTTAAAGGTCTTAAAAAGATATAGGTTCTAATTTTGCTTATTTAGGCTCATTGTATTGTACTTAACATTGACCACTTGCTCCTGCGTGTACATCGGTGTAAATGTAGCTACAAAAAATTCATTCGACAAGAATACGAAAAATAGCTATATACTTATTTTATTTTTTTTAAAGGTCTTGATATGACACGGGTGTCTTAATTTGGCTTATTTTGGCTCATTGTATAGTAATTAACATTGAGCAATTGCTCCTGCGTGTTCATCGGTGTAAATGTAGCTAAAAAAAATTCATTCGACAAGAATAAGAAAAATAGCTATTTACTTATTTTATTTTTTTAAAGGTTTTAAAAAGATATAGGTGTCTTAATTTTGCTTATTTTGGCTCATTTTATTGTACTTAACATTGAGCAATTGTTCCTGCGTGTTCATCGGTGTAAATGTAGCTAAAAAAAATTCATTCGACAAGAATAAGAAAAATAGCTATTTACTTATTTTATTTTTTTTAAAGGTCTTAAAAAGATATAGGTGTCTTAGTTTTGCTTATTTAGGCTCATTGTATTGTACTTAACATTGACCACTTGCTCCTGTTGTACATCGGTGTAAATGTAGCTACAAAAAATTCATTCGACAAGAATACGAAAAATAGCTATAAACCTATTTTTTTTTTTAAAGGTCTTGATATGACACGGGTGTCTCAATTTGGCTTATTTTGGCTCACTGTGTTGTAATTAACATTGAGCAATTGCTCCTGCGTGTTCATCGGTGTAAATGTAGCTACAAAAAATTCATTCGACAAGAATACAAAAAATAGCTATTTACTTATTATATTTTTTTAAAGGTCGTAAAAAGATAAAGGTGTCATAATTTTGCTTGTTTTGGCTCAATGTATTGTATTTAATATTGAGCAATTGCTCCTGCGTGTTAATCGGTGTAAATGTAGCTAAAAAAAATTCATTCGACAAGAGTAAGAAAAATAGCTATTTACTTAATATATTTTTTTAAAGGTCTTAAAAAGATATAGGTGTCATAATTTTGCTTGTTTAGGTACATTGTGTAGTACTTAACATTGAGCAATTGCTCCTGCGTGTTCATCGGTGTAAATGTAGCTACAAAAAATTCATTCGACAAGAATACGAAAAATAGCTATATACATATTTTCTTTTTTTTAATGGTCTTGAAATTATATGCGTGTCTTAATTTTGCTTATTTTGACTCATTGTATTGTACTTAACATTGAGCAATTGCTCCTGCGTGTTAATCGGTGTAAATGTAGCTAAAAAAAATTCATTCGACAAGAGTAAGAAAAATAGCTATTTACTTAATATATTTTTTTAAAGGTCTTAAAAAGATATAGGTGTCATAATTTTGCTTGTTTAGGTACATTGTGTAGTACTTAACATTGAGCAATTGCTCCTGCGTGTTCATCGGTGTAAATGTAGCTACAAAAAATTCATTCGACAAGAATACGAAAAATAGCTATATACTTATTTTTTTTTTTAAAGGTCTTGATATGACACGGGTGTCTTAATTTGGCTTATTTTGGCTCACTGTGTTGTAATTAACATTGAGCAATTGCTCCTGCGTGTTCATCGGTGTAAATGTAGCTACAAAAAATTCATTCGACAAGAATACAAAAAATAGCTATATACTTCTTTTTTTTTTTAAAGGTCTTAAAAAGATATAGGTGTCTTAATATTGCTTATTTTGGCTCAATGTATTGTATTTAATATTGAGCAATTGCTCCTGCGTGTTCATCAGTGTAAATGTAGCTTAAAAAAATTCATACGGCAAGAATACGAAAAATAACTATTTACTTATTTTTTTTTTTAAAGGTCTTGATATGATATGAGTGTCTTAATTTTGCTTATTTTGGCTCATTGTATTGTACTTAACATTGAGCAATTGCTCCTGCGTGTTCATCGGTGTAAATGTAGCTAAAAAAAATTCATTCGACAAAAATAAGAAAAATAGCTATTTACTTATTTTATTTTTTTTAAAGGTTTTAAAAAGATATAGGTGTCTTAATTTTGTTTATTTTGGCTCATTGTATTGTACTTAACATTGAGCAATTGCTCCTGCGTGTTCATCGGTGTAAATGTAGCTAAAAAAAATTCATTCGACAAGAATAAGAAAAATAGCTATTTACTTATTTTATTTTTTTTAAAGGTCTTAAAAAGATATAGGTTCTAATTTTGCTTATTTAGGCTCATTGTATTGTACTTAACATTGACCACTTGCTCCTGCGTGTACATCGGTGTAAATGTAGCTACAAAAAATTCATTCGACAAGAATACGAAAAATAGCTATATACTTATTTTATTTTTTTTAAAGGTCTTGATATGACACGGGTGTCTTAATTTGGCTTATTTTGGCTCATTGTATAGTAATTAACATTGAGCAATTGCTCCTGCGTGTTCATCGGTGTAAATGTAGCTAAAAAAAATTCATTCGACAAGAATAAGAAAAATAGCTATTTACTTATTTTATTTTTTTAAAGGTTTTAAAAAGATATAGGTGTCTTAATTTTGCTTATTTTGGCTCATTATATTGTACTTAACATTGAGCAATTGTTCCTGCGTGTTCATCGGTGTAAATGTAGCTAAAAAAAATTCATTCGACAAGAATAAGAAAAATAGCTATTTACTTATTTTATTTTTTTTAAAGGTCTTAAAAAGATATAGGTGTCTTAGTTTTGCTTATTTAGGCTCATTGTATTGTACTTAACATTGACCACTTGCTCCTGTTGTACATCGGTGTAAATGTAGCTACAAAAAATTCATTCGACAAGAATACGAAAAATAGCTATAAACCTATTTTTTTTTTTAAAGGTCTTGATATGACACGGGTGTCTCAATTTGGCTTATTTTGGCTCACTGTGTTGTAATTAACATTGAGCAATTGCTCCTGCGTGTTCATCGGTGTAAATGTAGCTACAAAAAATTCATTCGACAAGAATACAAAAAATAGCTATTTACTTATTATATTTTTTTAAAGGTCGTAAAAAGATAAAGGTGTCATAATTTTGCTTGTTTTGGCTCAATGTATTGTATTTAATATTGAGCAATTGCTCCTGCGTGTTAATCGGTGTAAATGTAGCTAAAAAAAATTCATTCGACAAGAGTAAGAAAAATAGCTATTTACTTAATATATTTTTTTAAAGGTCTTAAAAAGATATAGGTGTCATAATTTTGCTTGTTTAGGTACATTGTGTAGTACTTAACATTGAGCAATTGCTCCTGCGTGTTCATCGGTGTAAATGTAGCTACAAAAAATTCATTCGACAAGAATACGAAAAATAGCTATATACATATTTTCTTTTTTTTAATGGTCTTGAAATGATATGCGTGTCTTAATTTTGCTTATTTTGACTCATTGTATTGTACTTAACATTGAGCAATTGCTCCTGCGTGTTCATCGGAGTAAATGTAGCTAAACAAAATTCATTCGACAAGAATACGAAAAATAGCTATATACTTATTTTATTTTTTTTTAAGGTCTTGATATGACACGGGTGTCTTAATTTGGCTTTTTTTGGCTCATTGTATTGTAATTAACATTGAGCAATTGCTCCTGCGTGTTCATCGGTGTAAATGTAGCTAAAAAAAATTCATTCGACAAGAATAAGAAAAATAGCTATTTACTTATTTTATTTTTTTTAAAGGTTTTAAAAAGATTTAGGTGCCTTAATTTTACTTATTTTGGCTCAATGTCTTGTACTTAACATTGAGCAATTGTTCCTGCGTGTTCATCGGTGTAAATGTAGCTAAAAAAAATTCATTCGACAAGAATAAGAAAAATAGCTATTTACTTATTTTATTTTTTTTAAAGGTCTTAAAAAGATATAGGTGTCTTAATTTTGCTTATTTAGGCTCATTGTATTGTACCAAACATTGGCCACTTGCTCCTGCGTGTTCGCCGGTGTAAATGTAGCTACAAAAAATTCATTCGACAAGAATACGAAAAATAGATATATACTTATTTTTTTTTTTTAAAGGTCTTGATATGACACGGGTGTCTTAATTTGGCTTATTTTGGCTCACTGTGTTGTAATTAACATTGAGCAATTGCTCCTGCGTGTTCATCGGTGTAAATGTAGCTACAAAAAATTCATTCGACAAGAATACAAAAAATAGCTATATACTTCTTTTTTTTTTAAAGGTCTTTAAAAGATATAGGTGTCTTAATTTTGCTTATTTTGGCTCACTGTATTGTATTTAATATTGAGCAATTGCTCCTGCGTGTTCATCGGTGTAAATGTAGCATAAAAAAATTCATACGGCAAGAATACGAAAAATAGCTATTTACTTATTTTATTTTTTTTAAAGGTCTTGAAAAGATATGGGTGTCTTAATATTGCTTATTTTGGCTCACTGTACTGTATCTAACATAAGGCAATTGCTCCAGCGTGTTCATCGGTGTAAATGTAGCTACAAAAAATTCATTCGACAAGAATACGAAAAATAGCTATATACTTATTTTTTTTTTTTAAAGGTCTTGATATGATATGAGTGTCTTAATTTTGCTTATTTTGGCTCATTGTATTGTACTTAACATTGAGCAATTGCTCCTGCGTGTTCATCGGTGTAAATGTAGCTAAAAAAAATTCATTCGACAAGAATAAGAAAAATAGCTATTTACTTATTTTATTTTTTTAAAGGTTTTAAGAAGATATAGGTGTCTTAATTTTGCTTATTTTGGCTCATTGTATTGTACTTGACATTGAGCAATTGCTCCTGCGTGTTCATCGGTTTAAATGTTGCTAAAAAAAATTCATTCGACAAGAATTAAAAAAAATTGCTATTTACTTATATTATTTTTTTTAAAGGTCTTGATATGATAAGGGTCTCTAAATTTTGCTTATTTTGGCTCATTGTATTGCACTCAACATTGAGCAATTGCTCCTGCGTGTTCATCGGTGTAAATGTAGCTAAAAAAAATTCATTCGACAAGAATAAGAAAAATAGCTATTTACTTATTTTATTTTTTTTAAAGGTTTTAAAAAGATATAGGTGCCTTTATTTTGCTTATTTTGGCTCAATGTATTGTACTTAACATTGAGCAATTGTTCCTGCGTGTTCATCGGTGTAAATGTAGCTAAGAAAAATTCATTCGACAAGAATAAGAAAAATAGCTATTTACTTATTTTATTTTTTTTAAAGGTCTTAAAAAGATATAGGTGTCTTAATTTTGCTTATATAGGCTCATTGTATTGTACTTAACATTGGCCACTTGCTCCTGCGTGTTCGCCGGTGTAAATGTTGCTACAAAAAATTCATTCGACAAGAATACGAAAAATAGCTATATACTTATTTTTTTTTTTTAAAGGTCTTGATATGACACGGGTGTCTTAATTTGGCTTATATTGGCTCACTGTGTTGTAATTAACATTGAGCAATTGCTCCTGCGTGTTCATCGGTGTAAATGTAGCTACAAAAAATTCATTCGACAAGAATACAAAAAATAGCTATATACTTTTTTTTTTTTTTAAAGGTCTTTAAAAGATATAGGTGTCTTAATTTTGCTTATTTTGACTCAATGTATTGTATTTAATATTGAGCAATTGCTCCTGCGTGTTCATCGGTGTAAATGTAGCTAAACAAAATTCATTCGACAAGAATACGAAAAATAGCTATATACTTATTTTATTTTTTTTTAAGGTCTTGATATGACACGGGTGTCTTAATTTGGCTTTTTTTGGCTCATTGTATTGTAATTAACATTGAGCAATTGCTCCTGCGTGTTCATCGGTGTAAATGTAGCTAAAAAAAATTCATTCGACAAGAATAAGAAAAATAGCTATTTACTTATTTTATTTTTTTTAAAGGTTTTAAAAAGATTTAGGTGCCTTAATTTTACTTATTTTGGCTCAATGTCTTGTACTTAACATTGAGCAATTGTTCCTGCGTGTTCATCGGTGTAAATGTAGCTAAAAAAAATTCATTCGACAAGAATAAGAAAAATAGCTATTTACTTATTTTATTTTTTTTAAAGGTCTTAAAAAGATATAGGTGTCTTAATTTTGCTTATTTAGGCTCATTGTATTGTACCAAACATTGGCCACTTGCTCCTGCGTGTTCGCCGGTGTAAATGTAGCTACAAAAAATTCATTCGACAAGAATACGAAAAATAGATATATACTTATTTTTTTTTTTTAAAGGTCTTGATATGACACGGGTGTCTTAATTTGGCTTATTTTGGCTCACTGTGTTGTAATTAACATTGAGCAATTGCTCCTGCGTGTTCATCGGTGTAAATGTAGCTACAAAAAATTCATTCGACAAGAATACAAAAAATAGCTATATACTTTTTTTTTTTTTAAAGGTCTTTAAAAGATATAGGTGTCTTAATTTTGCTTATTTTGGCTCACTGTATTGTATTTAATATTGAGCAATTGCTCCTGCGTGTTCATCGGTGTAAATGTAGCATAAAAAAATTCATACGGCAAGAATACGAAAAATAGCTATTTACTTATTTTATTTTTTTTAAAGGTCTTGAAAAGATATGGGTGTCTTAATATTGCTTATTTTGGCTCACTGTACTGTATCTAACATAAGGCAATTGCTCCAGCGTGTTCATCGGTGTAAATGTAGCTACAAAAAATTCATTCGACAAGAATACGAAAAATAGCTATATACTTATTTTTTTTTTTTAAAGGTCTTGATATGATATGAGTGTCTTAATTTTGCTTATTTTGGCTCATTGTATTGTACTTAACATTGAGCAATTGCTCCTGCGTGTTCATCGGTGTAAATGTAGCTAAAAAAAATTCATTCGACAAGAATAAGAAAAATAGCTATTTACTTATTTTATTTTTTTAAAGGTTTTAAGAAGATATAGGTGTCTTAATTTTGCTTATTTTGGCTCATTGTATTGTACTTGACATTGAGCAATTGCTCCTGCGTGTTCATCGGTTTAAATGTTGCTAAAAAAAATTCATTCGACAAGAATTAAAAAAAATTGCTATTTACTTATATTATTTTTTTTAAAGGTCTTGATATGATAAGGGTCTCTAAATTTTGCTTATTTTGGCTCATTGTATTGCACTCAACATTGAGCAATTGCTCCTGCGTGTTCATCGGTGTAAATGTAGCTAAAAAAAATTCATTCGACAAGAATAAGAAAAATAGCTATTTACTTATTTTATTTTTTTTAAAGGTTTTAAAAAGATATAGGTGCCTTTATTTTGCTTATTTTGGCTCAATGTATTGTACTTAACATTGAGCAATTGTTCCTGCGTGTTCATCGGTGTAAATGTAGCTAAGAAAAATTCATTCGACAAGAATAAGAAAAATAGCTATTTACTTATTTTATTTTTTTTAAAGGTCTTAAAAAGATATAGGTGTCTTAATTTTGCTTATATAGGCTCATTGTATTGTACTTAACATTGGCCACTTGCTCCTGCGTGTTCGCCGGTGTAAATGTTGCTACAAAAAATTCATTCGACAAGAATACGAAAAATAGCTATATACTTATTTTTTTTTTTTAAAGGTCTTGATATGACACGGGTGTCTTAATTTGGCTTATATTGGCTCACTGTGTTGTAATTAACATTGAGCAATTGCTCCTGCGTGTTCATCGGTGTAAATGTAGCTACAAAAAATTCATTCGACAAGAATACAAAAAATAGCTATATACTTTTTTTTTTTTTTAAAGGTCTTTAAAAGATATAGGTGTCTTAATTTTGCTTATTTTGGCTCAATGTATTGTATTTAATATTGAGCAATTGCTCCTGCGTGTTCATCGGTGTAAATGTAGCTTAAAAAAATTCATACGGCAAGAATACGAAAAATAGCTATTTACTTATTTTATTTTTTTTAAAGGTCTTGAAAAGATATGGGTGTCTTAATATTGCTTATTTTGGCTCACTGTACTGTATCTAACATTAGGCAATTGCTCCAGCGTGTTCATCGGTGTAAATGTAGCTACAAAAAATTCATTCGACAAGAATACGAAAAATAGCTATATACTTATTTTATTTTTTTTTAAGGTCTTGATATGACACGGGTGTCTTAATTTGGCTTATTTTGGCTCATTGTATTGTAATTAACATTGAGCAATTGCTCCTGCGTGTTCATCGGTGTAAATGTATCTAAAAAAAATTCATTCGACAAGAATAAGAAAAATAGCTATTTACTTATTTTATTTTTTTTAAAGGTTTTAAAAAGATTTAGGTGCCTTAATTTTGCTTATTTTGGCTCAATGTCTTGTACTTAACATTGAGCAATTGTTCCTGCGTGTTCATCGGTGTAAATGTAGCTAAAAAAAATTCATTCGACAAGAATAAGAAAAATAGCTATTTACTTATTTTATTTTTTTTAAAGGTCTTAAAAAGATATAGGTGTCTTAATTTTGCTTATTTAGGCTCATTGTATTGTACTAAACATTGGCCACTTGCTCCTGCGTGTTCGCCGGTGTAAATGTAGCTACAAAAAATTCATTCGACAAGAATACGAAAAATAGCTATATACTTATTTTTTTTTTTTAAAGGTCTTGATATGACACGGGTGTCTTAATTTGGCTTATTTTGGCTCACTGTGTTGTAATTAACATTGAGCAATTGCTCCTGCTTGTTCATCGGTGTAAATGTAGCTACAAAAAATTCATTCGACAAGAATACAAAAAATAGCTATATATTTTTTTTTTTTTTTAAAGGTCTTTAAAAGATATAGGTGTCTTAATTTTGCTTATTTAGGCTCATTGTATTGTACTTAACATTGACCACTTGCTCCTGTTGTACATCGGTGTAAATGTAGCTACAAAAAATTCATTCGACAAGAATACGAAAAATAGCTATAAACCTATTTTTTTTTTTAAAGGTCTTGATATGACACGGGTGTCTCAATTTGGCTTATTTTGGCTCACTGTGTTGTAATTAACATTGAGCAATTGCTCCTGCTTGTTCATCGGTGTAAATGTAGCTACAAAAAATTCATTCGACAAGAATACAAAAAATAGCTATATATTTTTTTTTTTTTTAAAGGTCTTTAAAAGATATAGGTGTCTTAATTTTGCTTATTTAGGCTCATTGTATTGTACTTAACATTGACCACTTGCTCCTGCGTGTTCATCGGTGTAAATGTAGCTACAAAAAATTCATTCGACAAGAATACAAAAAATAGCTATTTACTTATTATATTTTTTTAAAGGTCGTAAAAAGATAAAGGTGTCATAATTTTGCTTGTTTTGGCTCAATGTATTGTATTTAATATTGAGCAATTGCTCCTGCGTGTTAATCGGTGTAAATGTAGCTAAAAAAAATTCATTCGACAAGAGTAAGAAAAATAGCTATTTACTTAATATATTTTTTTAAAGGTCGTAAAAAGATAAAGGTGTCATAATTTTGCTTGTTTTGGTTCAATGTATTGTATTTAATATTGAGCAATTGCTCCTGCGTGTTCATCGGTGTAAATGTAGCTACAAAAAATTCATTCGACAAGAATACGAAAAATAGCTATATACATATTTTCTTTTTTTTAATGGTCTTGAAATGATATGCGTGTCTTAATTTTGCTTATTTTGACTCATTGTATTGTACTTAACATTGAGCAATTGCTCCTGCGTGTTCATCGGAGTAAATGTAGCTAAACAAAATTCATTCGACAAGAATACGAAAAATAGCTATATACTTATTTTATTTTTTTTTAAGGTCTTGATATGACACGGGTGTCTTAATTTGGCTTTTTTTGGCTCATTGTATTGTAATTAACATTGAGCAATTGCTCCTGCGTGTTCATCGGTGTAAATGTAGCTAAAAAAAATTCATTCGACAAGAATAAGAAAAATAGCTATTTACTTATTTTATTTTTTTTAAAGGTTTTAAAAAGATTTAGGTGCCTTAATTTTGCTTATTTTGGCTCAATGTCTTGTACTTAACATTGAGCAATTGTTCCTGCGTGTTCATCGGTGTAAATGTAGCTAAAAAAAATTCATTCGACAAGAATAAGAAAAATAGCTATTTACTTATTTTATTTTTTTTAAAGGTCTTAAAAAGATATAGGTGTCTTAATTTTGCTTATTTAGGCTCATTGTATTGTACCAAACATTGGCCACTTGCTCCTGCGTGTTCGCCGGTGTAAATGTAGCTACAAAAAATTCATTCGACAAGAATACGAAAAATAGATATATACTTATTTTTTTTTTTTAAAGGTCTTGATATGACACGGGTGTCTTAATTTGGCTTATTTTGGCTCACTGTGTTGTAATTAACATTGAGCAATTGCTCCTGCGTGTTCATCGGTGTAAATGTAGCTACAAAAAATTCATTCGACAAGAATACAAAAAATAGCTATATAAGTTACTTCTTTTTTTTTTAAAGGTCTTTAAAAGATATAGGTGTCTTAATTTTGCTTATTTTGGCTCACTGTATTGTATTTAATATTGAGCAATTGCTCCTGCGTGTTCATCGGTGTAAATGTAGCATAAAAAAATTCATACGGCAAGAATACGAAAAATAGCTATTTACTTATTTTATTTTTTTTAAAGGTCTTGAAAAGATATGGGTGTCTTAATATTGCTTATTTTGGCTCACTGTACTGTATCTAACATAAGGCAATTGCTCCAGCGTGTTCATCGGTGTAAATGTAGCTACAAAAAATTCATTCGACAAGAATACGAAAAATAGCTATATACTTATTTTTTTTTTTTAAAGGTCTTGATATGATATGAGTGTCTTAATTTTGCTTATTTTGGCTCATTGTATTGTACTTAACATTGAGCAATTGCTCCTGCGTGTTCATCGGTGTAAATGTAGCTAAAAAAAATTCATTCGACAAGAATAAGAAAAATAGCTATTTACTTATTTTATTTTTTTAAAGGTTTTAAGAAGATATAGGTGTCTTAATTTTGCTTATTTTGGCTCATTGTATTGTACTTGACATTGAGCAATTGCTCCTGCGTGTTCATCGGTTTAAATGTTGCTAAAAAAAATTCATTCGACAAGAATTAAAAAAAATTGCTATTTACTTATATTATTTTTTTTAAAGGTCTTGATATGATAAGGGTCTCTAAATTTTGCTTATTTTGGCTCATTGTATTGCACTCAACATTGAGCAATTGCTCCTGCGTGTTCATCGGTGTAAATGTAGCTAAAAAAAATTCATTCGACAAGAATAAGAAAAATAGCTATTTACTTATTTTATTTTTTTTAAAGGTTTTAAAAAGATATAGGTGCCTTTATTTTGCTTATTTTGGCTCAATGTATTGTACTTAACATTGAGCAATTGTTCCTGCGTGTTCATCGGTGTAAATGTAGCTAAGAAAAATTCATTCGACAAGAATAAGAAAAATAGCTATTTACTTATTTTATTTTTTTTAAAGGTCTTAAAAAGATATAGGTGTCTTAATTTTGCTTATATAGGCTCATTGTATTGTACTTAACATTGGCCACTTGCTCCTGCGTGTTCGCCGGTGTAAATGTTGCTACAAAAAATTCATTCGACAAGAATACGAAAAATAGCTATATACTTATTTTTTTTTTTTAAAGGTCTTGATATGACACGGGTGTCTTAATTTGGCTTATATTGGCTCACTGTGTTGTAATTAACATTGAGCAATTGCTCCTGCGTGTTCATCGGTGTAAATGTAGCTACAAAAAATTCATTCGACAAGAATACAAAAAATAGCTATATACTTTTTTTTTTTTTTTAAAGGTCTTTAAAAGATATAGGTGTCTTAATTTTGCTTATTTTGGCTCAATGTATTGTATTTAATATTGAGCAATTGCTCCTGCGTGTTCATCGGTGTAAATGTAGCTTAAAAAAATTCATACGGCAAGAATACGAAAAATAGCTATTTACTTATTTTATTTTTTTTAAAGGTCTTGAAAAGATATGGGTGTCTTAATATTGCTTATTTTGGCTCACTGTACTGTATCTAACATTAGGCAATTGCTCCAGCGTGTTCATCGGTGTAAATGTAGCTACAAAAAATTCATTCGACAAGAATACGAAAAATAGCTATATACTTATTTTATTTTTTTTTAAGGTCTTGATATGACACGGGTGTCTTAATTTGGCTTATTTTGGCTCATTGTATTGTAATTAACATTGAGCAATTGCTCCTGCGTGTTCATCGGTGTAAATGTATCTAAAAAAAATTCATTCGACAAGAATAAGAAAAATAGCTATTTACTTATTTTATTTTTTTTAAAGGTTTTAAAAAGATTTAGGTGCCTTAATTTTGCTTATT
This sequence comes from Psococerastis gibbosa, assembly GCA_963971405.1. Lineage (NCBI taxonomy): Eukaryota > Metazoa > Arthropoda > Insecta > Psocodea > Psocidae > Psococerastis > Psococerastis gibbosa. Next base: position 1,437,640 of record OZ020485.1, read on the forward strand.
TTGGCTCAATGTCTTGTACTTAACATTGAGCAATTGTTCCTGCGTGTTCATCGGTGTAAATGTAGCTAAAAAAAATTCATTCGACAAGAATAAGAAAAATAGCTATTTACTTATTTTATTTTTTTTAAAGGTCTTAAAAAGATATAGGTGTCTTAATTTTGCTTATTTAGGCTCATTGTATTGTACTAAACATTGGCCACTTGCTCCTGCGTGTTCGCCGGTGTAAATGTAGCTACAAAAAATTCATTCGACAAGAATACGAAAAATAGCTATATACTTATTTTTTTTTTTTAAAGGTCTTGATATGACACGGGTGTCTTAATTTGGCTTATTTTGGCTCACTGTGTTGTAATTAACATTGAGCAATTGCTCCTGCTTGTTCATCGGTGTAAATGTAGCTACAAAAAATTCATTCGACAAGAATACAAAAAATAGCTATATATTTTTTTTTTTTTTTAAAGGTCTTTAAAAGATATAGGTGTCTTAATTTTGCTTATTTTGGCTCAATGTATTGTATTTAATATTGAGCAATTGCTCCTGCGTGTTCATCGGTGTAAATGTAGCTTAAAAAAATTCATACGACAAGAATACGAAAAATTGCTATATACTTATTTTTTTTTTAAAGGTCTTGATATGATATGAGTGTCTTAATTTTGCTTATTTTGGCTCATTGTATTGTACTTAACATTGAGCAATTGCTCCTGCGTTTTCATCGGTGTAAATGTAGCTAAAAAAAATTCATTCGACTAAAATAAGAAAAATAGCTATTTACTTATTTTATTTTTTTTAAAGGTTTTAAAAAGATATAGGTGTCTTAATTTTAATTATTTTGGCTCATTGTATTGTACTTAACATTGAGCAATTGCTCCTGCGTGTTCATCGGTGTAAATGTAGCTAAAAAAAATTCATTCGACAAGAATAAGAAAAATAGCTATTTACTTATTTTATTATTTTAAAGGTTTTAAGAAGATATAGGTGTCTAAATTTTGCTTATTTTGGCTCATTGTATTGTACTTGACATTGAGCAATTGCTCCTGCGTGTTCATCGGTTTAAATGTTGCTAAAAAAAATTCATTCGACAAGAATAAAAAAAATTGCTATTTACTTATATTTTTTTTTTTAAAGGTCTTGATATGATAAGGGTGTCTAAATTTTGCTTATTTTGGCTCATTGTATTGCACTAAACATTGAGCAATTGCTCCTGCGTGTTCATCGGTGTAAATGTAGCTAAAAAAAATTCATTCGACAAGAATAAGAAAAATAGCTATTTACTTATTTTATTTTTTTAAAGGTTTTAAAAAGATATAGGTGCCTTAATTTTGCTTATTTAGGCTCATTGTATTGTACTTAACATTGGCCACTTGCTCCTGCGTGTTCGTCGGTGTAAATGTAGCTACAAAAAATTCATTCGACAAGAATACAAAAAATAACTATATACTTCTTTTTTTTTTAAAGGTCTTTAAAAGATATATGTGTCTTAATTTTGCTTATTTTGGCTCAATGTATTGTATTTAATATTTAATATTTTTTAAAGGTCTTGAAATAATTTGGCTGTCTAAATTTTGTTTATTTGGGCTCATTGTATTGTACTTAACATTGAGCAATAGCTCCTGATTGTTCATCGATGTAAATATAGCTGCAAAAAAATTCATTCGACAAGAATACGAAAAATAGCTATTTACTTATTTTATTTTATTTAAAGGTCTTGAAACAATATGGCTGTCTAAATTTTGCTTATTTTGGCTCATTGTATTGTACTTAACCTTGAGCAATTGCTCCTGCGTGTTCATCGGTGTAAATGTAGCTGAAAAAAATTCATTCGACAAGAATACGAAAAATAGCTATTTACTTATTTTATTTTTTTTAAAGGTCTTGAAATGATATGGGTGACTTAATTTTGCTTATTTTGGCTCAATGTATTGTTCTTAACATTGAGCTATTGCTCCTGCGTGTTCATCGGCGTAAATGTAGCTGAAAAAAATTAATTTGACAAGAATACGAAAAATAGCTATTTACTTATTTTATTTTTTTTAAAGGTCTTGAAATGATATGGGTGTCTAAATTTTGCTTATTTTTGCTCAATGTATTGTACTTAACATTAAGCAATAGCTCATGATTGTTCATCAATGTAAATATAGCTGCAAAAAAATTCATTCGACAAGAATACGAAAAATAGCTATTTACTTATTTTATTTTATTTAAAGGTCTTGAAAAATTATGGCTGTCTAAATTTTGCTTATTTGGGCTCATTGTTTCGTAGTCAACATTGAGCTATAGCTCCTTCGTGTTCATCGGTGTAAATGTTGCTGCAAAATAATTCATTCGACAAGAATACAAAAAATAGCTATTTACTTATTTTATTTTTTTTAAGGTCTTGAAATGATATGGGTGTCATTATTTTGCTTGTTTTGGCTCTATGTATTGTACTTAACATTTAGCAATAGCTCCTGCGTGTTCATCGGTGTAAATGTAGCTGAAAAAAATTCATTCGACATGAATACGAAAAATAGCTATTTACTTATTTTATTTTCTTTAAAGGTCTTGAAATGATATGGGTGTCTTAATTTTGCTATTTTGGCTCACTGTATTGTACTTAACATTTAACCATTGCTCCTGCGTGTTCATCGGCGTAAATGTAGCTGAAAAAAATCATTTGACAAGAATACGAAAAATAGCTATTTACTTATTTTATTTTTTTTAAAGGTCTTGAAATGATATGGGTGTTTAAATTTTGTTTATTTTGGCTCATTGTATTGTACTTAACATTGAGCAATAGCTCCTGATTGTTCATCGATGTAAATATAGCTGCAAAAAAATTCATTCGACAAGAATACGAAAAATAGATATTTACTTATTTTATTTTATTTAAAGGTCTTGAAATAATTTGGCTGTCTAAATTTTTAAATTTTTTGGCTCATTGTATTGTACTTAACATTGAGCAATAGCTCCTGATTGTTCATCGATGTAAATATAGCTGCAAAAAAATTCATTCGACAAGAATACGAAAAATAGCTATTTACTTATTTTATTTTATTTAAAGGTCTTGAAATAATATGGCTGTCTAAATTTTGCTCATTTTGGCTCATTGTATTGTACTTAACATTGAGCAATAGCTCCTGATTGTTCTTCAATGTAAATATAGCTGCAAAAAAATTCATTCGACAAGAATAAGAAAAACAGCTATTTACTTATTTTATTTAAAGGTCTTGAAATAATATGGCTGTCTAAATTTTGCTTATTTTGGCTCATTGTTTCTTAGTCAACATTGAGCTATAGCTCGTGCGTGTTCATCGGTGTAAATGTAGCTGAAAAAAATTCATTCGACAAGAATACGAAAAATAGCTATTTACTTATTTTCTTCTTTTTAAAGGTCTTGAAATGATATGGGTGTCTTAATTTTGCTTATTTTGGCTCAATGTATTGTACTTATTATTGAGCAATTGCTCCTGCGTGTTCATCGGCGTAAATGTAGCTGAAAAAAATCATTTGACAAGAATACGAAAAATAGCTATTTACTTATTTTATTTTTTTAAAGGTCTTGAAATAATTTGGCTATCTAAATTTTGTTTATTTTGGCTCATTGTATTGTACTTAACATTGAGCAATAGCTCCTGATTGTTCATCGATGTAAATATAGCTGCAAAAAAATTCATTCGACAAGAATACGAAAAATAGCTATTTACTTATTTTATTTTATTTAAAGGTCTTGAAATAATATGGCTGTCTAAATTTTGCTTATTTTGGGTCATTGTATTGTACTTAACATTGAGCAATAGCTCCTGATTGTTCATCAATGTAAATATAGCTGCAAAAAAATTCATTCGACAAGAATACGAAAAATAGCTATTTACTTATTTTATTTTATTTAAAGGTCTTGAAATAATATGGCTGTCTAAATTTTGCTTATTTTGGCTCATTGTTTCGTAGTCAACATTGAGCTATAGCTCCTGCGTGTTCATCGGTGTAAATGTTGCTGCAAAATAATTCATTCGACAAGAATACGAAAAATAGCTATTTACTTATTTTATTTTATTTAAAGGTCTTGAAATAATATGGCTGTCTTAATTTTGCTTATTTTGGCTCATTGTTTCGTAGTCAACATTGAGCTATAGCTCCTGCGTGTTCATCGGTGTAAATGTTGCTGCAAAATAATTCATTCGACAAGAATACGAAAAATAGCTATTTACTTATTTTATTTTATTTAAAGGTCTTGAAATAATATGGGTGTCTAAATTTTGCTTATTTTGGCTCATTGTATTGTAGTTAACATTGAGCAATTTGGTTAACCTAGCATAGCCTATTCTCAAACGAATCACCTTCACTTGGTCTCTTCTACTCATCTTGTGTTCGAACAGCCCCCCACCCTTGGCTGTATTGTTCTTAGTTTATTTTCCCACGCGGGACTCCACTCTATCTGCCAGCATTCTGTTAAGAGGTTGTGTGTTGTATTTTTAAAGTTTGACGGCGGAAAGTAAGGGAAGGGGGGAGAATTAATAAGACTAGTTGCAGAATTGGCTGCGTTGTCGGCCCTGTCATTATAGTCCAGTCAAATAAGACATCAGTGCTTGCAAAAGGTCATGTAGTTCTAATTTTTTAGTATGTTGTTAGGATCACAACCATTAGTAAAAAACCAAGTTTGCCCCCCTTAAAAAGTTGTGCGACCAGCGTAATGGCCGAAAAACTTCGAAATTTTCGGACATTTTTTGGTTTTTGGTTAAAATCTCCCTAAATATGCGTTGGACCGAAAGAACCCCTATATGTAGTATTAAACTGCATTTAATTATCTACCATTTGAAACCAAAACCAAATCCGTAGGGCAATTACTTTAGAAAATACAGCATTTCGGAAACAGGCAAAATTTTCGGACATGTGGAAAATTTTCGGTTTTGCATTGTTTTTCTTCAAATAACGTCAAAAATACTCATTCCACAAGAAAGTTACTTCATACAAATTTAAAGATACTTTAATAAGCTTTCATTTGAGACGAGATAGACACCTATAGCCCTATTCGTACTAATAAATTTCAGATAATCAGCGGAAACTGTGTAATGCGAATTTTGATACTACACGTCCAGAAATAGCAGTAGACAAACAATATTACTTTACTTATGTAGGCCTATATATTTTAAATGTACTTGAACAAATTTTTTTTTACATTCACATTTTCTTCATTTTTGACGGGCCCGGTTCATGAGAGTTCCCAACAATAGGAGTCCCATCAGTGCTGCCTACATCTATTGAGGATGTCATATCTTCTTCCTCGTCGTCTGAATCGTTAAGGTCAATTGTAGTAGCATTGGTGCATGATTTGCCACCGCAGTTTTGACACAGAACGGAGCATTTAAGTCCAGTTTTACGGCAGCTGCATCTACCACTGCACCCCTTCTTACACTTGCAGGATATTTTCCGGAGGAGCAAGAGAGGAGCGGGATCCATAGTTGTGGTAATTGGGGCAAGCCCATGGTGGTCTAACTTCCACCCCCAATCCTTTGGATTTAGGTCTGTCCCCAACCACTTCTGCACTTGATAATAACACCTGAGAGCGTGAAGCCCAGCAGTATCCTCAGTTGGAGGTAGACGCGCAAGGTTAATGTTACCGGAGGTGATGAATATCTTATACCGAAGATGATTCAATATGTCAGCTTCTATATCACCCCCGTACAGAGCCACGAAGCACTTGATGCCGGCTAATTTCACATCGTCTTTGGTGGACTGGGATTGTAGAAAGACATCAGTCATTTCAGCTAGTTTTTGGTCCAATATATTAGCAAATTTGTTTTTTCCCATGGCAAACGGTGCTGAGGTAGTGTCACACCCTGTGAAAGCGTGGGTAAATAATACCGTCTGTGGAGAAAGACGGGAACTTCGAAAGTTGTAGGAAGTCGTGGAATAGTGACAGAAGCCTTCTTCACTATTGTCACTTTTTTGAAGGTATACGTTTGTCTCTCCAGTACATAAACCATTCAGCAGGACAAGTAGGTCCACGTCTTCTCCTACAATGACCACTCTTTCGCTTGAAGGGCTTTTTGATAATGCCGTGACAATGATCTCTCGGTCGGCGTCTTCCTGTGCAACCGCCACCTCTATTCCTTGCTGCTCAAAGACGCTACATAGAAGTGCTATCAGACGACGCTTATTCTTCTCATTACCCAACACTTTATCTTGAGGGATTTGAATTACAGTGGATTCCTCAAACGATAATTCATAACTTGTCTGAACAGAATAGCGACGGAGTCGCTCAGCTGTTTTCGTGTTTCTTTTAGTGGCGTCTTCAGGGTAGCCATCAAAAACGATTGAGACGTTCTTTCCAAAGTTATTTTTGACGTAGGTAGTGTAGGCCGAGACAACGTCTGCTACTGACGTTTTACGTCGCCACACCACTTTGTGTAACAAATGTCCACCATCTAAAACGACGTAGGTATTGGCATCTATTTTCGTGCGACTCGAGAGAGGAGTGAAGGCAGAATAGAATGTGGATTTTGTCCCTTTTCGCATCCCCTGTTCATTAAACAAGGACGTTGGGAAAGGGGCTAATTCATACTTGAAATGCTCTTCTAAATCCTTTTCTGACTGCTTTGTTATACACAAACGCTGAAAAATTGAAAGTGGATCAATGACTAGTCTCTTGTCGTTAACTTTAACAGAACAGGTTGTCGATGCTAGCGTGGCTACTTTGTTTTTCCTTTTGAACGCTACGCAGTCAAACGTTTTCCCAATTATGAGCTTAACTCCAGCAGTCCCAAGCTGTTGGGCCATGTGACAATTAATGTTTGGACCTCCCACTAAACCACTACTGAGAGACAGCAACCTGTCAGTAGTGGGGAATGGAGGGTGAAGAGCGAACCAACTACTAAGTTTCTTAGCATCGTTATTATCTCGGATGATGCGAGCAGGTCTCATATCCACATGCTGCTCTCCAGTAGGACAGGAAATGCGACAGAAACTCTCTAATTCCTCGCATATATTTACCATGGATACCATGCCTACAGTCCATCTTGCCAACACGCTGCTGGAGATTCCACGCCCTTGGGTTAATCCACCGCAACTCTTCATTGACCTCATCAACTTCTGTTCAATTGTTAAATCTGACCATAGCCCAGACCAAAACTTGTCTGATCGGCGGATAGTAAAATACCCATTTGTGAACATATCATATTCAGATTTATCCATCACTTTTTCTAATGCCATCATGTCCTGTAGGTACAGATGGGTGCTCTTTGCGTACAAATAATGTCCAGCTGAATGAAAGAAAGGCATAATTAAATGGACGCTATACAAGTGAAGGTCCCAATCACCCATCCGTTCTGCCTGGATAAATAGTTTAAGGAGAGTAGTCATCCTAAAGTATTGGACCCATAACTGCGAGGTTGGGCCGTTTTTTTCAATTTTATCCAATGCACTTTTGAACTTTGCGTTGAGGATTTGAAATATTTCAGTTTCCTTTGCAGATATGATGTGAGACCTCTCACTGATCCACAACAAGTTTTCAATTTCGTTGATCTCCTCAGCAGTCAGATGCACTTCATCCAAAACAATGCCAGCCAATGTAAGGTTTGTCAAAATGTGTGCTCGGACTGCTCGTGAATATGCATGGCCATTTAGCATTTTATCAACACTATGATCTGCGTATATAGTCGTCAGTAACTCCTTCAATCCACTACCAGCCATTATCGAACCGATGCAACCCATGAAGGACATAAGGAGGTGGAAACCACCAAGTCTCACAATCACACAACTTAGCTCCGGATGTTGACCACTTTGAACAATGTCTCTTGCTTTCATGAATAGCGGCTGATCGAAAGTAACAAAGGTGAATTTCTGAGAACATGCTTTACATCGCCTACTTGCTTCAATGAGTGAAGTGAATACCGTATCGTAGTCCGTAGGGGGGGCTCGAATGAATGGAAGGAAAAGGATTTTGGAGCGTGAAAAGTCAAGTTTTTCAGTCACTTGCTCCATAAACCCATTCCATCCTGACATACTTAGAGGTTTTCTCCACTTTCCAAACAACCAAAACAGGTCTGAGGCTGAAGGCAATATTTCCCCGTCCACTTTATAAATTCCCTCTAGGTCATTTACCACGATTGTTGATAACCCTGAATTTTTCCTTATATTGCAATGTTTTATTTCTATGTCACTTTGAGAGGTAACTTTGTCAGCGGGAACATATTTCTTTAAGCGTGGGATGTTTTTGTCCCGCAATACAGCAGTGTAAGGCGTTACGCACATAATGCCCCCCATTTCATGGAATGTATTTTCCCCGTCCAGAGTGTTTACGTTTACATCTGCATTGTCGAAAACAAATTGCACAAAAGCTCCTGCCTCGATGGATGGTAACGATTCAGGCCGCAATATTGCAGAACTTTCAAGCTGCACGACATCATTATAAGAGCAGGAGAACCCTAGTGCGGAGCACATGTTCACAAGATGCTTGGAACCAAATTTTCTGTAAAAGTAGGTCCCAACACCGATCAGTAGAGGAGACACAAAAGATCGCGGTCGTACAGCTGATATGAGAGCGTGGGAAAATGACACACACTTCTTCTTCCATGATTCCTGTAGACCACGCTTGTTTTTTAGGACAATTGTTTCATAAAATAGAGTCACAGACTCTGGGATAACTGAATCAAGATTATTTAAAAACTCATCGGATGGAGGATAGTCACTTGTGTCGTAAACTTGAGAGCGAATGTCTTCTAATATTATCTCTGCCGCTGCCTTTACCACCCTCAATCGCTCTTGTTGCTTATCAATCTGTTTTGCAGTATACCAATTATCGTACAAAATTTTGTGACCCGTGTGTTTGAAACAGACTACTGCTCCCTTGTTAGCGCCAGCCTCAGATATAACGATGTCATCGCCAAAACGTTTGATAAGGCGAGATTTTGCAGTGCGTGAGTCAGGAACGTAACCACCTTCACATAGTTTTAAGAGATCATCTAACGAGAACTGGCATTCATCACGGTTTTCCAACAGATATTCGTATATACCCTCCATTGCTTCTTCTATATCATTGGCTGGGCGATGCCCCCTCTTCTTTCCAGTTATTGACGGCATGGAAAATAGCTTTTTATAACATAGACTGTGATATCTTGCGTCAGCAGCTACCAAGTCGTCTTCACTTGCACGAAGGCGCATTTCTATACTTCTCCCCCATTCATCACCACGGCGTTGGGCTGCATCCAGCACTGTTTTTCTGACGCCCAGCTGCTCAACAGTATGGATAATATTCCTTCGTGAATAGGGCAATTTCTGTTGAAGCTTGATAAAATCATCAGTGATATCTTCACCACACAAAAAACAAATATTTTGCAAGTTGAAATGGACTGCACTTGATGCTCTTGAAGATCTGCATGCTTGTGGAGCAGAATCCCGTTCTCGTCGACGAACTGAAATATCAACATTTTTTTCGGTTGCATACCTCTTTCTGCACGCCTCATGAACTGTGACTTCATGGAGCCCTTGAAGTAAAGTTTGAATATCCGTGAGACCACGCTTCACACTCGCTTCAATGAATGATTGAACACCCCGTTTTTTTACGATTGCAATAGGGCCTTCATCGAGAGACCTCCGGCAAATAAAACAAACTCCCGCAGGAATAGACATTCCACTGATTGTTTTTCACTACTTGCACGTTGCACAACACGAACAAACTGAGTAAAGTATTGCATTATTATACTTGGCATAGAAATGCTGACGTTTCTTCATTAGACTTAGTCGCTAAGGTGGAACTGCTGTCGTAAGGTAAACAAGAGTGTAAGTGCTATAGTAATTCATTGTTCATTCTGTTAACTCAGTCATAATAAGGCTGAATTTCCAATGAATTATGTATTATGTCTTAATTCATTTTACATTAACACTTATGAAAACCCAAAAGGTAAAGGCATTGAGTGCTGCTGATAGTGTGAATCACGGGATCGGAATGCGGGAGGAGGAGCTTCTATAGTTAGAGCAGACCTGCAGGAGCAAGGGAAAGAAACAGTTTGCATTACACTGTTTCCGCTGATTATCTGAAATTTATTAGTACGAATAGGGCTGTAGGTGTCCATCTGGGCTCAAAAGAAAGCTTATTAAAGTACCTTTACATTAGTACAGATTAACTTTTTGTGTGATGAGTATTTTTGACGTTATTTGAAGAAAAACAATGCAAAACCGAAAATTTTCCACATGTCCGAAAATTTTGCCTGTTTCCGAAATGATGTATTTTCTAAAGTAATTGCCCTACGGATATGGTTTTGGTTTCAAATGGTAGATAATTAAATGCAGTTTAATACTGCATATAGGGGTTTTTTCGGTCCAACGCATACTCTGGGAGATTTTAACCAAAAACCAAAAAATGTCCGAAAATTTCGAAGTTTTTCGGCCATTACGCTGGTCGCACAACTTTTTAAGGGGGGCAAACTTGGTTTTTTACTAATGGTTGTGATCCTAACAACATACTAAAAAATTAGAACTACATGACCTTTTGCATGCACGACCCATTTTTAATGTACAATTTGACTGGACTATTACCCTCTATCCCTATGTGGGATGGGGCCCATGCAGAGAAACTCAACGCATTGGGTCGGTGGTAGGCATGCGATTAAATTAATTATTAGATGTATTAGGGGATTTTTAGGATATAATTGCTGAATAGCTGTGAGTGCGGCTAAGCTGTCGGAGATGATAAGTGCTCTGTCTATGGAATGTCTTATAATATGCAATATTATTTGATGTTCAGCTGTATAGACGGACGCTTGCGGCAATAAAGGTATGAGCAGTAGATCTGAATTGTATGACACACCGGCCCCTGCGCCGTACTTGGTTTTGGAGCCATCTGTACAGAAATGGTGCCATGTATGGTATGTTAACTAGGTTAAACAAATGAAAAACTCCTTGTTAGTGGATGGTAGTGGTAGTTGAAGCGGCACAACAGAGTACCTATGTGAGCAACCGCATTTTACCGAGTGACAGCTAACGGTCGTGACTGATGTCACAAAAGGTTCGTCTTTTTTGCGGTACACCTACAGACCCTTTGCGGCACACCGGTTGAGAAACGCTGCTATACACATACTGTCCCACAAGGAATTGAAGATAACGAATGTATTTATTTCGACACCTGCGGTTGATGAACTATAGTAATATATAGGGGGCACGGTTAGGTACCTACCTACAGTACCTATATTATGGCTTTTTATCTCTCTACTGACTTTTCTTATAGATGCCTTGCAGACATAGCCTTGCAGTTCCACGATCTGTGGTCGCGCTTGATGACGTTCAGCCACGGCGTCATAGCCGGCGTCGCGTGTTGCCACATCCTGTCGGTCGCTGCTGTCCTGGCATCTACTCAGTATGACGTCGAACAATTCGTACATTTTTACCACTTTCTCTCACTCAAGGTCCACTTTGCTGTGTACGTCTTCACATCGCTCTGCATAATTTCTTGTTTTGATAGGTACGCATTCGTAATACCCTATGATGTACTAATATTTACCGTCTCTCATATAGGATAGCATTTCTTTCCTTGTCTTACAATGGAACTTCTTTCGTATGGAAATCCACAATGCGGACTAAACATTTATCCAAATTAAAACCCATTATTTGTGTTGGCACACCTGCGCCCACATATTAAAATCAATATGCATGCTCGACAAGTGACGTCATAACCAACGCAACATCTAGTTAGCCACAAGCAGGGGCGTAAAGTTGGGGGGGGGGGAGAGGCTTCGCACCCCCCCCCCCCCAGCCTCGAGCATTGTAAGACGTGGTTCATACTTCATGGTCCCCTTTGTAGCAATATGAATGTAGGCACTCATTCCCTTTTTAGTTTTGTAAAATCTACAGCTATAATTTACTACTATTAAAATGCGTAAAACCTTGCTATTTTGCTCTTATATTTTCAATTTTTCCTTATCTTGCCTGATGACGGCATAGGTCTACTTAGTTTTGCCCCCGCCATCATTCTAAAACTTTACGCCTCTGGCCGCAAGCACTTTCTAGTTCCTATACAATCTCTATTTGACTGGTACACGGGAACATTTCACGCAGTGTGAGGCGCTGAGGCGGGGTTTCCAATCGTCAATGAGACATGTGAAATTGAAGGTTTAGCAGACATTAAAGACATACTAAAAATTCTGCTACCACGTCAAAACCATATTTCTCATTGACAATTGACGTATGTGGAAACCCCGCCTGAGAAATTGATCATGGGTACAATAATGGGGGATGATAGGTTGTTGCAAGGAAAAGTTAATTTCTGAACGCACTTTGGAAAATTTTGTTTGCTTAATTCATGCCGCCTGGCGAAAATATAGTCAAGAAACCGACTAGACGTCTTCTGCTAGCCCTATTGCTACAATTTTAAACGTCTGCAAGTCCCAACCGGCAGAATCGGCCATGCGTACCGGACATCAAGGAGCTGTCTGTTGAGAATGGATCCCTTTCGGAAGAAATCCAAGATGGCGGCTATTCCTGCCTCCAATTTTCAACGCTGGTGGGATCCCTTTCAAGTAGAAATCCAAGATGGCGGCTATTCCTGCCTCCAATTTTCAACGCTGTTTGGACCCCTTTCAAGTAGAAATCCAAGATGGTGGCTCGACCAGCAGCCAATCGAACTTTTGCAATCCTAAGTCAGATTTTAATTAAAAAAAATCCAACAAAAGCTAATAGCAATAGGGTTGGCTTCAGACATTTTATTGCACTGTCAGAACTTACCTGGACGCAACGCATTTGTGAAATGGGCATAAACGAAGTTACCGTTTGTTGACGCTCTCGGACAAAAATCACAATAGTCACTTTCTAAACCTATAGCCGTACCGTATGTGAACCCAGGACCAAACTGCCAGCCTATTCCTACTGTTGATACATACCAACATAGTACTCATAGACAAGTTTCAGGGATTCCGCTCAGCATCTAATAAACAAAAATTCAACTCACTGAAGCACTACATAGCCTACCTCCCCTATATACGTGGGGCAGTCAAACTTGTGGATTTCGCATATACAGTACAAGTTCACACTAGGCTAACTTGACTTTTACAGTATTTTACAAAATTATTATTTCTATATTATTGGATTGAGATCTGAGAACTAAGCATCATGAATTTCATCTATAATTTTATTCTGTGGGGTTATTCATGCATCATAATCATATCACCAACTATGAGGTCTCCATCAAATGGAAATGAAAAACAGATTCAAAATAGAGTAACAGCTTAGCCTAGTGTGCACTTGTAAAGTTGTACGACAATATACGTTTAGTGGAGACTCCGTTAGGCACCTATTGACAAAACATTCCATTTTAGGTTCAAACTAAAAAAAAAAAAAATAGGCCTACCTACCACTTGTAACGTTTTCGTTTTGGGATATGGGCCTAGTCCAAAATTCGTCCTGAATTGGTCCTTAACCACTAACCGAGCTATTGAACGCTAATAATCCTCAGAACTGGATTGAAACAGGTTATAAGAAAGCGGTTACATATAAGATTAGGCTATAACTACTAACTATAACTTCTAACTGGGCAAAATTCTGTACTTTCTAAGCCCCCCCCCCCCCTTAACAAGAATGCAGCTGGTCATATATAAAGCTTTGAAAATTATTTAAGCATACGGTACGGCCCACAACAGGATAGGTAAATAATTTAAAAAGTCAAAACGTACTCTCGGGTTCAAACAACAAGGAAATGCCTCAGACTTTAAACCCTTTGGTGACATACACTAGTGACGCCAAACGGACGGAGCTGGGTGGGTGTATTGACCTGGATTCACCTTTTCCATCATCAGCGCATGAATTAATGCATCGAGGCTCATAATGAGTTTTGAAGAGCCATTGGTGGAGAGGATGGCGAGAAAGAGACTGCAATGGTTGGAGCACTTTAGGTGAAGGTGCGGGGGGAAAATTGCTGGATGAAGAAATAGAGAAAACACGAAGAAGTGGAAGGCCAAGCAATAAAACCAGATTGAGGGCATCTCAGAAGAGTGGGACTGGTACCAGAGGTTGTGTTAAATGATCTGAAGTGTCGGGACAGGAGGGAGTGGAGGAGGCTCACATATCACACCCTGGCTTACGGAGCTGATTAAATAATGATAGTGATAATAAATGAGTTTGAACCCTCATGTGGGTAGCATTTAGCCTATACATGGGGGCGATTACTCGTCTTACCCACAACTAGTTTCAATTTTTCAATGTTTCAAATTTCATTTAAACTCTGGAAGAAAAGAAGGCACTTTGGCAACCCTGATACTGGAGGGTATACAGACTGAGGCATTTTCTTAACAAATAGACAAGAGGACAGATTCGGCAAGATGCAACAGAGGTAATAGGCCTCTAAAAAATTTTTCGTTGTACGTATTTGAAAAAAAAGTAAATGTTTGCCTATCTCATGCTCATCAAATGCTGCAGGACCATGACCTCGTAGGCAGCTTACATAGTGCACTCTGTTCATTGGTTCTTCCACACATACATTTTGCATCTAGTATAAACCGTACTTGGTAAAACTTACGAGCTACTGTACTATTGATGATACAACAATTTAAAAAAACTTCAGGGAAGTACACCCCCCCCCCCCCTCCCCAAACTGCAGATATACCCCATCCTAATACTGATTATTCTTTGTGCATTTTTGGTCACCCTACGCAAGTGTCCCCGCCTTTGGCTGCCTCAAGTGGGCTATAAGCTATCTGGACCTCAAAGCACTCTGATTGGTAGGAAACTTACGATATATAAGAGGGAAATTCTAACCGATCCCACATCATGTCTAACACGATAAAAGTTGTCCGTGTCATACGCATATTCTACGTCTAATCAGCACCCTCAGGGTTCAACAGTTTTAAAAGTTAAGCTCTTCATTCTCAACGTGCTCAATCTAATGTCCCTTACGGGCTAATCTACTATTGATGATTAGATTCAGCTCTGTAACGACTTAATACATCGGCGGCATTCGTGCGGTACAGCCCCCTCTGTACGTCAGTACACCAGTTGCAGATCAATTTCCATGATATAGTTTCCTATAATGTGTTTTCCAGAAGAGGAATCTTCACAACCTGAGCTCTGGCAACGTAAAAGCTACTCAAACGTTAAGTTCTTGTTATCAGCGACGAATAGAAGACAATCATATGCATGCATTCACATGGTTATCGCACAATATTTGCCTCAGATCCCAAGCAACGACTACTGTTCAAATTGAGTTTGGAATGGAGTGAGTGACTGAAGTTTCATATTGGAATTTCCCTAGTGGACTGACCAGTGCCATGGTCATTGGGCAGCACAACGGTGGATTTAAGGACTAACAATTAGGTGTTGAGTTGCATGGCGGGCGACCGATAGTAGCTGAGTCCAAGACAAGAATAGCCTTAAGTGCTCAGAACACATCAGGAATGCCTACCCGACAGATGAGCGGGGATGAGCTCTGGATTGAGAACTTTCAGTGGGTGTCTCTGTTTAGAAAGGCATATGATGCAATGACAGTGCATGGACCGAAGTCAGGCAGCTAGGTGTCTCAACCCTACAAATCACATTCACTTCACTTCACCAAATACCTAATTCAAGCCTAAGCACTACACAATGTATTTTCTTCATCTCCTCTTCTTTCTTTCCACTTCACAGACACTTCACCGACCCTCAAAAGACACCCAGCTGCCCAAAGGCATCCATATTTCTACTGTCAAAGTTTTGGATCTTATAAAATGCGACCATTTTGGGCTCCCATCCAGTAGCCCTAGCGTGGCTTACAATGTTAATTTAGCAGCGTTGTTGAAAATTTGAACGTAGCAGAACAGAATAACTATGATGGGATTGAGAAGGCAGGACGTGGCGTTTAATAAAAAGCTGCTGCAATCTAGAAATACGGAATACCTCCTTCTACTTACAAAGTGTGATCTATAGGCTTAATATTGGATGTGGAACTTGGACTGTATAAGTGAAAGGAAGAACTTACTGTCAAATAGAGGCTTGAGATGAAGTGCTAAGAAAGAATCTTATGGGCAGTCAGCAGTGATAGCCGGATGGATTGCACATAAAAATATAAAATGCCGAGCTAGAGGGGCGGATGTACGGTAATCATAGAGGGGGATTGATGAAAAGGGAGGGATAGAACAAGATACCAGGACCAAGACGTGGAGTACCAACTTACAAGAGTAAAACTTTAACAAGATACTAAATAAACATGGTAGGTCATGGTAGGACAGCAGTCCATCGTCCTTCTTTTGTCGTGCGTTCTCTTTGAATACGAGTATATTTCTTGTACTCAGCAGCAATGGTTACTACGCTATACAACTCATACACTATACTGTCTTATCGCAATAATCCACTCCAAACACCTCGTCGCATTCGAAACCGAAGTTAAACTAGCCTTTGAAGAACTTAGAGGCTGACCGATACTCATTTTGCGAAGCAATCTTTTGGAAAACAAAATAGTAGAAGCCCCAGCCCATTAAGAAGATGACCTTGCCTGGCATACATCACGAACTGTACGCAACAGCAACCAATGAACCAAATCGGTACTGAAGCTATCGAACCTTACCAATAATAGACAGTAGCTCTGGGCGCAAAAGATTCAGTAAATCGAGAACATTAGCGCAGTCTTCAAGTCTGCTGTAGCCTAAGGAATGTTGAAGAGACGTGAAATATGCATCGACGCAAAAGAACATCTAGACTGTGTAAGACAGGGGTTCCCAAACTTTTTTGTCAGTGGCTCATTAGATTATTTTATGACTTTTTGTGGACCACCATGGCTGTGACAGAAAAATCGTCAAATTCTAGGACCAAGATCAATTAGTTTGTGCCTAAATTTAGCCTACGTTCTAATATTTGATTAAATATTTGGGACTGACATCGGTTAGATTTTATATTTCAGTGTCAAACTTACTGTATTTTACTTCTAATTTTTAATAACTCAGCTGTTTTATTTTCTTATTTCTTACTTTGTTCCATGGACGACCTGATATACTGTATGTCTGTGGACCACCGATGGTCCATGCACCACAGTTTGGGAACCCCTGATGTAAGACATTACCCATTTCAAGTTTCCTACTAAACTAGGTGTTTGAGGTCCTTCTGCCGAAAATTCGATATAATAGTGTTCCTGACACAGCGCCGGCGCGTGAATATTGTTAGCTCGTGCAACGAGATCATTGCTTGTTTTAAGTATTTGCATACAGAAATTAAAATGTAAAGGAACATGGTGGAATGTTATCAGTTTAAAAAGAAATCGGGAGACATTCAATGTCACAGAATGTCACATTGGGAATGTAGTCGGTGTCAGCAAAAGCTGTAGATGTGTTTATCTCAAAACGACATTATGCAAGTTAACACCTTTATATAACTTGTGTCTTCAATTAGGCTAAATTCAGTTTAAACCATTGACCAAACGCATATCCATGGGAAATGTAGTTAAAACGCTAAATGCGAATTACAATAACAACTAAAAAAATACAATGTGTAAACAAAATTTCGACTTGGGCTTATACATTTTCATTTCTAATGAACAATGACTTGACCTTGGGATATGGTATAGCCTAGTAATGTCACATAGGATCAACAATGTAATACACGAGTGGATGAAGGCAATATTAATTTTAAGTGGATTATATATTTCAATAATGATAGTTAACACCATCTTCTCGTGTATTAAATTATTGCATTGAGTATTTATTACAATTATCAAGGCAAGCGAAAATGTAGGCTCACAATTTCATGCAGTATGAAGAACCAGGGGCGCCGGGTTTTGAAAATTCGAGTAGCGCAAAGCTAGCCGAAATTAGCTACCGCAGGCATCAGACCAGGCAAAACGACACTGAGCAGATATTAACCCCATCCAAATGTTTTGATAGTTTTGATCAGAATCAATTTTCTGTTTAAAAAAAAAAATATTCAATACTATTAAGATTGCTTATTTACAAAATACCTAGGTATTATAATTATTGGTAAGAAGTCAGGATTAAAAAGCCATTGATAGTAAAAAGCGCATATTTTCCTTATGGGGCAAAATACTACCCTGATTCAAAAAGGTTGGACCACCTCAATTCACAATGCATTTCAATTTTTATCTCTGTTAATACAAATTGTAAGTCGCTGAGTTTACTCTGGAAATTAGCCAGATACTCCCTTAATGACATTTGATCAATTCAATTTAGATCCGTTAGTTTTTCATCGATTCCTCGACACTTTCGAGAGAAGGTGCATAATTAACCGAATCAAAAATCTTGGACCACTTAGCGTTATTCTTTCCGTGAACATCCAGGCAAGCTTGAAAAAAATGCACATTGCTTACATGCAGTGTGTAGACATATTTTCAAAACATCAGACACGTTATTTTTCCCTATCTGCATTTTATCATTGAGGAATGGTAAGAGGACCTGCTGTAGCGAAGAGCGTTCAGAAACTGATAATTTTCCATCATCAAACAAGAAAAAGTGAGACAGAGATAAAGAGAATCCTCCAATTATCAAAGCCTACCGTCCACAATATTTTTGGTACGCTGTGCAAACGCCAAGACCACTGATCCGGGGGAAAGCGACGAGGCGGCCACGCAAGACGTCTAGTTGCCAGGACAGGGAATTCGTAAAAATCATTAAAGCCAAACGCATAACTGCTCTAGAGCTCAAGGAAGCTTGGAACTAATCAACATTGTCCAATAGCCCAGGTTCTGAGAGTACTACAGTTAGACGAATCCATTCTGCCCGCTATGGTTTTTACACTGCCACGGCGAACCCCCTATTGACACCTGTACAGATGAAGAGGAGATTTGCTTGGGCAAGAGAGAGGGTGAATTGGACTGAACAGGGCTGGAAAAAGATCATTTGTAGCGATGAGGCCTGATTTCAACTAACTTTGGATTCTGCTGGATCTAAGCGCGTAGTGCGAATATCTGACGAGAAAATCAAGCCCCACTGTATCAATAAAACCGTGAAGTTTGGGTGTATGAGTGCATCAGGAACAGGTGTATTTTTTATTTTGTTGAGGGTACTGTTAATGGGTAGACGTACATTAACATTTTGGAGGACAGTTTGAAGCCTTCCCTTACAAAGATGGTGTCGAATGGGAATTTTATATTTCAGCAAGACCGTGCAACTTGCCATACCGGCCGAATCGCTAAGGCATGGTTTCAAAATAATGATATTAAACCTCTCCTATGGCCTTCAAGCAGCCCCTGGTCTTTCCCCAATCGAAAATATTTGGGGAAAAATGAAGAAGAAGTTGAGAACCCCTCTTGTACGGACAAAGGACGAACCGAGGACCATTTTATTAGAAATTTGGGATTCATTCACTGCAGATGATTGTGTCGCTCTTGTATCTTCCATGCCCCGTTGCATTAAGGCAGTTATTAATGCAAAAGACACTATAACAAAATATTGAAAACGTAGTGGTCCAGGTTTTTTGAATTGATGATTTCAGCATATGTTTGAGCAAAGCTGTCTTGTCAGATAGGTTTTAAACCTAATAAGGAGAATTTTTCTCATTTGATTGAGGAATAGTTAGGCTACTTTCTATATTAAAATAAATGATATATTATTCGAATTGACAGAGATAGAAACTGAAGTGCATCGTGAATAAGGGTGGTCCAACCTTTTTGAATCAGGGTTGCAGTACAAGCCCCCCCCCCCCCCACGCCTCCGCTTGCTTGGCGCCCCTGGGGTGAACAACATTTATCATATTCAGTTTTTATAAACAATTAACAACAACAATGCACTATATCTACAGCTGTTACTAGATATTTAAATATTCATTTTTTTTTTTTTAACAATTTGTACCGTACCAATCAAGCAACAGCAGCAGACAAAAAGACACCAAGAAATATTTTGCACTTAAATACAGTAAAACTTCACAGATGGTAAGGCAGACATTTAAACAAAAGTTCATAATGTCCTCCACTCATTTCAAGGTGAGCCTGGTTCAAAGAGAGCACCAAACTTCGTAGACGACGAGCGGGGACGCTTATACAATAGTTGATGAATACGAATGAACGTGGAAGAATAGTGGCAGGACGGCAAAATATAATGTAAATAAGGTGACATACAAGAAGTTACAATTGACAAAAACGAAACAATGTTTCCGATTAGCATCATTATTACTACTGTACCATTTATTAACATCAACTTCACTTAATAATAATAATGCTTCACGCATGCTTGCTGCTTAATAAATAATGCTTCACGCAATAGGTACCGTATGCTATCAGATCTTGTTATATGGTCACATTGCAGACTTAAATTCTCAAGTAAAAGCCCCAAACTATCCATCCTGAGTGCCTACGCTTTATATTGATTCCTCCCAAAAAATGAGTGGCAATTTTTATTTATTAAATTCCAATAACATTTGAAGTTCTCTAAGCCCAGTCCTGCCCAATCTCTGCTATCAGTTAAGGCATTGAGGACCTAGTCGTTAAGGCATGGCAGCCTATTTTCTATACTAGTAACAGAACAAAAAAGTCCTTATTTATTAATTATTTATTTATTATAATCTGTACATTGCATGGCCAATGCTTCAAAGCCGCATGTGGCGCGGGTCCCTATTGGGAACTTGCGCTAGGAAATTGGGGATGTTTACCGATTATAGAGGTATCTGCTCTGCTGTGTAAGTAGTGGGGGGGGGGGAGGTTAAATGTTGAAGAAGAGGCCGGATGCTTTTAGGAACAGTATGATATGTGTGATCTGTGGCTGTTGTTCTGTTTCCTAGCGCTTCGGAGAGGGAGGAGATAGCTCGTAGGACGGAGGTTCGTTGGACCGAGTAGGTTGAGCAATCGAGAAGAGGGCGAGATAAAATTTTACTAAACAAGCAGATTTGGGTTCCATTTTTTTTTATATTAATTGTTGAAATTTTCATATTTGGCTCTTTGGCTAAAAAGTTTACCAACCACTGGCCCAGCTGATCATCATACAAAGAGGGACAAAAGCATCAGTAACTTCTTGCAGCCATATTAGCATTGGAGAAAATTTCATTCAAATTTTTACTTTTCGATCCTCATCCCCATCCTTGAAGTATTGGACATTACAGGTTAAACCCTTAATTAGTTTAATGTATTGTATTCCAGAGTCATTAAATTGAGTTAACATTGATTGTACAAATGGCCCTCCCTGAAATTTTGATTTTGATAACGATGAAAATTTGACAGGAAAGGAGCCTCCCGAAGATCGCTTTTATACACGTAGACAAGAAAACGATTGGGCGTACCCCGGGAAACATCACTGAGATTTCTGTGCAAATGGAATCAAACCCACCCAATTGGCACTTTTCAGAGCCATTCCTGACGGGCACGAAAAAATTGGAAAAACCTGTACCTGATTAATTATTAATTTTTTCCCCCGTTCAGCAATGACTTTTGTGAGTTTAGTGATGGGCTCGTAGTGTATTCCTGCTCGATCGTGAGCATGCGGATTCAAATATGCGACAAACAGTCCCGTAAACTCCCTGTGTGTCCCATAACTTACAGCAGGCATAAGTTCGCAATAGCGGCATTTTTATTTAATTATTCTCTGGCGAACTTCGACCGGATTTGTGGCACACACAGAGAGATCTAGGATACTTCAGAGGACAAATTGCAGAGTAGAATTGGCCATGTTGCACATCGATTGCTAGAGTGTGGGCAACCGCATTAAGTAGTTATTTCCTAACTCACCTAGTGCACCTCCCACAAAGTAGTGGAGCAATTTTCAGGTGTTCGAATGCGAACACGCACTATTGAGTGCAGTTGAAAGGGATACACTAAAGGTAAATACATTGAATTAAATAAGAGAAATTCTAACCCATTAATAATTAATTAGCCGGCTTCGGTGCGGTGGCAGATCCACAGGGGGGTAAATGAGTAAATTCATAGAAAAATTCATAAGATACCTAGTAAAAAAAAATGGATATAACTCAACTTTTCAACAACAACAAAAAATTACCTTTTAAACGTATAAAAAACTAGTGACCCCCCCCCCCCTAAATTTACCGCTTGCACTCGTGCGAGTCTCACTACACGCCATATGCGACCGGAGACATGTCGTTACTCAACGCAATTGCTATTAAGTTAATTAGGGACTGAAGAGGTAAATATGATGCATTCTTTAAATTGTTTCTACTCGATTTATCATTAAAAAGAAAAAAAATCATTATAATAGGGGTATTCACTATGCGGTATTTTGCATGCTGAGCTGTGTTAAATATGTTAATTCGAGAATCCCACTCTCGATCGTACATTTTAAAATGGAACTCGGGGTTCGCATAATCCATCGTTAATGTAAATTTAAACATACATTTGTGTAGAGCGGCCGCGGCCATTTAAATGTCATTATAGTTTTTTATTGTTTATGAGCAGATATTTAGAGTGTGAGAGGTTAATTGCTTTCCAATTTATACGTAGTATAAGGAAAGCTTTGTGACGGTCGAAATTTTCGATTCCAAGATTTCAACGGATTTACACGTTTTCAGGTCCCAGGAACCCAAAAAAGTGGTTTTTACGAAATGTCTGTCTGTCGTTCTGGCTGTCTGTCTGTTCGTCGATTTCCGGGCAAACTACTCGGTCGATCTTGATGAATTCGGCATGTAGGTTTACAAAAATCATACGTCGGAGCAATTTTTTTTATTTGGGGCTAACTTAATTTGGAGGGGTTTTATTCTCAAAAAAACGTCTAAAAAAATTATTTCTCAAAAACGGCTCCAACGATTTCTTTTAAATTCACATATATTGTAGTCGTTATTAATATTACCGAAATGCGTGGGGTCGCTTGCCTCTTGATAGGTTGCTTCTGGGGGTAAAAAAAATAAACATAACTAAATTTTAATGAAAAATAACTAAAAAATAATTTTTCTGCGAAACTTTTCAATCGATGATTTCTACCTTCAGGCATGTTTTAGGCGTTAAATTGAGTAACGAAACCGGACAGGTTGCTTTCCCAGAAAAGTATTTGGTTTTGTAAAAAAAAAATGTTTTTTTGAAAAAATGATAGAAAATTCACGCTCAAATGCATATTGCGTGCCCTGCCAGCTGCCAGTATTGCTGTGTGGTAATGTGTTGGTCTGAACTATCTAGAATTTACCTCATCTCCAGTGACGTCAGGTGGTTTTTAGCAAATTACAAAAAAAAGTGGCAGCCTAGTCCACCCCCGGACCCCCGAAATCTCACGGGAGGGGGGGGGGGGGGTTGTTCCAGGTTTTTCATGCTTTTTACATGACTGCTGCCAACCGATAAAGGTCTACGTAGCAAGAAAAAGTCATATTAACTATAAATATATTAAAAAATGACGCGAAAAGAACATTTCTCCCGGGTGATTTTAACCCATCACTTCAAGTTAAGTGATTTGGTGACCCTCATTTAAATTAGAAGTTCTTTTTAAGCCGATTTTCTAGGGAAATATTGTAGGTAGAGCCGTCAAAAATATCCTTCAAACTAGCAAAAATGCCCCTCTACATTACAATATATAGCCTATGATATGTGGCCTTCACTTACACCAATAATTGGCCACAGTTCTGGAACATCTTGTCTTCGGGACTAACACACCACGTTTATTGTACAAAAATACAGGCTACTTGACAATTTTTGAAAACCTATTACCATTTTATTTTTATTTTATTTTATGCACGTTAAAATCAATTTAAGTTTGATGGTTAACGTGACTAGTATGCGACGCCATCCGTGACAGCCGCCGTAGCTGTAGCATTAATATAATACGTATGCGAAGTCTGGCGTCATTTTCTTGTTGCCCATGTCTGCCGTGGTTTTGGCTCCACAGTCAAAAACACCAAAATTCAAAATTTATTTATTTATTTTCAATATTTACAAGTTTTTCAGCAATAATATATAGGTGTGTTATTATTGTTAGCCTATATAAGATAATCTTGCATATTTTATATTAACTATCAAATAGCCTCTATTGAATTAGAAAAAAATGGCCCATGTTATCATACATCTAAATCGTCAGAAATTTCTTGAATGGTGGCCTGATATATTGACAGCTGTAATTCTAAGAAAAAAAAAATTGATACTTAAATACCATGAGACAGATATTTGATTTTTTCACCTAATAGGCTTTTACCCCTCTGGTAGTCTCTTAAAAACCATTTTAAAAAAAACTCCCCCCAACCTGCAGATACCTACCCCATTCTTATACTGATAATTTTTTGTGAATTTTTGGTCACCCTACGCATTGGGTGCCTCAAGTGGGCTATAAGCTATTTGGACCTTAAAGCATAAAGCACTCTGACTGGTAGGAAACTTAACAGGGAAATCCTAACCAACCCCACATCATGCCTCACACGATCCAAGTAGTCCGTGTCATAAGCATATTCTACGTCTAACCCAGCGGCGTAGTCAGAAATTTTTTTTGGGGGGGGTGTCCAGTTTTTATCAATATCATCTAATTAGGGACATGATCTTAATTTTCCTTGCCCAGGCACCCGAGGGTCGGGAGGCCGAAGGCGGGTCCGGGGGTCTCCCCCGGGGAAGGGGTTTGAAAAAAAGTAGACCTGAAATTGTGGAGTTTTACACATTTAGATGTCTTGTAACGTATTCAAATAACGTTTAGGTTTTACAGCCGAATAATAGTAGCCCTACTGCAAGAAAGAGCGGGCCGGGGGTCTCCCTCGGGGGAATTATTTTTAAAAGGAATAGGCCCAAAGTAATGGAATTTGCGCACTTTGAAAGCTGTTATGTTTATATTTCACATGAGAAGAATATTACAGCTAACAAGGGGCTACCCCGGGGAACGTTTTTTAAAATCGGCAAAAAAAATTGATTTTGCAGACAATAACTGTATTAACAAAACTGTAAACAGGGGGACCGGGGTCTCCCCGGGGATTTTTTTTGAAATAAATATCTGATAAATGTGGTGTTTTGCTAAAAAAAAAATTTTGGGGGGGTCCAGCCCCAACTGACCCCCCTTGGCTGCGCCACTGGTCACTCTAACCAGCAACCTCAGGGCGCAACAGATCTAAAAGCTACGCTCTTCATTCACAACGTACTCAGTCTAATGTCCCTTACGAGCTACTGTATTATTGATGATAAGATTCAGCTCAGTAACGAATTAATACATCGGCGGCATTCGTGCGATACAAGGCTCGATGTACACCATAGTTGCATATCAATTTCCTAAGGCGCATGGTACAGTTTACTATAATGTGTTTTCCAGAAGAGGAATCTTCACAACCTGAGCTCTGGCAACGTAAAAGCTACTCAAACGTTAAGTTCTTGTTATCAGCGACGAATAGAAGACAATCATATGCATGCATTCACATGGTTATCGCACAATATTTGCCTCAGATCCCAAGCAACGACCACTGTTCAAGTTCAGTTTGGAATGGAGTGAGTGACTGAAGTTTCATATTGGAATTTCCCTAAACACTAGTGGACTGACCAGTGCCATGGTCATTGGCCAGCACAACGGTGGATTTAAGGACTGACAATTAGGTGTTGAGTTGCATAGGGGGCCACCAATAGTAGCTAAGTCCAAGACAAGATATATAGACATCAGTGCTCAGAAGTGGAGTGCATACCCGACAGAAGAGCGGGGTAGAGCCCTGGATTGAGAACCTTCTGTGGGCGTAGATGTTTAGAAAGACATATGATGCAATGACAGTACACGGACCGACGTCAGGCAGCAGCTAGGTGTCTCAACCCTACAAATCACGTTCACCTCACTTCACTTCACAAAATACCTAATTTAAGCCTAAGCACTTCACAATTTTCTTCATATCCTCTTCTCTCTTCCCACTTCACAGACACTTCACCAGACCCTACACTCCCAAGACACCCTGCTGCCCGAAGGCATCCATCTTATACTGTCGAAGTTTCGGACATATAATGCGACCACGTTGGCTCCCATCCAGTAGACCTAGCGTGGCTTACAATATTGATTTAGCACCGTTGTTGAAAATTTTAACACAATAACATGCCTCAATATAACCATGGGGTACTGATAATATAGGATGGGAGAAGTAAGAAGGGGATAAAATAGAATATTCCTGGTTCAATTGGCATTTAACATGAAGATATTGAAGATACTGCAAACCAAAAATGCGGTTGTTGTGATGCTGTAGGCCTTACGTTGGCTGTGAAACTTGGGCTATAAGTGAAGGCATGAACAGTCAAATAGAGGCGCTCGAGATGAAGTGTTAAGAAAGAATATTATGGGCAGTGATAGCCAGATGGATTGCACATACGTACAATGCCGGGCTGGAGGGGCAGATGTACGGTAATCATAGAGAGGGATTGATGAAAGGGAGGGATAACGTATAACAAGATACCAGGATTAAGTTGTTGAGTACCAATTTACAAGGGTAAAACTTAACCAAGGTACTAAGTAAAGCAGACCATCGTCGTTCTTCTGTCGGGGGTTTAATTCTCCATGAATATACGAGTATACCGTATTTCATGTACTCAGCAGCAATAGTTTGTCCGCTATACAACTCATACACTATACACTGTCTTATCGCATTAGTCCACTCCAAACACCTCGTCGCATTCCAAACTGAAGTTAAACTAGCCTTTGAAGAACTTAGAGGCTGACCGTTACTCTTTTTGCGAAGCAATCTTTTGGAAAACAAATTAGTAGAAGCCCCAGCCCATTAAGAAGATGACCTTGCCTGGCATACATCGCAAATTGTACGCAACAGCAACCGATGAACTAAATCGGTACTGAAGCTATCGAACCTTACCAAAAATAGACAGTAGCTCTGGCCGCAAAAGATCCAGCAAATTGAGAACAGGAGCGCAGCCTTCAAATCTGCTGTAGCCTAAGGAATGCTGAAGAGACGTAAAATATGCATTGACGCAAAACAACATAGAATGTGTAAGACAATCTGATAGGGTCCCATCAACTTTCCCATTCCAAGCTTCCTACTAAGCTAGGTGCTTAAGGCCCTTCTACCAAAAATTCGATTTAGTGTTCCAGACTAGACTAGACTTGACTACGGCCGGCGCTTGAATATTATTAGCTCATGGTAAATACAATTTTTCGCCCTCCCCACGTATTCCTCAATTTTGCTTCAATTAACCCTTAATTAACCGGTCACTTCATGTTCAACAAGCCCATGCGAGGTGTTGGATTCGCCACTGCGTGCCAACGCGTGCTGTTTGAAGCGCCCACGCGCCCACGCGGGATGGTTCACATTTTACTGCACACCTGATGAGTACTTAATTTTTGTCTTTGTTTTTAATCTTTGTTGTGAGAGTACAGGCATCAATAAAATGCTCTCTAAGTTTGAATACTTAGTTGGATCTCAACACCTTCAAAGCATTTTCATGAAGTTGAAACTGATTGGGCAAAGTAAGAAGCAGCATTTTGATAACCAATGAGGTGTTGTCTTATGGCCACTCATATCCTACAATCCAATTTGTTATAAAATTGATAAGTTTTAATATTTAAAATGAATAAAAAAATCTTTGTATAGGCCAAAGCATTCACTTTAGATTTTTTTGGAATATCTAAAAGACTAATGATGAAGATTATTTATTTAACTATCAATCAAGACGTCGGGGTTAGTGGTTTTACTTTCCTATATTTTATTACTTTCCTATTTATTTTTTATTTATTATTTTGCTTCTAAATGTTATTTCTTATTTTTTCCCTTCGTTTTAAATTAAATTTTGTAGTTTTAGACTTCTATCAATTTTTTATATGGAGTACCTATATACTGTTCGCCCAGAAAAGTTTGCAAATGCACTTGAAAATATCCCTTAATGCTTTACCAAGTCGGGGACAAGTCCCGCCTCTCCATGTAAATTCCCTATGCTGCATTTTCAAATCAGATAGAACTACTTTGCATGTGTTTATATACACAAAACTTGCGGGGGTTCCATTCCAAATTTAATGAATTAAGGTCGCAAGTGGACATTGCTTATTTTTTTAGCTAAAATTGTCGATCTGTTGCACTTTTTACGAATTCACGACTCCAATGTCAAAATCAAAATTAAAATTTTCTGAATGTTAGTTAATTGTCTTCAATTACTGTAGCAACGTTTGTGGAACGGTTTTAGGAGCATCATAGAACAAAATCAAAGCAATATTTATTGTTATAAATATTATAAGTGATGCGTTTCTTGAATTTGAGAAATGTTTTTAAAATTTTCATCTTACCATACTGCGTTATAAAATGGATCAACTTGAAAGTAGACAGTTAATATCGAAGTTAAGGGCATTCAGACCACAGAAAAGAGTGTTAAGTCTTACCAAAGGAAGCAGGCCTAGTAAGAGGAAGCAACTGAAGCAACATTTCCGCATGAACCGTTTGGTAAGGCAAGCAAATTCACTAGGAGGCATGAATGATGATCTTAAACCTTTGCGAACTATTTAAGGAAGTTGAAAGTTATGTATAAGATATATATATACAGAGTCCAGGAGTCCGTTGAGGTATAAAATCAACAAAAATATAAAGGAAAGAAGACGTCAATAATACTACAATAATCTCGACGAATGTGATGAAAGTATGATAAGGAACCCCATAATTATGTACATTCATCCTAGGATGATTGCTGACTGTTAAGCTTGGACACCCTGCGACAAGAAATATTTGAGCTTAATGGTCGTTACCAAATGCCCAAGGAGAGCCTCCGCGTATTTATCACTAGGCGTCTTCATTTCAGGTAAAATAAAAAACACAACCAGTCGGTTGAGGAGACTATTATAAATACACGCAGAAGTGCAGCAGAAACAAAGAAGTCACAATTTAAATGCTGTGCAGATTTAAGATGTTTGACAAAATACAACGTCTTGGTCGAGTCGCCACGCACGCTTTCTTGGCGTTATAGGTATTTACAAGGAATCCGAAACGCCAGGTCTGAAGGAAATCGCATTGTATACCTTGACGAGACCCTTATTGGTGTGATTTACAGAAACTCTATTCTGTGGCCTGAACGCTCTTAAGTTAACTTTCTACTTTCAAGTTGATCCATTTTATAACACAGTATGGTAAGATGAAAATTTTATAAATTTCTCAAATTCAAGAAACGCATCACTAATAATATTTATAACAATAAATATTGCTTTGATTTTGTTCTATGATGCTCCTAAAACCGTTCCACTAACGTTGCTACAGTAGTTGAAGACAATTAACTAACATTCAGAAAATTTTAATTTTAATTTTGACATTGGAGTCGTGAATTCGTAAAAAGTGCAACAGATCGACAATTTTAGCTAAAAAAATAAGCAATGTCCACTTGTGACCTTAATGCATTAAATTTGGAATGGAACCCCCGCAAGTTTTGTGTATACAAACACATGCAAAGTAGTTCTATCTGATTTGAAAATGCAGCATAGGGAATTTACATGGAAAGGCGGGACTTGTCCCCGACTTGGTAAAGCATTAAGGGATATTTTCATGTGCATTTGCAAACTTTTCTGGGCGAACAGTACGTGCATTATCTATTTTCATATACGTGAGGAGTTGGCACAGTTCTAATAATCGTGTGTATAAGACAGGGTGTACATTTAAGGGTATGTCGTTTAGCTTCTTTGATCGTATAATGAGGCAGCAAAACATTGTATTTTATGTCACTTTTTTTTTGAACTGTACGTATTTGTTCCTTCTGATGATTGTAGTTTTTAGCCAACGGCCTTACCATGTTGATTCCATTAGAGCAGAGCTTGTTTCAAACTGCGGCAACTTGGTAGTGTGCACAGCGTTGGCAGGGGAACCTGGTGGGACATGATAACTCGCTTAGGCAGTATAAAAGTCGAGTCCTGGTCACCTCCGATTTAATCGTGTGACTTTACCATGTTCCCCAAGTGGTTCGGAATCCACTATAATCAGGAAATCCACCCTGTTAGTCAACTCCCCTTTCCCCGAGGTGAAAGAGTCTGCCCTTAGGGTGCCTCAAGTTAACAAACAGACTCACTCCCCCCGCCAGGCTGACAGGGTTGCTTAAAGCAGAAATGCTGAAAGCAGGCGTTAGAAACAACAACAACAACGCGCCGGCCTTGCTGGATCATGGACCACCGAAAAAAAACTTCTGACTACATTCAATCGCATTTCTTTCAATTATGTAATTCCAGAATTCCACCACCAAATTATGTATGCAAATGACGGAATCAAATATGGGTTGAAAATTTCTCTTAATTACGGGCTACAATTTCACAGGCTAAGTTATTGTGGAGTTAACTGGTGCAATTGGGTTAATATACCCTATTATTTCTGGCTTGCGTGGGAAAAAATAATTAAAAACTTAAAAAATGTAATCATAAGTACAGGTAACTTATGGACCTTTTTCGAATAGGAACCCATAGGGAAAGGTCGGCTAAACCCCATGATTTGAATGATCTGATTGGTTTTCTAGGTCTGTGGTTCCCATTAAGAATAATTCGCGGACCCCATTTCGGCACAATAGCTCTGGTAAAATAATTATGTGCTCTCCCAGTGATAAGCCATCCCTGAACAGTTCATCGTATCAGCTTAGGTCGTTTCGTTTGAGGCTGTGTTCCTTTTTTAATGCAGAGATTGGGCTTTTTCGATGCTAGATAGAGACCTTGCGCTACTCATAAAATTCAATTGGGCTGATAGTGCTTGAATAAGTGCGGTAACAATGGTAGAAATGATGCGTGCCGGAAACACTAAAATATAGAAAATAAACAATAATAATTAAATACCTTTGACGTAGCCGTCATGGCCTACGTGCCGGAAGATGGTTGTATAATGTCCTGCCACCACGCTCTTAGGCCCGGTATACACGGAGGGAACAAAGATCAGTGCCATAAACTACAATAAGGTATAACAGCAATTCATGTAGGCCAACGTGCGCCGCCGTCTGCGAAGTGTGGTAAAGCAGAGAAATGGTTTGGAGGGGGCGGTGGCGGTGTCCGACTCGTGTTCCATCTTCTGCTGGTGCTGGTGGGAAGTCCCGGGAGGCGATGACAACTTTTCCCGCTGCACTATGAGGAGACGCGACGCGGGAGGTGAAGACAGCTGCTCCATCAACTATGTAGAAACTAAAAAAAAAAAATATTAGAATCTCCAACCATTTATTTCCCCGCAAAAAAGGCCAATTTTCTCCCAGTCGTAGAAATGAAAAAGATAGTTTAACCATGCAAGAGAGTCCTTATGAGATCATTGGACCCCCCACCCCCTATATAGCAGAAGATATTGATCGTAGAATCAACAATCCGTCTCAAGTTAAAACATCTAGAAGAAACGTTGAATTTGCTATTCTACAGATCTTGGTACTGAAAAGGTGTCTCTCCTATTAATTTACCCTAAATCTCTCTGCAGCCGACTATTCAACACATCTAATTGCACTGGTAAGGTTTCTCTCCTATTACTTGTGCCTAACTGTGGCTGTGGGTAACTGTTCATCGCATGTAATGGCACTGATAGGCTTTTCTCCTCTTTTTTGTCCCTCAATAACCCTTTAAGCGACTGTAATTGTTATTAATGTTATTATTTTGAACTAACTTGAAAATTCAACCCATCTCCTGGCACTAAAAAAGCCATATATAGCAACGCAAAGGCTTCCCTTCTACCAATGTTCTCTATATGGCTTTACGACTGATATTGATCAGACAATTTATTATTAAGTAAGAACTCTCTCCAAAACTCCGATATGGAAGGGTCGAATTTCTAATCTCTTCTAATGGGACTCCTAACTACACCATGTCTCGGATCAGTTTAACAAAATTTCTCAAAAAGTAAAATTTCACAGGAAATATTGAGCATAGATATTTTTTAATAAAGCCTCAGGATAATTTCTTAAATTTAAGCTTGACTGATATTTCTGAGCAGAAAAAAATAATCGAACTTACGTTTTAGAGGAAACGTATTGGGCAGCTTCATGACTTCATATTTGAGTGAGTCCTTGGCATTGCCAGCAGCCAGGCTTTTTTTCGTCAGGAACCTTCCACTCGCCCAGGCGGCAGGGCCACCAGAAACGTTGTCACTGCCTGTCCGGACCATTGCGCAGCTGCTCATAAAGTAGGCCTATTCGATGAGGACGGCCTCCGCTGATGCCTCTCATCCTCTTTGGTGATGGCGTATACAATGCTGAAACAACAAAAAATGTACTTTAGAAAACGCAACCACACATCTATTGTAGGCTGATTTCATAAGACTGCCTCCAATATTGTGACGTATTGGAGCCTACTTTTGTATCAGTGGAAACCACCATAGGTATATAAATTATTGTCCTCTGTTGCACTGTTGGCTCGGATCAAGTTCCCATTTATATAGGTATATTCCATGAAAGTGGAATCGCCCAATGAGCTACTTTGTAAAACTTTCAAAAATTGAACACATCTACAGTAAATAGTTCTCTGATGCTCTTCGCATTGTGCTGATTGGGTGATTCTGCTTTCATGGAATATTCATGGGAGCCTGATCTGACTCAAAAATACGCTTTGGTTTTTAAATGAAATATATTAGAACAGTAGCTGCAGCATTAAGCAGCAGTGGTACAATATTGAATCTTGAAGTCTGCTGTCTGCTGGTGAATAAGTAAAGTAGGCTACTGCCTGCTGACATTTTTATTTTTGGAAATATACCAATTTTAACTTGTTGTTTATGCTTTAGCTCATTGAAACAATTTATAGTTGCCACAGTTAACCTGCTTTATACTATAACCTAAAAGATCGTTAGAGCATGCACTGTATTCGAACACACTCTTGAACAAAGGAGGAGTGTGGGACTTACCATTTCTCCGCCTGGCCTCCGGTTGGGTTTGCGCCTGTTACTCCAGGTGTGGCTGCCAAGGAATTGATTTGGGCAACTTCTAAATCAGCCTAGCCTGGTGACGCCAGCAGTCTCGTCGGATACATTGAAGTGGGTCCTGGGGATGACAACGCAATGATGTCTGAACATGAAAACATTTTGTCGGACATGTTGGAGCCATCAGTGGACTAGTGTTTCTTGCTAGAATCTCCGACTTGCCTCCAAGAGAACAATCTAAGCACTGATGGAGACTGCCGACAACCTGTAACAATAATAATGCTAAACACTTGCAGGTCTGATAGGGCCAGGGGTTGGCTAGTTTGTAAAACGGTTATTAAGTGGCTAGCCGACGCTATGGGAACGAATGACACTCGGATTATAGCACGGCGAAAATGATCCATGGGCTGACACTACTTCCTGAGCTATGGAAAGGAGTAACCGGAGGGCCACAAACTGAAAAAGTGACAAAAAAGAGGCTGGGTTACAATACGTCTAAGGCTGCTGTAAGGGCTACCAAACCGAAACTATTTCAACAAAAGAAACATGGAATCATTTTAGATAACAAGCTTTTCAAAATCATTTGTTTTAAATTATATTCATT
Source organism: Psococerastis gibbosa (assembly GCA_963971405.1). NCBI lineage: Eukaryota > Metazoa > Arthropoda > Insecta > Psocodea > Psocidae > Psococerastis > Psococerastis gibbosa. Next base: position 1,470,824 of record OZ020485.1, read on the forward strand.
GGTGTTAATACCATAAAGGTGTACTGTAGTAGTAGTAGTATGGTTGGACACAGTCCCAGGCCACGGTGTGGGCCCATAGGAGGACAGAAGGTGTACTGTAACGTAACCTCTTTTCAGGTTAAGTGGCTAAATAGGTAATTAGCCAAATTATAGGCTACATGGTCAATATAATTGCTTTCCAATTTATACGTAGTACAAGGAAAGCTTCGTCACGGCCAAAATGTTCGATTCCGAGATTTCAACGGATTTACATGTTTTGAGGTCCCAGGATCCTGTATACATTTTAGTCGTTAGTAATGTTAATGAAATGTGGGGGTTGCTTGCCTCTTGATAGTTTGCTTCTGGGGGTAAAAAAATAAAAATAACTTAATTTTAATGATAAATTACTAAATAATAACTGCGAAACTTTTCTATCGATGATTTCTACCTTGAGGCATGTTTTAGGTGTTAAATTGAGTAACGCAACCGGACAGGTTGCTTTCCAAAAAGTTTTTTTTTTGTAATGATAGAAAATTCACTCTCAAATGCATTGCGTGCCCTGCCATTATTACTGTGTGGTAATGTGTTGATCTGACCAATCTAGAATAAGTTATGCAATGCCATCCATTAATTCAGTGCTTTGGGATAGGTGATATCCTAGGTCGTTGCCAGAGGGGGTCCAGAGGGTCTGACCCCCCCCCCCCCCCTTCCCAAATGGTTGCAGCGTACACTAGGTAGAATGGAGTTTTAAAGATTTTTAAATATATTGAGGTTACCTCACCTCCAGTGACGTCAGGTGGACACCCCCCCCCCCCCCCCCAGATATCCGAAATTGAACCATAGGAAAATTATTTATCATGAAATTACTCATTTTCTAGTAATTGATAAATTGGAAAGCATGTTCGAGTAAACTCGGACCTGTTCTTTGCACTGTAAGTACAGTATAAAGGTTACTTGCAACTTACCGTTTGGTAGGCAGTCATGCCTTGAAGACCTTTTCGACTGGTGGCCACTGGTCTTGGTTTCGTCATTGTGAACGGTGATGATCTTGCCACTGCAGGCCAGTCTTGTTAGTCTCTCCACAGCGGGCGGTAATGCTTTAGCTATTGACGTTCGAATACCACTACGGGTGGGGTAGGCTTTGACATTGGCGATCCCCTTACTGAATAAAATAACAAAGATTGTTTAACATCCAAACGCATACAAATAATTATGAAGGAGAATTACTGCATCTACCTAAGGTGTAAAAATCAAATTTCACATTTCTTTAAGAAAATAAACCGATAGCAATTAGTATTGAAATGAAAAAAAAAGGACTTTTTATTGTTTCTATTACTAAGCCAACCCAGCGGAGTTAGGGCTGTAAAGCCCTCTCTTACACTCCACTAGGAAAGCCCGGGACCGCCTGCTTTACATGCCCTCCGAAGCATGGCCAGAAAATGTAGCCAGTGTGGGACTCGAACCAACAACCTTTCGGGTGAAAGTCAGAGTCCGTACCACAACGCTACATGTCTTGACATTCTTCGACATTTTTATAGCAGGCCACTCCACCAACGCTTAGAAAGTTTTCGATTGGATCATTGGATGGCGATGAATTTGACCTTTAAGGCGAAGTACCTACACAGGCGCGGATCTAGAATGAGACCAAGGAGGAGGCTAAGATTAAATACTAATGTTTTTTTTAAAAAATAGGGCTGAAATGTTGGGGTTTTACGCATTTTTAGAGCAATCTATATTATAGGTAATTAATACAATCGAGCACAAGGGGGGCCCGGGCGTCCCCCCGCGAGAAAAATAGAACTGAAATAGTGGGGTTTTACGCATTTTGAGGAACCTAATGGAGGGGGGGTCTATAGCCCCCATGCCGCCCCCCCCGTAGATCCGCGCCTGCCTACAATCAGCATACACGTCTTCGTTAAGGTTGTGCCTTTCATTGGATTTTTTAAATGGATCTGTCGTAAATTAAGATTTTTTTTTTAAATATTCTTTTTGTGAACCGGAACCTGACTTTCATGGTGTGTCACGTGTCACGTGTCAATCATTTTCCAATTTCGTAAAAATAGGACCCGTTGCACATCAAATTAAAGTCTTTGAAATATTAATTCATGTGACATAGCCTACCGTCTAATAGCGTTGGTCAGCGCCTTAAGATTTGAGATGAATTTTCTGAAACGTCCCCATTTTTTTCCAAGAGTAATTAACCAAACTTGAGGCGCAGGCTCATAATAATTAGTATGTCAAGTGATTTGCAGTTTCAAGGGCTCTCGTATGAGTGCGTTGTCCAATACAAAAAAAAAAATGAAATAAAAAATAAACTGCGCCTGTAATTTTTTTAAAAATATTATTCGCATACAAACAATTATGAATGTATCCGAATGACCTCTTCAGTCACCTTTGTAGGTAATACCTTTGTTGAGTTACGACAGGTCACCGATCGCATGATGTGTAGAGACTTGCACAAGTATGAACAAGCTACCACTATGCCATCGAAGGCATATTATATTAATTCTGTTCATAAACTACTGCATTTCTCAACAAGAAATATTTAGCCTACCTTGTTCGCCCCCAGGTTGTTCTGACAGCACTCTGAATGAACCTCGTTTGTACAAAAATCCAAGATGCTGGCTATATTGAGAAACATCGTCAAAACTCGCATTGCTCTGGTTGGTACTCTGCCTGATCTGATTAAATTAGTTGACCGCAAGCTTTTCCTACTGTATATGGCTACAATGGCATCCATATACGCTCAGCCTCTTCTCCGGGCGTCGTTCTGAAATAACAAAAATTAATAAAATATTAAATTCGGCTATTCAAAATTTGTCTGAAGCAAAGCCTGCCAAAAACGATATGTTCCCGAGCTTCGGAACAATCAAAGTGAAGTTTACATACAGCATTAGCATTTATAAACCCTGCAGAAACAACGATCATACTTTGAATGCAGTTGCCTTTTGCTAAGGTCTACATACAGTATGTATAAAAATGTATACTTACATTGCTGAATCTCGACAGGCAAACTAGCGGCTTGGGTGGCATAGTGGAATGGTGTGGAAGTGCGGTGAGCCGAACGGGGGCCAACGCCAACTATCTCGAGGACTGGCGCGAACCACAATGAATAATGATCGAGAACAAAGGGGTGCAAGTTCCAACTTGAGCCAGCCACCTGCGGGCTGCGAGCACCATTCCAACCACGGGGTGGCCAAAATTACAGCAACAATTTCAATGTGTAGGCCAGGCACGTAGCCAGGGAGGGGGCTTTGGGGGCTGAAGCCCCTCTCGAAATGTAAGAAAAAGGGAAAAACAATGATTTTTTTGGTTTATTTATATTTGTTCTCGTTCGATCCAGTGTACATAGGCCTGCAGTTGATTCGATAGTGCAAGATACTTCCGCAGATTACGGAAGTCTTGACCCGCCGTTTTACTGGGGGTATTCCATACCCCCCCCCCCCCCGCAACCCCCTGGTAGTTAGCCCCTCCCGAAATAAAATCCTGGCTACGTGCTTGGTGTAGGCTATACACAATTCAACTGATGTCGTAGTCTAAATTCTTTCCGATAGAATTTTCATAAAATTCTGCATGTACTGTAGGTTGTCCAGGGCTATTTTTTTCATTTTTTAATATAAATTCATTTTGGGGGTTTTATACACACACAAAAAACGAAATAACTAATAAAAAATGTTTTCTCGGAAATGGCTCCGATGATTTCTTTAAAATTAACATACTGTATGTTGTAATACCGAATTTTGTTATTTTTTTAAGAAACCCCACTAGGTCACATCCCCCTTGATAGTTTGGTTCAGGGCGTATAAAATAAGACAAGTAAACGGTTCAAATCTTTTACTGAAGAACCATTCAATTGATGCTATTTAAGTTCAGGTAGGAGGTGTTTAGTGTAGTGTTCCGTAGTGTTTTACAATAGGTGCTAAATAGAGTTCAACAGCAAAAAGCATGGTGCTTTCCAAAACAAGGCTTTGGTTTTTGAGACAAAATTATGATGATATTTCCTTTCAAATCAGCAAGTTAATGTGGATTACCTACGAGATAATTAATAAAAAACTTTGGAGTTTTCCTCAACAACAACAAAAATCAATTTTTGAGCGTTTTGAGGATAATTTATGTCGCCAAATTTGGCTAGGCTATATAATATACAAAGAATTGTCTGCAGAAGTTCGATAAGATAGTTAGGCTAATTGGCTCACTAATTAGCACTGGCCGACCCCGACTGACTATATTGGCGACTACTGCAGTCGTGCTGAGAGACTGCCAACAGTCACTCAAGCTACCAGCTATTTCTTTTACATCCCATAACCTGCAGCTATTATACCAAGATTCTCCAATTTTTAAATTCAACGCGCAGTTTTGGTAACATTTTCCGAAATTCTAACCATAATTCGAGAAAAACGCAGTTGAAGTTTGGTAGTCTGCATCCGACATTATTTTCAACCCCCTTATAGCGCAACAACTATGTATGATAGAGATACACCGTTTAGCTGCTCATAGATTAGCTTTCGGAAATTGCCATATGGTGCACTTATCTCATAAAGTAAGAAAGTGTCACTTATACCCATTGTCTTCTAACTCATTCAATTTGATGTTGTCACTTAGAAATCTGGACCATAAGGTCAAAATCCAAGATGCGGTGACCTACAAAAGGTAGACGTTTCATTACGGCAATTGTTTCCACTCTCACGCCCGATTTTCAACTCTTAAATTTTTTTATGACACATGAGACTACAGTACAGGCTTACGGCATTGAATATATTTAAGGCTACAGGTGTTATTTATGCATACGGCTACATTTATATTCTGAAGAATACTGTAACCTTAAGCCTGTAGGCTATAGTGGACGTGCCATAAAAAGAGGTGAAAGTACAAAATTTGTTACGTGTTAAATTCCAATGGCACAGGAAGTGAACAAAACTCAGGAAATTGAAATACATAATACAATATATACTACTGTATAGGTACAGTATATTCTGGGGTTCCAAATCCCTGGACTAAGTTTAAAATGTTGACCACCCCTTGCCGATGACGTCTGTCTAGCGATGGAGTTGCTTCTTGACTTGTTGCAAGTTGCAACTTGTAAATTACGATTGGTCTGCTATTGTAATTATTTTGTAGCTGACTGCTACTTGATAGGCAAGGCCTACAGAACAGTAAGCTTAGGCCTTAGGGTTTGAGTTAGGAAACATTGGACACAAACGAAAACTTTGCATTTTAGATCCTCATCGGTACGTGCTGAATGACTAGTCAAAACAACCTTAAAATCCCATTTACGCTAATTTTTTTATGGGAGTAAATGTCCCCCAAAACGAGGGTACATTCAGTTTTTAGTGGGGTAATTATTCACCTCACGGCAAAAAATATAATTTTCAAAAAGATTGTCAATTAAATTATACCTTCAAAACGAGTACGATATGAAAGGGGCAAAATCAGAGGGGCTGAAATTTTTCACAATTTTGGAGTTTTTCACATTTTCAAATTAATATAAATTTCTGTAATTGCAAAGGCACGGCCGGAGTCGTATGAAGAACCAGTAGAATCCGGGCTGATGGGCCGTGGTCGATATGAAAGTGAACTTCCAAACGTTCCGTCAACATCTGCGGTCGACATATTCAGTGTACTCAGTGCCACTGAAAATGTCGACCATCAAATCAACATAGGATTTCTCTTCAGATTCCTATACACGAAAGCTACCCATAAAAATGCTCGGCCAATATTGATGTTTTATAGGACATGTAGACTAGTGGTACGGACTTCAGACTTTCACCCGAAAGGTTCTTGGCTCGAGTCTTACACTTCCTACATTTTCTGGCCATGCTTCGGAGGGCATGTAAAGCAGGCGGTCCCGGACCTTCCTAGATGAGTGTAAGAGAGGGCTTTACAGCCCTAACTCCGCTAGGTTGGCTTCGTAATAGAACAAAAAGTCATCATTTATTTATTTATTTATTTATTTATAAATGAACTTTTGCTTTTATTTAAAAAGTTTCGATTAGGCTATTGCAGGCTACCTAAAAGAATATTGAAGACGAATTTTCAATTTCACAGAACCGCAATGCAACGCTCGTATGTGTTAATTTATGTTCTGTTATCTATAGCTACTTACTTATAGTCAGTCTAAGTGCGTGTCGAGTCCTAGTCACCTCCGATTTAATCGTGTGACTTTACCATGTTCCCCAAGTGGTTCGGAATACACTATAATCAGGAGTCCACCCTGTCAGCCAACTCACCTTTCCCCCGAGCTGAAAGGGTCTGCCCTTTAGGGTGCCTCCAGTTAACAAACAGACTCACTCCCCCCGCCAGGCTGACAGGGTTGCTTAAAGCAGAAATGCTGAAAGCAGGCGTTGACAACAACAACATTCTCTGTTTAGATTTGGCTTACATAAGTATTTTGAAATCTCTACATACTGTATGTACTTCGCCTGTCCAGGGAGACACGCATATAATGAGTTGTCCAAAGTTGAGAAGTAAAGTAGGGTATAGTAAAATGTATTCCTCCAAAAAAATTTACAATGTTTAGAAAATGGATTCATTGATACACGATGATTTTCGATGCAACCACAACTTGGACAGCTTCGTTGTTTGCTTCATGCAGGTCGTCAAACGCTGCATTCATTTCTGATGATGGGAGTAGCACCCACTCCCGTAACGTCACTCCCTTCCACTAACAATGAGCACCGCCCTAATTGTTCGATGACTGTGAGGCCCCCGCCTTTAATGACTATTAACACAGCAGCTGCAATTTAAGTCCGACTAACCCTTAGGTAAACAATACCACAGTTTAGTTCTCTACCAACTGAACTTTTTCTGACCATAAAACATTTCATAAACAAACTTTTAATAATAATTATAAGTTAATAATAAGTTTAGCACTATCTATTTATTCCTTTTTAACTGTTATATGTTTATTTGCTTATAGGTTCTTCACGAGTGGCATATGCTTGTAACCACGCGCGATGTAATTCTGCTCGTCATATGGATTTTCATTGCCTTTTCCCCTAGAAGTGATTTACTTCGGGAGAAACTCATCTCCATGAGAGGGAAGCAACTGCAAAAAGGCGCAATATTCAGCATAAATTTGCAACAGAACTCCTAAATCTCGTTTTTTTTTTTTTTTTTTTTTTTTTTTTTTTTTTTTTTTTTTAGCGCGGGTCCCTGTTGGGAATTTGCGCTAGGAAATTGGGAATGTTTAGCAATTATTTAGTGGTAGAGAGTTATCCGTTCTTTTGTGTAAGTAGTGGGGAGGGGGGGGGGGTGGTTAAATGTTGAAGAAGAGACCGGTGGCTCTTAGGAATTGAATGATATTATTTGTGGCTGTTATTGTGTTTCCTAGAGCATCGGAGAGGGAGCTCGTAGGACGGAGGCTCGTTGGACCGAGTAGGTTGGGCAATCGAGAAGAAGGTGAGCTATTGTGAGGGCCACTCCGCACCTTGTGCATAGGGGGGGCGCCTCATTCCTCATCAGATGTTTGTGAGTGAGGTTTGTATGCCCTATTCTAATTCGGGCCAATACAATTTCCTCCTTGCGGCTGATTCGATAGGACGTGTCCCATTCTGTTATGATGGGCTTAACTGCTCGCAATTTGTTTTGCACGTAGGCTGGCCCATTCCAGATTTTCTGTTGCCATTTTTTCAAGATAGATTTGCGTAGGTAATTGTTTACGTCACTTAGTACCAGGGTGGGCCATGGGGCAGACACTAGTGTGGCAGCTGTCTTTGCCGCTTTGTCGGCTTCCTCATTTCCTGGTATACCAGCATGAGACGGGACCCAGTGGAAATGGATTTTTTGGTAGGGGGCCATGATATTCAGTAGTTGGTGGATTTCTTGGACTAAGGGGCATTCCTTGCTGTAGGTAGGTCCTATTGCTTGAAGTGCGCTCTGGCTGTCAGAAAAAATGACTACGTTCGGTATGGAGTGTAGGTGGATGAAATTTAGGCACTGAAGGATGGCGAATAGTTCAGCAGTAAATATAGAGCATATAGGCAAAAGCGGGAATAAGTACGGCACTGTATCATGGATAAAGGCAGCACCCACATCAGTGTCTGCCGTCTGTGTAAAAGTGGGACCAACTCGGTCGTGGGAACTGCAATGTTAAATTACGGAATAGCTTACGGTATATGAGGGTTGGAGTGTTGGCTTTACTTAATATTTGGAGACCAAAGGAAGGGACGGGTGGATTGTAAAACCAAGGCGGTATAGGCGAGCCGTGAATCGGACTAACATTCAGGTCGTAAAGTCGGAGTTCAAAATTTAAAGTTGAGTAGCGGTAATGCAATGGCTTTGATGAGCGTGGGCGGTGTAACGGGTTATTTCCGTTACCGTGTCAAAATCATTCCGACCGTGGGGTCGAAATGCAGGGCTTGATACACTACAAGGAAATTAATAAAACTTACAATAATCCGATTCCTGACAAGGCCCTCCGTAGCCATATTTGTTTATAAACAATAACAAAGCTTCGACACTCGAATGATTAAGGCAAATTTTTCGATAAGTAATAAACCGTAATCTGAGAAAGGACAACTTTAATAAAACACCTAGAGAAAGGCAGATTCCTAGCCCTCTGCTCGGAATATAACTACCTCTCGTACAAATAAATACAAGAACATGCAGTTCCTCGAAAACAGAAGAAATATAGAAATTTACCGTTTGCGCCAACTCACAAACTTTTACGCGCCTTTTCCTTTCATAACCGTAGCAGAAGAAAGTTTACGTGGATGATAAAATCACTTCTTGAAGCCAGAGTGAAGGACGACTTACAACTGATAAGATCAGAATTTAAATAAAAGTAAAAACCCTTGTCTAATGTAAAGTGAATAGCAATTAAATCCATCCAACCCTAACCTGGGCTAACCTATGGTGTAAGGCGAGAACCGGTGTTCCAAGAGTTCCAAGGAGGCGTTCTCGACGTAAATCCCCTGATGGGGAACTACGTGGAGGGGAACTTCTTGGTGGACGGAAAGACTGGACCGAGACCATCATCGGCCCGTAAAGGCCATACCGAGGGAAAGATGCACCAGGGCTAAAAGAATGGGTAGGACGAGGGTCCTCAGCAATTACAACTTCACTTCACTTCGTTCATCTTATTATTAGTAAGAATTCTCTGCACCTGTAAGTCTCCATTATTGTTTTGTAACTGAAAGGAAAATGTACTTTATGCTGTGTTATCTAGATTGTGCGCGGGACGACGTCGCTGATCTGGAAGTGGAGGATGGATTCGGTTGGAGAAGGGAGCGGGTCGCTCCTCTTCCTCATCCGGGGCCATGATCCCCTCCCAGGGCAGATGGTCGGTCAGTCCTCTGGATAATATTTTGTAATGTGTAGATTTCTGAGACTGGCACCATGATATTTCTCTCTTTACAAAAGTCCAGTGCTCAGAAAATTCTCCGTCTAATTGTGCGCAATGTTAACTAGGATGATCGTGGGTTCGATGACGAACGGAGGGAGTGGTCCAGATTCAATTCTGTATCCGGTCTCCGGATGGAATCGGACACACTCTCCCCGTTCCTCACCGAACCAATGTCGGATCTCCGGCGATATGCCAATTTCTATTGTTTGTTGTGGTGTTATAATGATGTTTGGCAGCGGCCAAATTTTCCGGTCGAGGAAGAAGTGACCAAATATATTTGCTGATCTTGGACAATCTGGTGTTCTCTGTGCTTCCTCCGCATCTCTCTAGGTTGAGACTCTCTCTCTCTTTTTGCGAATATTTAGCCCCATGATCCACGCCCTTTACTTTCTGCCGTCCCTGAGCTACCGACGCACCGGCTGAGGCCACCCTTGTTAAGATGAGTCGGATTTGATAGAAGGAGGAGTTATCTCCAGTTTTGTGGTTACCATCTGGTAATTGGTCTATCTCTCCAGTTTCACCTTACAGCGGACTCGAAATAAATTGTGAAATTTATCTGAGAAAATCGCTGAGTAGGTAATATGAGTTTGGCAATGCTTCAGCCTGCTAGAAAATTTTAGCATTAAGTGCTCTCGCCGTAGTTGCAAGGGTGGTTCATATGCGTCCACACATAAACTCATTGTGGGGCTGGACTTAAAAGCACCGGTGCAGATTCGAAGGGCCTCATAGTGGACGGTGTCTAGACTTTGTAGAAGAGTTTGTGTAGCTGCTCCATACACTATGCTGCCGTAATCTAGACGAGACCGAATCAAGGCTCGATACAGTTGAAGCAGTGTTTTACGGTCCGCACCCCAGTCATTACCGCTGACAACCTTGAGTAAGTTAAGAGTGTTTGTACATTTAGCTCTTAACTGTATGATGTGCTCCTTCCAGGTTAACTTTTTATCCAGGACAAGACCGAGAAACCGATGCGAGGTCACAACTGGTATTTGTAAATTGTGGAAAGAAAGTACTGGGTCATCATGGCAATGCTTTCTGCAAAAATGGACTATTTTGGTTTTAAGTGGATTGAAGGTGAACCCAGAGCCTTGGGACCATTGCTCCAGAGAAATTAATATAGGTCTGAGCACATGTTCAATATTCCTAAGACACTTTGCCCTGTACAAAAGACACATATCATCAATGTAAAAAGAGGCTAAAACTTCTGGTGGTATAAACTCAGTGACCGTGTTTAGGGCACAATTAAAAATATTGCAGCTCAAGACACATCCTTGAGGCGTGCCTAAGCCTAAAGTGTGTGTTAAAGAGATGGTAGAGCCACATTTCACTGCAAAAGTTCGATTATGCAAAAATTTTCGGATGAATGATGGCAATTGCCCGCGTAAGCCCCATCTTAGGAATTGATGTAGTACAGAGACTGTCCATGTACGGTCATAGGCCTTTGCTATATCAAAGAAAATGCCTATTATGTGTTCTCTTTGTACAAAACCTTCCTGTATGTAGTTACTAACGCGAAGTAGGTGGTCTGTAGTTGAGTGGCCTTTCCGGGATCCACATTGGAATGGGGATAACAGCTTTCTTTCGTTTAAAACCCATCTGAAACGTGCATTAACCATCCGTTCCATTAGTTTCACTAGGGTGTTTGTTAAGGATATAGGCCTATAGGAAGATGTAGAAGAAGGGTCTGAGCCGGGTTTGGGCACTGGAAAAATTAGGCTATGCTTCCAAGTCGAAGGGATTTCACTCGTTTTCCATATATAATTATAAAGAGAAAGCAGGTAGGATAAATGAGAGTCGGGAAGGTGAATCAGAAAGGCATACGGTATAGTATCAGGGCCAGGTGCACTGGTTTTTTGTTTAACTGACTCCAGAGCTTGAGTAAGTTCGGCCATAGTGAAAGGAACATTGTAACTTTCATTTTCACCCCCAGAAAAAGAGACCGGCTCTTTATCTAAACGCTCTTTAATTTTTAGACTAGTTAAAGGTAGAATGTCTTCACTGGACGATTCTGAAAAATGCAATGCTAACTGGTTGACAATGTCTGCCGGGTTGGTGTATGTCGTCCCATCCACAATTAGGGGTGACAAAAGAGAGGAGTTTCGGCCCCGTATACTCCGAATACGTTTCCAAACGGTTGAAGGAGGGGTGGATGCTGTAAGGGTAGAAACAAAATTTCGCCAGTATTCTAATTTACTATTTTTTAGGGTTTTTTTGGTAATTGCCTCCTGTTTCTTATACTCTAATAGGTTCGCAGTGGATGGGATACGATTGAAACGGTTATATAGTTGGCGTCTTAGTTTGACTGCTAAAGCACATTTCCGTGTCCACCATGGGACAGTAGGTCTTTTGCCCCGTTGGGGGTTTGTCTGGGGAATAGTTGATGAGGCAGCCGAAATAATTTTCTGTTGGAATCGAGTGGCTGTAGAATCTATATCCAAGAAGGGAGCATCGGGTTGGAGGGATGGAGGGGGAGAGCCCAGGGCTCTCTGATATGCAACCCAATCAGCAGCCTCAATTTTCCATGTTGGCGAAAAAGTATAATTGGAGACGGGCGTTCGCGTTATATATTTAATTAAAATTGGGTTGTGGTCACTACTGCAGAGGTCAGGGTATACTTCCCATGAGAAGTCGCTGCTAATTGATTGGGAAGTTATAGTAAGATCTATAGCACACCAGGTACGCCTGGTAGAAAAATGTGTGGGTGTCCCGTCATTTAAAAGCTGGAGCGAAAAAGCCTGTACTATGGCCTCAATATCTTTTCCCAGCAAATCCGAGGAAGAGGTGTTTTTGGACCAAAGGGGTGAATGAGCATTGAAATCGCCCGCCAAGCAAAAGGGGTGACCTAACTGCTGGATTAGGCTCTGCATGTCTGATCTGGAGATAGTGAGGCCAGGTCTAATATAGATTGAACAGAGGGTTATAGGTTTGTCTAATAGTGTACGTATAGCCACTGCCTGAAATGGAGATGTTAGAGGAATTCTTGTAGCTGACAATTGTTGCTGAATATAAATTGCTGCACCCCCCTTCCGCCGCCCAGGAGTGACGTCATTGTCACAAAAATATTTGTAACCTGCAAGGGCAGGTGGACCCTCTGTCTCAGAAAAATGCGTTTCCTGAAATAGCATTGCAATCGGTTGGAATTTATTAATTAAGTATTCAATTTCTGCTAATTTGTGAGCCACTCCGTTGGGGTTCCATTGTAAAACATTCATTAAATTGGTTCATCTGAAGATGAGTTTGTGGGCGAAACGGGAGATTGGTTACCACTGACATCCATCGAGGTGTGTAACTGGTTGTTAGAAGTTTCCTCGTGACCTGCCTGTACATGTAAAGGAGGAATCTCACGAGTATCAGTATGGTTGACTTTCGATTGCCGATGAGCCTTGGTACGGCCACTTCCTTCGATAAGTTGAGACTGTGCAGAAAATTGTAGTTTGGTCTGGCCAAAATTAAATGTAGGTGGAATTGGATGAACCCTTTCGGGAGGAGGTGCGCCCGGGTGGAGGGACGAAATATGAGGTGGTGAGGCATGGGCATCAGTAGATACAGCCACCGGCTGAACCTGAGAGTGGACCTGGATGCCTGAGTTAGCAATCAAAGAGGGTGCGATGTGTGCCAACAGCGTAGTAACTAAATTGGTTAGTTTGGTTACCTGCTCAGTGAGAGATTCCACTTTAGGAAGTAATTGTTTACATTCCTGGCATGTCGACGGGGCCTGCAAGGCAGGGGAGGAACGAACAGTGCTTGGGGGAGGGGGTTTAACCGTGGGGGAAGGTCTAGGGGGTGACTGGCTTGAATTTGTTGACCACTGTTGACTGTTTGCGGTAGCATTGGCGTAAGATTTTTTAACCGTTCGACGAGCTACAGGTACACTTATGTTCTGCTGTTGTGACATGCGCACAGCTCGACACTCGGATTTATATACTGGACATTCGGAAGACATTACATTATGGGCAGTACTTTGACACGCGGAGCATTTTTGGGGTCTTGTACATTTTTCATTTTCGAGGGGATGTTCTTGGGCGCAGTGTGGACAGCGCCTGGGATTCGGGCATGGAGTGCGGTGTCCATATTTATTGCAGTGGAAGCAACGCAATGGTTTAGGGTAGTAGGGGGTTACTGGGTAACGTTGGTAGCATATTTTAATATGGTCTGGAGGGAACTGGCGAGAAAAGGTCAGTGCGTAGGTAGGTGGCCGTTGGCCAGATTGAGTTTTGGTTTTATTGGTGAGACATTGAACGTGCGTTACCTCTTGTGTCTTAAGTGCTTGCAGAATTTCCTCGTCACTTAAGGACACAAGATCCCAACACCGTATTATACCTTTAACACTATTTAGGAATCCGTGCGGTGTGACAGTTATTGGGATAGTATTCCCCTTCAAGGATGTCAAGGCCAAAAGAGCATCTGTCTGCTCCTGGGATTGAGTTTTCACTACAAAAATTCCACTTTTGTGTCTCTTGACACTGTCAGGGGGAAGTTGACCCAACTTTTGCAACGCCTGGGAAAGGGTGCTTTCAATGAGGAAAGGGGAGACGGCCTGCAATGTTTTCCCCTCTTCAGCATGCTGGAAGGCCAGGAACATGCCTGCTGAAAAGGTGAAACATGACGGTTCTATCAGTGGAGAGACTTGCCGAGGTCTTTTGTAGGCACCTGTCCTGGCTGGAACGTTTGCAGCACCGTGCATGTTCCAGCCACAGTCAGAGACCTGAAAAGGAAAGGAAGCTCACCGACACGTATACTACTTCCTGGCAAAAGAGAGAATTATTCCAAGTATGAATCCTGTAGTAATCCAAAGTAATCCAACAGCGCAAACACAGCACAGCACAGAAAACCCCAGTACTCATGCGTAAAAACACGTCCGATCTCGAAGCGAGTCAAGATTGAACTCGCCTGAAATAATATTGGTAATATTGGTAATGTACTCGTCAAAATATTGTAGCATGATGTAGTGTATAATACTGGCATTAAGTTAACTTAAGTTGAAGAAGCGACCCCCTCAATATAACCGAAAGTAGTATAAGTATAGATATGTAAAATCTGAACTTGGTGGGATTCGAGCATACATTCTATGCCTTACCAAGGCATCGTTTTAATAGCTAGAACGCAAGCCCGGTCAAGTACAGAATTTACTAAAACCTCTACATATAATACCATGCTCGCCGACATGATTCTCATTTGTTAGATATAAGGGGTATTCACTGCTTTTCGATTTCCCCAAGGGAAAGTATAGGAATAGAACTCCAGTTTTTCTACGGTAGAAAAATAATGCCATAAGGAAATTTATTTCAAAACATTCCCCCACTTTCCACAACTAGCCCTACTTGGTTGGGTAAACTGAGCTTGGGAAATCGAAAACGCCAAACGGCCATTTTTGTTGTTGTTTTGCATTTGAATTTTGGTTTTATTTTTATTTAATTTTAAAAAAATGAGCTCTGCGACAGAAATTAATAAAAAAAAGCAAACATATGGCAAGAGGTGGACTACAGCAGATGTTCGAAAGTTAAGTGAAGGCAAAGAAACTTTGGAAGTAGGTTAGGTTAGGTCGTGTAAAGTCAGAAACTTAGAGGTATACGTTTCCATGGCAAATATTTTTCTACCGTAGAAAAACTGGAGTTATATTCATACTTTCCCTTAGGCGGCAATTCCACCGGCGAATTTACTTCATTTGTGATTAAATTCGCCGCTGGAATTGCCGCCAAAGGGAAATCGAAAGGCAGAGAATACCCCTAGTAGGTAGGTTAGCACCAGCTATACTACCACCTAACCCAACAGGTCTGTGAGCTAACTTAAGGCAATGGCTTTTTCCTTTATTGTAATTAAGACAATGCCCCGACAACATAATCGTGGGTTCGAATCCCGCCAAGTTCAGATTTTTTTATATTATGCTCTACATTAGTTTATGATACTCGTCATAAGTTTGGTGTATACAACAGCATGTTGTACGTACCTAGTAGCCTGCATGAAAAGAATACGTTGATTTCATTAAATTCTTTTAATTTTCATTGATAAATATACACAAATACACACTAGAGACGGAATGGGGAAAATATTCCCCAACATATAGGTCATCAATGAAGAATGGTTAAAATTAACATATACATGTACAGTACTGTAATCAGTGAGTATATGCCAAAATTGAATTTAAATCCCATATGCACACACTAAAATATAATAAGCATCTCTAATTTCAATTTATGAAGGTTGGATATTTTTAATAATTCTAATATAAAAATACAAATTTAAGTTTGGTTTATCTCACTAAGCGGCCCGATCTGACGATGGTACTTATCATTTAAGTGACGCTTATCTTGCTTTTAATCATTGAATCGGTTCACATAGGCTATAACTACTACTACCGATTCAATAATAACAAATAATAAAATAAGCGTCACTTAAATTATAAGTATCAGTGGTCGGATCGGGCCTAAACCTATTAATAACACTTGAGTGTTCATCGATGTAAATATAGCTGCAAAAAAATTCATTCGACAAGAATACGAAAAATAGCTGTTTACTTATTTTATTTTATTTAAACAGAGTGATAGTGACACAGTAATAGACAATTGTATATTCATTTTACACATTTTTTTTTTTTTTTTTTTAAATATTTAAACGCGGGTCCCTGTTGGGAAATTGCGTTAGGAAGTTGGGGATGTTCACCTATTAATTTGTGGAAAGGGGTTATTCGCTCTGCAGTGTAAGTAGTGGGGGGGGGGGGTGTAAATGTTGAAGAAACATTTAACCACAATTAACCACAAGGTACTCGTGCATCGATAAAGTACGGTTCTCGACAATTTAACCTAATTGAATTACAAATTAGTGATTACAAATTCGAGAGACAAAAATAGAAATTCAATTCAAAAGTAGGCCTAATGTTAAAAAAATGGTAGAATTGGGTATTACTACATAAATGATGTTAGCAGACAAAAAATTCGTTGACGGCCACATCTCATGAGGAGACGTTTCGCTTGGCTTCTGGGGACGTTACGGCCCGTAAAAATACACATCTGTCCGTACCAGCCTGCTGTTATCACTAGGCACGGTACTAGTACATTGTACATCAATGGGAGGAAAGGCTTATAACAGCTTTTCAACGGTTTTAAACAAGTGTTGTTAAAACTTACGCTGGTCCTCTTCAGAGGAATTCACGTTGGCCCGTCCACTGGATACTTTACCGGTTCCTGATCACCCTGAGTTCACCAGTTTCAGATCTGTAAAAATAATATTCATTAAAATTAAATAAATAATAAATAAATAAGATTTATTGTGTTGCCAACAGAGTTCAAATAAGACATCACTTACAGTAGAAACGTAAAACAATACTCGAGAAATACGCAGTCAAATTGAAAATTATGTCAAAGACCAAACAAGCGTAGGGCCTAAGCATAGTAGGCCTAGACTGTAAACTACCAGGGGCGTAATTTCAATATTTTTCAGGGGGGCAAGATGACTAAGAGGCACATTTTTACAAAAGGTGAGCTCTTAAACTCGACCTGAAGGAAGCAACGGTTCTATTGTAGCTTCCCTAATCTCAGCTGGGGTGGGTTCCAGAGTACGGCAGATGGTAAAAGGCTTGTGAAACCTGTCAGGGCTGTGGAGAGGGATTTCAAGAAGGATTTCTGTTAGACAGCCTGTTTATGCTAGTTGCTAGTGGATATCAAAACGAACATTCACTGAAATACTGAAACATAGCGTTCTAACAAAATTGTTACCTAAAACAACAAAAATGTACAGACGAATTAATTAGATTAGAAACAAGTTATGTATATAGATCGATAACTGAAGTTATGCTACTGACACTGGTGTAGACGCCCATTTAGAACTTGAGTAGGTCACCTCAAGGCCTTATTAAACATCCGGACACCAAAAGGGGAATTGGATATAGAACACGCGTGAGTCAGGTGATATCCCTGCTCACTGATCACTGGAACGTAAGCCCTCACCTCACCCAGATTGGTGTGCAAGTGGACAACAATCTGTGCCGATATTGTGCGATAGAGACCGAAAGTGGATGGCACATTCTCGCTGAGTATCATGTGATCTAGCGCCCCAGACTTGAGCATGCAGGGTGCACTGTTGCTAATGACGGTTGGGCTCCAGTAAGCCAATCTGCTGCCATAGCGAGATTCGCAGAAGCAATAGAACTCGACTAGTGCGACTGGGGGACCTATCGACCCAAATTGAGGCCTGGGTCCCGACTCCATGATCGTACATACTATACTGTACATACAGCCTCAAGGCAAAGACATGCTCAAATTCACACAGTAAACCTATTCACTATGTTGAGCGGTGTGATACTGACAGCTCAATGTGCCCTTTCATAAGGTTAATCTGTGTTCAGTATTCCCAGATTCTCATCAAAACGCCCCTCTATTCATAAAAATTCCTTTGTTTCTACAATTATCAACATTCTCCCTTTTCTTTCGACAAGTCAGGGCTTTCATTTCACAAACCATACGCTACTAATATTGCAAAACAAAACGCTGGCGTAACTTTTGCACACTTTAAAAGATTATTAATTATAAAATTTCTAACACCCCCTGGTCACTGGGGAAGACCACAGTCTACTGCTCTATCCGCAAAGCAACAAAGATGACTCTGTCGACACGAGAGCCGACCGGCCAAAAACGGGCGTAGGCTAACGTAAGAAGTCAGCAGTATAGTCTACTTACCATTCTTGATACTGTTTTCAGAAAAACTAGCTAACGGTATCGCCGACCAGGAGGGTTTGCCAGCGTCGACGTCGGCGGGGGGTTGGCAAGACCTGTTGAGGTTGCGCAGATAATCCGCTGGGAGCTCTGCCTCCAACTCGTCGCCCGCTGAGCCATAGCTCCGCAGCGAGTCCATGTTGTTGAGGGGGATGGGTGGATGGGGCTCGGAGGACGCCGTGTAGGAGGCGGGGCGCTGCGGCCCTGGGACTTCCCTCTACAAAAACAACCAGTAAATGTTAACCAAGGATAATAAAATCAAATAGATGGCGCCTAACCGTAAGCTAACGAAAACGCACGGTATACCAGTTTTCCAATGGGCAAAAATGCACACGGAAACAATACAAATAATGTCTGAAATCCATACGGTCGTTATACAGGCGCAGTGAAATCTGCGAAATTGACCTTGGGCTTTGACTCTTGGACTTATGAGACTAGGTACCAACGTCTTTTGCCGCTTCATTGCATACGCTGTTGATGTCCGCAACCAGCTAGCCTGAAGCTTACAAGTTTGAAATTTGGCGACATTTTCCTCAGACTGTAATGATTGAGACAAAGCGTGGTTGAACATTGAGGAGCATGAATTTAAAAAGCGATTTGTCACAAAAAAAATTTTTGTTGGAATCACTGGAATCGTCGATTGCTAAAACACATTTAATAAAAAGTCTAATTCGATTCCTATATTATAAAAGAATATTAAATAAAATATTACATCCCTTAATGTATTTTATTATTTTATATAATTTAGATTCAGTTCTAAGTCTCCCCTACATTTACAGTTTCAAGTGGCAAATCGCCTTTAATTATAGACTTTTTACTTTTTTGTTCTATTACTAAGCCAACTAGAAAGACCCGGGACCACCTGCTTTACGTGCCCTCCGAAGCATTACCAGAAAATGCAGCAAGTGTGGGACTCGAACCAACAACCTTTCGGGTGAAAGTCGGAGTCTATACCACTACTCTACATGTCCTTTTGTATGCAAGCCCCTCAATTAAGTTGTTCCGAAGGATAATATATTACCGTACCATTAAATAGTTACTTCATTGCAAATACGTCATATTACTACAAATCTGTTTTTATACGCTAGATGTTAGACTTGTCAATTATTTTTCAAATAAACGGTTCGTTTCAATAAAATTGAGAGATGGTTTAAATAAATAACGAGTCTGTATGAGTTTTAAATTAAGTAACGGCTATTTCACCTGTCAATATTCCGTCAGTTATGCATCAATAATAAGTCTCTACCATATTATAAATTAACTTATAATAGTCTCCTTAAAACAAAAATCTCTTCAATTATTGATGCACAAATGACGGAATATTGAAAAGTGGAATAGCCGCCTTACCTATTACGTATGCGCACAAAACCTGCAGAAAGGAAATTATTGTCAATGAAAAACAATACCTATACCTATACAAAACGTTAAACAACTTCTTGTTAGCCTAGGTAAAAAAGGATTAAGAGCAACTTCGGTAAATAGGTGACACGCGGAAACCAAAAATTTAGATATTTTAGGCTAAAATTTAGGCTACAGAAAAATGTTAGAGAAATCGACACACCATGCACTATTTTACATGACCTACATTTACTAAAAGACCATTTTCTTATGGTCACTGCTATACAATGAGCCTTGCCCTCAGTGTCAAATAATCGTCGGCGGCCCTGAAAATCACCCAATCTATTATTAATTTGCCTTAAAAAAATTGGCATTGACATACTGCAATATACCCCCTGAAAGGGCGTCGAATCCAATGGCAAGGTCATGTGCACCGAATGCAGGCGACGAGGACGCCGAAGCTGGTTTTGGAAGACCCCTTCAACCACCCTAGGCTGCCCGGTAGGCCAAGGCTCAGATGGATGGACCAAGTACTAGATGATGTGCACGCCACCGGCACCCGAGACTGGACGCTAGCGGCGGAAGATCGTCCGAGATGGCGTGGTGTAGTGGCAGCGGCCAAAAGTCCCCCCGGGCTGGATGCGCCTACCTTAGTCAAGTAAGTCACCCCTTTCTCTTTAAGGGACTCCCATATTGCAAATAACTGAGTGACACAAAACGTAGCGCCAAGGAGAACCTACAAATTATTTTACGAAGACGAGGAAATATAAAATAAATACAAAATAGAGTGTTGACGAGTAGCCAGCCTTCTATAGCCAACCAAGATTGCAGCAGTCAGCAGCCAGGAGCTATAACGTCTTCAAAGTGTTTAGTAAATTAAGTAAGTTTTATGGGTAATAAAGTAAAAGTAAATACCTGACTAACTTCTAAGTTGCTCAACTTGGAGCCCCGCTTGAAATCCACATCATGGGGCTTACACGTTGAATTCAAAACAATGTCTTTACGCGTCTCATTATTTATATGGTTACCAGAGTGTCTCGACCGGCTGGTACGCACTTTACGAAATATAACAAAACATAACACCAACACAAGAATGACCACGAGAACGCCGACGATTCCGACCAGTTCCTCGAGAGTTAAATTATAAATGGAAGAAGAAATAGGGGCGGAATACAGAGGCGTAGCACAGAGGGGCCCACTGTACGCCCCGCGACAGTGGCACGTGTACCCGCCAATGACATTGACGCAAGTGGCACCGTGTAAACAGGGTCCGCTAAGGCACTCGTCGAAATCGATCTCGCACAACTGACCGGCGTAGCCGTTGCACTTGCAGATGGGCCCGTTGTCGCCCTCCTCACACTGGCCGCCATTGCGGCACGGGTTCGGGTTGCAGAACCGGCCGAACTCGCAGCGAGACTCAGAGTCCCCGCGGGCAGACGCAGGTGTAGCCCTCGCCTTCAGGCTCTGGCTTGCAGATCCCTCCGTGAAGACAGGGCGACGACTCGCAAGGGTTCGTGTCGACCTCGCAGTGGTGCCCGGTGAAACGTTCGTGGCAGGAACATTCGTAGCCGTCATCTGGTAGTTGTCTGCAGGTGCCTCCGTTCTGGCACGGTTGTGTTCCGCAAGCTCCCTGTGATATAAGTACCTGGGAAAAAAATGTGTTGGTCTCACTCACATAATTTAAATACATATATGCATTTGACAGTTAATGTGGTCTTATGGGCGGGCTATGACTATATATAAAAACCTCAAGAGCAGAATGGCAGTAAACTACACTAGCGATAGCTAAGATCCGGTATCGATTGGAACCCCGGCGATACGTCAGATACCTATAAATCTTTGGAAGTGAGTTCAAAATTAGATTGTTTTCCCCAGGGAGTCTGTCGGGTCGCGATCGTCCGTGGGTAGCGGGACTATATCCCATGGTATGCGTAAGCTCGACATGCTCTTTTTCCATTGAAAACATTGCCAGCAATGGCTTCGGTGACGTTAAAGGCCTATAAAGCTAGGTTGAATGTCAATATGAGCAATAGAAAGGTACATACCGTGGCCGGATTGCAGTTGAACTTAGTTGAATTTAGCCTCTTCATAGATACGACCGTGCTGGAGCCTGACTTGTGGAGCGGAACACTGACTTGCGCCATACTCACATCGTCCATGCACCCTATGAACCCTCATCGCAGGTCGTAGAATCCGATAATAGTCGGATGCTGATGTACCTGGAAGGAAAGAAAAAGATAATATAGCCAAGATTGTTACCATTCTATGGAAAACACCTTAAGACGTGCCAGGCTCTCGTCAGTAGCAGAGGTTCACCAGATTATGTGTTGTGTTGGGCTGTAAGAAAGCTGATGGCGGAAGCCTTATGCTATGGTGTAATTTAAAAATAATAATAATAATAATAATTTAGTGATGAACCTGTATTTTTTGTGCACTTCTAGGCAATAGCCGATTTTTGAAGTGCTCATTCTTATGGGAGGGTCTTGAAATCTGTATTGTTATCCTTTTTGCCTTTTGGTGACGCAAACTGTGGCTAAACTCGATGAAAATCATCTATTTATTTTTTCTTTTCTGTTTAGGGCCAACTCAATTTTGGGCGTTTTACCAGCCTAAAACTAAATTAAAATTCTACTACAATTATTTTTCAAAAACGACTCAAATTATTATTGTAGCCTATTATTTTTACTCTTTGTTCATTAAGAGGATATGCTACGTAGAAAATTGGCACCTCAAAATTAAATAGGCTACTTTTCATTTTTTAACTTAATTAACTCAGCAAGTTATTAAAAATTTGGTTTGGTAGTTCTTCTAAAAATCCCAGAATACGCGAAATGTTAGTCCTGTCTGGTATTTATGAAAGAACTAAGGCACCAAAAATGTAATATTTCCTAATATATATGATGCATGAAGTAGTCTTCTACAACTTCCATGAGCCAAGCCTTTATTGATTTGCTTTGTTAATTAAATAAAAAAATAAAAAGTCAATAAAAACAACAAATTTTGGGGTGCTCATTTTCTACATACATTTCCTCTTAAAGAAAGCAGCTGATATGGGTGATCTCCTTATCTAGAGAATAAGATATTGGAAACACACCAACAATTTCCAAGACTAATTTTAGGATAGAGAATAGACGGCAGACCCACCTCAGCACCAAAATAGAAAACGGCCGTCTGCACGTTGAGGACCTCGTTGATGCCTGGAGACGACCCGTGGACGACGTGCTTACGGTCGACGACCCGCGCGGTGTTGCCTTCTCGCTCCAGCAGAATCTCGTGCCACTGCCCGTCCGAAACCAAGACACTGCTCACGCGCACAAGCCCCTCTCCCATGCCGAGGTCAAATCTGTATTGGACGACCCCATTCACGATCTGCAAGAATTGACATTGACGACACATTAACAGCTGTTATTCTACTAATTATACCAATCACGAAGTACAGTTGGGAGACAGTCGGCACGAATAACAGACAAAACAGTGAAATCGTGGCTGAGATTAAGTTCACCGGAGCAGCCCGTCAAGACAAGAGGCAGGATTAGAAATTCGTTCGGGGTGGAAGAACCAATGGTTCGGAAAGAGATTGGATAACAGCAGGTGTATATGAGGAAATGACTGGAGGAAGAAGCATAGAGGGAACATGAAAAAATATTGACTTTTTGTTCGAGGGTGAAGAAGAGTACGACCAATAATGAGACACAGAAACCAAATTGGGGACATGTAAGAAGAGTGGGACTGGTACCAGAGGAAGTGTTGAATAACCAGAATGGAGGAAGCTCAAGTATCGCACCCGGCAACTGCAGCTGGATCAACTCATTTTCTCATACCAAGACGCCCTAGATGGAGTGCTGTGGAAGCGCCAATGCCATCGTACCACGACCTCCCGTAGGGGATAAGGTGCGGAATAAGTAAAAAGTAAACAGTATAAGTGCCTATTTGTAGTAAACTGTCCCTTCTTTTTTGTCTCTGGGCAAGTTGCGGAAGGATATTTTTACCTCTAAAATACTGTAGTCTATCTTCCCAGCAGCATACATGAGATTTCCAGTTTGCTGGACAGTACGAATCCATAGTGACAGACTTAACCCCTCCTCAAAAACAGTCTTCCTCAGTCCTTTCTCCACCTGCAGAGCAAAACCAAGAATGAGGCATATTCAGCGTAAAACTGACCATGAACAATTAATTTAACCGCAGTGGTAAATAATAGGTATTCCAGTTTTCTGAAATAAGGAAAATCATGGCGACAAAACATCTTCGACAATGGTTTACAATGGAACGACGTTTACAATCATCTTTACAGTGAATTCTTCAATTTGCTAGCCAAGAATGTGCACTATATGAAGTTCCCAAAATAGAACACATTCTATTCAACGTAAGAGGGCTATTGCATTCAACAAAATTACAATATTGTAATTTGTATCCTAAATTTTAGTAATCCTAGCTAGGCGTGATAATATGATATGACTTTTGCCTACCTGATATTCAGCACAGCTGTTACCCATGAAGGAAATAGGGTTTCTACTGCCGTAGCAGCCTTCTCCAGAACACGTGTTCACAGCCACGTCGCACGTAGATCCCACGTGACCATCTCACACTGGCATGTGTAGCCCTGCTCAGACTGGTCGGGCACACAAATCCGGTTTCCGGTACAGGGGTTACGGGCACATTCATTGACTATCAGCTCGCAGTGATCTCCTGAAACGATAATAGACTAATTAAAATATAATATATAATATACATATATATATATATACATATATATATATATATGTAACCTTGCTCGTATGTCAATTTGTTCGTATCTCAAAGCAATTTTCCCCATTGAAATTAATTGAAATGTCCCAAAAATGCTACCCCTAATTGTTTTTGTTATGTGTTTTTTTTTAAATAAAAAATATGTATTTATTTATATTTATTTATTTATTTATTTTATTAATTAGACTCTGCCATATTATAACTTAATTTATAATAGATAAGTTAAGTATCTACATTATAGTCTCCTTAAAATATGGCAGAGTCTAATTAATGATGTCTGCTACCACGTCATCCACATGCACATTGAAAATTGACGTCGGTGGAATAAGCGCCTTAATGAAGTGTTCCGAATTCTCGCAGTAGAAAATAGACGGTGAAAATCAGATAAATCATCTGACGGAGAAACTATGAGTGCAGGCAAAACGGTGCCTGAAGTCACTACCAAGAAGTAAGCAGTAAGTAATCATAAAACAAAAAATGTTCATTAGACAGTTCGAAGCAAAATACGTTTGACGCTACGAGTCATAGAGAAACTGGATGATTTTTGCACACTCGGATACCCTGAATGAAATTTACCACTTCAGTCGCAATCTGTGGGTGCCTGATGGGCTAATGCCTGGGTTGAGTTACGAGTCACGTCTCCGATCACATGGCAAGTAAAGAGTCGCACAAGTATAAGCCCATGCGACGGAACACGTCAAGTTACTGATTTTAGATCATTCAGTACAGTGGGAGCGCAAATACGGTTTGGATGCTTGAATGCTCACCTCGGACGATCTGAGACCCCTCTTCCAAATTCTCAGCAATGACAATTCTATAAGGCGTCGACTGAAACTGCGGCGCGTGGTCATTCTCATCAAGGGCACTCAGCCCAACTTCCGCCATCGCTGAGAGCGGCGGACTTCCGACCGTTTCAGCCATTATCGCGATCACGTGACTATCCGTCTCCTCGCGGTCCAAAGGCCGTGCCAGCGTCACTTCGCCGGCCTCGTCAATGGTGAACTGTGGATTTTCGAGGTCACCAGACACTATCCGGAATGTCACTGATGCATTGCTCACCATCTTCATTTTCGTGATTATAGAACCTGGAAAGAGAGGTTTTTAATGGTGGTTAGAACTGTTTAAAACTGTGGTTAGAAAAGTCTGTGGCCAGTAAGCCACTAAAATACACTACTGTTCTTGAAGTAGCAGAAGTTATTATTAAGACAGAGATTTCCAAATATTTTGTAAACAAACCAGGCTTGGGCATTTTTGACTAAACTAATTAATTTCTCGTTTCACTGCAGCAAAGATAAAACTATTGTTTTATGAAAAACTCGAAAAAATATAAGCTTTCTAAAAAGGCAGACTATGTACCGGCCCGATTATATATTATAGTATTCTGTGGCCCGATTTACGACTGTTCTATAAAATCTGTTTAATGCACTTTATCATATTTCTCTAGATTAATAATAATTCTGCAGCCTGATCATGGCGATTATAATACCGGTATTTATTTATCCTGGTATTAAAAATGTAAACAAGATAATAAAGTGCTATTCAAAATTTTTTTTTTGTTTACATTTTTAATACCAGGGGATTAAATAAATGCCGGTATTATAATCGCCATGATCAGGCTGCGGGTGCGAAAATGCAAATCTACTACGAAAGAAATTATTTCTTTTATGCATTTTTCGTAAACAAAATTTTCTATCCTTGCGGCCGTGAATCAAAGAACTATTTTAGCCATTATTTTAAAAAAATATTTGGTAGCCTAATCTCCGCCTTAACTATTAAACTCTGCTAGTAAGAACATACCAAACAAATAGGTCCATTAGTATAAGTTCGAATGCCAACCCATGCGAACGTACATTAATATACACACTAATTATTGTACCAGCAACAAAATTTACTTTTCAGCATCATAATTAAAGGCAACATTGAGAGCAAAGGTTGACCGCAACAGAACGCATGGAAATTTCAAGAGAACTGCCCAGCAAGGCCGTAGCCAGGATTTTTTTTTTTTTTGGGGGGGGGTTAGAAATTTCATTGGGTGTTACATAGTGGTTTTTACTTTTCCTCTCAAAATCCGATTCGATCTAGTATCAAGCCATTTAATTTCGGGGGGGGGGGGGTTGAACCCCCATGAAGCCCCCCTTGGCTACGGCCTTGCTGCCCAGGATCTGTAAAAATTGTTCGAAACTTGGCAGAAAACCAATCGAAGGAATGTAACTGAAGTGGAAAATATTGTTTAGTTTTAAACGAGATATCTATCGCCATGGCAAATGCAAAAGAGTTGCAGTTGAAAAGCAAAGATTTTGGTTTTAAGGTGTATTCCTGACCATTTTGGATAGGGCCATCAGTTGCAAATGGTTGTATCGTTTTACTTTCAACAACAAAACTAATGGCGGCAAATGAAGATCCAGCAGGCAGACTTGCCAACAGAACCGGCGCAGTAAGCTTCTGCACTTTATTATGACGAGAACCTTAAGCTGAATCTCAGTCACAACGTTTTGCCCCTTTTTATGCTACGGATGCTCACCTTACCCGCCTTAATTTATTCGTACACTTACAAAACCCCATAATGCATAGAATTTTAGATATTACGTTGGTAGTAGTTCAAAACATTTGATATATGAACAACACTAACACTATCTTCAGATCAGGCTACGTACCAGGAGGAGCACTTTCGGGCAGAAAGAACTTGTCGTCCCTCCTTTCAAACATAGGCGCCGCATCATCAGCCGCCATAACGTACACCTCCACGGGTAAATGCGTATGCCTGCTGGGCAATCCCTTGTCCGATGCCCGGACGAAAAACTGGAACACCTCTCCTTCATGTGGAGTTAGGTCTCCAACGACGTAGAGCCCGCCGCTTTGCTTGTGGATGCCGAAAAGTTGGATAGACGAAGACGGGGCGTCGAGAAGGGAATACTCGATTTCGGCATTGATGTCGTCGTCATCATCATCGGTAGCTTTCACCTGGAAACGCAAAAGATGCCGTTAATAGAAATAAATGAATAATGCTATTGGAGCTAACAAACCATCCTGAAATCGGAAGATTTGAAGAGTTTAGTAATGAGCGCATTCAAAGGACCCGTCAGACAATCAGTCTCGTGAAACTGAACGGCTGCGCCCGCAACAAGAAGTTAGTCCAGTCCAGAGGGCCCAAATTGTGGCCTGGGTCCCGACTACAAGTTCATACTACTACTAGTCCAGTTCAGTCGGTAGAGAACTGGGCCATGAAATGGGAGATCAAGGTTGGAGATTCGATGTAAATGAAAATATTGTCCACCGGGAATTCGAGACTCGACATGGGAGGAAGCCATTTCGACCATCAAGCCATTTAGTATTAATTTATTCTTGGTGTTAAAAATGTAAATAAAACCATTTTGAATAGCAGTTTCGATTTTGAAATTATGTTATTTACATATATAATTATAAAAATTATTATTATTATTAAAATTAAAAATAATCCCCATCATGGTCGCCATAGCTGGAGACTTAATAGGTTTGATTAATGGTTAATACACCTTCTCAGGTAAGTTCGCATCATAAAAAAACTACATATACAAGAATTTTATTTGCTGCAGACCGATCATGGCGTATTCGTATTATTATAATACCGGGGTTAATATAATAGTATGTCACGTGATGGTATTAATTCAATTGCTTAAAATAAATAAACAGTAAATTTCAGATTTTTTTAATTTTTGATGTTAGTAGGCCTAGGCCTAATTGCCGCGAGAGTGCAAAGCGCATAAAATTCAAATTGGGTCAATTGAAACAATTGGCCTTTGACTATATTTTTGATGAGTTTCTTAATTTTGTCTCCCTTAGATTTTAGACAAATTATTTATAGTTCTTAATATATTTCAAATTTAAATTTAAAACTTGTAGGGAGAAAAAATTAAGAAACTCACCAAAAATATAGCTGAAGATCATTCAATTGTTTAAATGACTTACTTGACTTAGGTTGGCGCGTCCAGCCCGGGGGGACTTTTGGCCGCTGCCACTACACCACGCCACCTCGGACGATCTTCCGCCGCTCGCTTCCAATCTCGGGTGCCGGTGGGGTGCATATATCTCCGAGTACTTGGTCTCCCCATCTTAGTCTTGGCCTACCGGGACGCCTAGGGAGGTTGAAAGTACCTTCGAAAGCTAGCTTTGGCGCGACCTCTCCGCTTGCATACGGTGTACATGACCCAGCCATTGGATTCGACGCCCTTTTAGTTCTGATATTATGTTCGGAGAGTCAAATAGGGCATGTATTTCGGCATTGTGTCTAATCCTCCAGACACCGTTCTCCCATCTACCGCCGAAGATAATGCGAAGCATTTTTTTCCTGAAGACTCTTAATCTATGGGCGTCCTTAATGAAAAGTGTTTAGGCCTCACCTCCATACATTAGAACAGGCCGAATTAGGGTCTTGTACAGGCGAACCTCTGTAGTTCTAGACAGGAGTCGAGATCTAAATAGCGGTCGGACTTGAAAGAAAGCCACATTCGCAGCCTTGATACCTCCCCCATGCAGTTGTCACTTGTCATCACCGAGCCGAGGTATCTAAATTGCTGAACCGACTCGAAGCGGTCTACCTTCGCCTGGTAGACACTGGTTCTTCTTTGGACTATAAGGTGTTTTGTTTTGCCTATGTTAATCTTTAGTCCAACTAATCTAGCATCCTCCTCTATTGTCTTCACCAAGGCCACCACCTGTTCCTCGTCATGAGCCATAATGTTCAGGTCTTCAGCGTAAGCGAGGATTCTTATCTGACCGCCTATCTCAACCCCACCTGGCATTTCAGTAGCTCTCCTTACCACTTTCTCCAACACCAGATTAGAGAGACACGGCGAGAGCCCGTCCCCTTGTTTCACTCCCGATATGACATCAAAGGGATCCGACAGGCTTCCCTCCGCCTTTACTCCAGCCCGCGACCCTCATGCATACCTGCAGCATTTTCACTACCTTTTGGGGTATTCCCATTTCTTCTAGGATCATCCCGCAAAGTTGTGACCGGTTTATAGAATTGTATGAATAGGCGCACAATGAATTATCTGAAATTTACTGTAGGCCTACTGTTAATTTATATTTTAAACCATTGAATTAATACCATCACGTGACATGGTATTATATATCAACCCAGGTATATTATAATAATACAAAATCGCCATGATCGGGCAGCTGTAATTCAAAACTTACAAAACAATTTATGCTTACATATGATTTCTAGATGTTTGGTGATCCTGTCCAGCCGCCCAAGGGTTACCCAGCACCGTGACCAGAGATGGGTGTTATGAAAAATACTTTTATGGTATTTTCTTTCAAATATGTGCAATTATATGCAAGTTCCTCAGTCTTCGACTCTGCAATGAAGCAAGGCACAATGTTAAGTGAAACGCTCTTATTACTTTACTAATAACTCGAATAGCTTTATTGTGGCTTTTTACGATAGCTCAGGATAAATAAATAAATAACTCACTACAGGGGTGTATCGTAAAGGTTAAAGGGACTTCAAATAATTACGCTCCTGAAGGGCTATATAGGTATAAAGAGGAATATATATACATTTGAATATATGTGCTGTATGATATGGATCTGGCTAAACTTCTCATCCGAAAGTCGACGCCATACCGCTATACTGGACGCACGGCATAAGCTCGTTCAGCTACCGTAGCTTTTATATATTTATATTATTTTATATTATAGCAATTACCTGAGGATTTTTTCACACGCATGGGTATACTGCACAAGCAAAAGAAATTTAGCGAACATTTAGCCTAAAGTCCCATTGTGTGGCAAGCCCGCAGCCAGGATTTTTTTTCGGGGGTGGGTGTGGTGACTGTGATGAAAAATGAAATGAAAAAACGACTTTATTGCAAACAAAAGGCGAACAATAAGACTATAAAGTCTTGTTTTCATGCTAACCTTAAAAACTAAAAAAAAACATTGTAGACTATGATAGGTCTACATTAATTAAAATTAAATAGAGAAGAAGGAAACAGAGGAGTAGTGAAAAAAGAAGGATAAAAGGTATAGGGGGGGGGGGGAGGAATCCATTGTCATCACCATTACAGGACCGGAGAGAGTCTATGCGTTATCTAAGATATACAGTTTAATTATTTTCTTACAGCTACTGAGTGAACTAGCTGCCCTGATCTCCAATGGTAGGCGGTTCCAGTGGCGAATCGAGTATAATACCGTAGATTGCCCATGTCTTGTGGTCTTATGTAGTAGTGGTATTTCATACGTTGTGCCATTGCGTTGTGACTGTAATTTTGTATATTTTTGAATAATGTAGGAAGGTGCGTTTGAGTGGGTTACTTTATACATTAGCATCAGTGCATGTTCTTTGGTCGGCGGTTAGGAAATTTAGTATTTTGTACTGTGGGCTAATATGATCGCGACGCTTAGAGTTAAAAATAAATCGGATGCAACTGTTCATTGCCCTGTGCAAACGGCGTGACAGATAATCCGTGCGACTGGATGATAATACAATACAATAATCAAATAGTGGGGTAATAAGCGAGGAAACAATGTTTTTCTTTATGTTAATTGGTAAAAAATTTCTAATTCTGTTCAAGGGATATAAACATTTATAAATTTTGCTACAGGTTTTGTTTACATGGACTGACCAGTTGAGTTGTGGGTCTAAATACACTCCTAGATTTTTCACACCTTCTTGTTTAAAGGGTATTACTTCACCGTTTAAGATAATGGTTGACCTTAAGGTATTTTGTAATTTTACGAAGGTATTGTGGCTGCCTATCAGCATTGCCTGACTCTTAGTCGGGTTCAACTTGAGACCATGTTTTATGTACCATTTTAAGACGTTCTCTAAATCAGCATTAATATCAGCTATGGCCTGTTCGCAATTACTAGACATGAAACTAGTATATAATTGAAAGTCGTCAGCATATACATGATAAGAACATTTGTTCAATGACTGTGACAATAAGTGGAGAAACACCAAGGGCTCAAAATCGTACCCTGCATTAATCCGTTAGGGAGGTTACAGAACTCAGACGTTTGGTCGCCTATTCTCGTTGCTTGTTCTCTATTTTCTAAGAGCGAAACCAAGAAGTTGACTTATCAGCGAAGTTTAAAGATTTTAATTTGGCAAGGAAGATGTCATGTTTTACACATGAGAACGCGCTGGAGTAATCTAAAAGAATAATGCAGGATACGTCACCTCCGTCGTAGGCACAACTTAAATTATCAACCACTTGAATTAATGCTGATGTAGTGCTGTGGTTTTTCTTTAAACCGGATTGCAGGGGATTAGCTAGATTATAACTAGCCATATAGCTCGAAATGTGTGATCCTATTTATAGTGTAATTTTTTTAGAATTCAATTGTATTTAGTGTATTCTTTAGATTTTATGTTGTTACTCGTTTATATGATAGCATAGGCACATCAAACGTCTATTTATTGGCTGATTTAGCTTCGGTGCGAACACAGGCTTATAATATTTTGCTGATATTTTCTTTAAATAAGCTTACACGTTTTTTAAAATCATTACAAGAGTATACTTCAAGCACGTGCTTGGTCGGCCTTGTGGTTAATCCGCCACTGTGTAAGCTTCTGATTCTCAACAAGCCGTTCACAAAACAATATTTCCATAGTCCTAGGCCAGGGATAATTACATAAGTTTCCCACTTACCAGGCGATCCCATCACTTTCGGCAGCAATGCAGGCTATCGTTCGTCCCAATCACAAAAAAACAAGAATTTGTGGTTCTTCAACAGACTCTTCAATGGATGTACATATGCCCGCTTTTGAAAATTGATGAACTACGGCCCATTCCTGAAAAAATGTATATATTATCACGCCTACAGCCTACATTGATTTTAATGCATAGTGTATTCCGCAGATATACATTAGACCAGGGGTTCTGAAAGTGTGGGTCGCGGTGTGGTCTCGTCTGCCAGTTATACACTAGATAGAATTGAATTGAATGACAAGTTTTTTTTTTCAATTTAAGCCATATATATTTTTTTAAAGATTGACGAGAACCAATTCAATATTAAATAGAGTAGATCGCTAGACCAATGGGGGAATGCATTGGCCTAGGTGTTTCTTTGTACGTAGGTGGCAGCAGAATAAAGTAAATAAATAAAGCATTTTGCCTATCCTTCGAAAAATTTGCCTCGGGGGAGAGGGGGGTGGTAGTAAGGCGAGGTATCATATTTATTGGTCGCTGGATCCACCCCCTAGCTTGCCCCCCCCCCCCTTACTCCTATTCCTGCGTACGCCTGTAAAGCTATTTTTTAGGAAGGAAATATAAATAAACATTGCAATGTAGAATTTAGTGGGTCGCGATGCAATTTCAAATCATTTAGTGGTCCGCGACGAAAAAGTTTGAGATCCTCTGCATTAGACTATAAAACTACAAAATAGGCTAACTCTCATTAACGCATGGTATTGCGACCCTTCGACCTATACAGTATAAATGAATAAATATGGATTTAATACCAAGTCAACTGATAATACCTTAAGGAGGTTTGTTTCCTTTTAGGCGTTCTGGATATATAGCCTAGATACCATCAAGCGCGGTAAGTGGTTACAGAGCAGCATCCTAGTAATGTAGCCTACTACTAGGCTATTCTTCTAAACTTACCTCAGTGTTGAGACGTGATAATATGGTGTCATTGTCGAAGCTGAAGGTGTCTCCAGCATGGATTATTTCGGCAGGCTATTGTCTATTCTGTAAAACCGGTGCAAATAGGCCTAGGTACTTGGCCAATCTCGGTCTGCATATAGGAGCTTTCGTTGCTGCTTGCTAATCTGACACGTCATGTACCACGGCACTCTCACATGAAGCTAAAAAAAAATCAATAGGATTTCAAGAAATTCGATCCAACAATTTCATAAAGAGGAAACTTAACAAATTTTTGAAAAACAGCATGACATCTCTCGTCCTCGTTCCACGGTTTCTATACTGGCAAACTCACACTTTGAAGACCACATGAAATAAATAAACTTTGATAATGCACAATTCATTTTTTCTTCTTCAAAAACTTGTATGAATTATTTTTTACCTGCAAAATATTAAAATTTGAAAGGAAGAAGTAGACGATGCAATCAAGAAATAGGACTCACCCTATTGAATTTTATACATTTTATTCAAGACAGACTGCTTGACAAAATCAATTGTGTATTATCACAGCTTATATACTTTATAGGAGGGATTCAGTTTTTTTTTTTTTTTTGCCAGTATCCAACACACTTACTTAATCCGGCTTTGACGCTAAGGCCCGTGAAGGGCTTATCTATCTGTACTTTTCCTGAACATTGTATTTTTGTTGTTGATGAATATAGAAGATTTTCGACAGGTAACGCCACCCAAGGCCGTAGCCTCCCCCCCCCCCCCCCCCCGAAACGAAATAGCTTGACAGAATAGATAGAATCGGATTTGAAGAGGAAAAATAAAAACTACTATGTAAGACAGACAAAAAAAAATATCCAATGAAATTTCTAAAAAATGTACAATATAAAAGAGCGAGCGATCCGAATGACCAACAAGAGAAGCGGAAAAATTGTTTTGTAAGCGGTATGATCCCCCATAATTAGTTATAGTCATTATTTGTAGTCATAATTGTTATCGTATACTTTTAATAATTTTAATGTTTAATAGACAGTAGACACCTCGGTTTCCTCTATACTATAGGCTGTCTGACGTCGGGCCAGACGGCTGCACGCCCATTCTAAGTTTATACAATACTCGAAAGAGACGCGAACAGGCGTGCTTAAGTACCTAAATTTGTATTGTTTTTAAGGACTTATGGCATAGTGGTAGCTTGTTCGTACTTGTGCGAGTCTCTACACATCATGCGATCGGTGACCTGTCGTAACTCAACACAGGTATTATCTACAGAGGCGACTGAAGAGGTTATTCGGATACATTCATTGAATTCTTTGTAAGCGAACAATCTTTATTAATAAAAAAAAGAAAAAAAAGCGGTTGTATGTCCATGTTGGGTGAAAATGCATTTATAGTGGAAGGCAAACGGTCCATGTGCAAGATAATTTATTAAGCAAGGATTGAAATTAGAGGAAAAATAAAAACTGGACTTGGCGGGATTCGAACCCACGTTCTACGCCTAACCACCTAAGACGACGCCCCGGTTAGGCGTAGATCGTGGGTTCGAATCCCGCCAAGTCCAGATTTTATTTATCCTCTAATTTCAGTTATAACG
The DNA here is from genome assembly GCA_963971405.1 of Psococerastis gibbosa. Lineage (NCBI taxonomy): Eukaryota > Metazoa > Arthropoda > Insecta > Psocodea > Psocidae > Psococerastis > Psococerastis gibbosa. The sequence goes on from OZ020485.1 coordinate 1,505,114, forward strand.
TGGAGGTTGCCTCTTCAACCAAAAGTTAATTTAAAAGTCAGTGTTATATACTCCATATAATACTGCAATAATGTGTAAGCAAGGGTTGTTCTATATACATGCCTCTGACATGTTCCTTCCATAAAATTTGTCACGAGCAATAAGTGTCATACCTACCAATGCAAACATTCAATATATAAAATGTAAGTAAATAAATAGACCTCGGCGACCTTTAATTCTTTCCGAAATGGGTTTCTCTTAAGCTAAATAAACGATACATAATCAATTCAATGGCATATAGTGGTAGCTTGTTCGTACTTGTCTCTACACATGATGCAATCGGTGACCAGTTGTAACTCGACACAGCTATTACCTACAGAGGCGACTGAAGAGGTTATTCGGATTGAATTGTTTGTGTGCGGATTTTTTTTAAAGTTATTTTATTAGGGGTAGCTTCACTAGACATTTACCCTTTAACCACAGTAATTGGATGAGTGAGGGAAGCTAAGTAGGTAGCTATTTGTAGCTAGTATTACTTACTGCATAATTTACGGTAGACTTTATATAATGGCCCACCTGTTGCGCCCCATTTGTTGAGGCTGGTATTAGGCTTCTTAGTCGAATATTTATATTGTATATGTAACTAAGCCTAAGTAAAAAAATAATAATTAAGATTAAATTAAATTTAAATTAAATAGAATAATCAGGCTGGCCAGATTTTCAAAACCAAAAAAACGTATATAGGCTATGCATCCATACGGTACGTAAGAGCCATGCGAGGGGGAGGGGGGAAGGTGGTTGTCACACTCTCTTCTTTAAATCACAGATTGATGTGATGGAGTATAGTAGGCCTATTTATTCACTAAAAATCGTAGGATATCACGATTATAACTTTCCAATTTATACGTAGTATAAGGAAATAAGCTTTGTGATTGTCAAAATTTTCAGTTCCGAGATTTCAACGGATTTACACGTTTTGAGGTCCCAGGAACCCAAAAAAGTGGTTTTTACGAAATGTCTGTCTGTCGCTCTGTCTGTCTGTTCGTCAATTTCCGGGCAAACTACTCGGTGGATTTGTATGCAATTTGGCGTGTTGGTTCACAAAAATTATGCCTCGAGACAATTTTTTTTTTTAATTTTGGGTTTACTCGGTTTGGGGGAGTTTATTATCAAAAAACTGAAAAAAACGTCGAAAAAAATTATTTCTCAAAAACGGCTCCAACGATTTCTTTTAAATTCACATATACTGTAGTCTTTATTAATGTTGACAAAATGCGGGGGGTCACTTGCCCCTTGATAGTTTGCTTTTGGGGGTAAAAAAAAATAAAAATAACTAAATTTTAATGAAAAATGACTATTAAAACAATTTTTCTGCGAAACCTTTCTGTCGATGATTTGATGATTTCTGTCTTCAAGCATATGTTTTAGGTGGTAAATTGAGTAACGAAACCGAACAGGTTGCTTTCCCAAAAAACTATTTGGCTTTGTGCAAAAAATTATTGAAAATTCACGCTCAAATGAATTGCGTGCCCTGCCATTATTACTGTATGGTAATGTGTTTGTCTGACCTATCTAGAATTTATCTCACCTCCAGTGACGTCAGGTGAACAACCCCCCCGCCCCCACAAAAAATCCAAAATTTAACCATAGGAAATTTATTTACCATGAAATTAATCATTTCCTCTACCTAATAATTGATAAATTGCAAAGCATGTTCGAGTAAACTCGGACCAGTTCTTTTAATTGCGTTAACAAACGTTGAGCGAAGCAATAGCGACATGAATAACGAAACTAGTATTACATTCTACCTAGTGTACTTTTCTGCGATCCAAGTTACTTATTGTATTAAGCTGAAGAATGCACTTCCTCTAGCACAGGGGTTCCCAAACTTTTTGTCCGTGGACCACTGCCCACCGACCGCCATATAGCGGCGACAGGAAAATTGTCAAATTCTAGGATGATTTGTGCCTACAATTAGGCCTACATGCTTATATTTGATTAAATGTTTAGGACCTGTATCGGTTGGATTTTATAATTCAGTACCAAGACTTACTGTAAGTTAAGTTAAGTAAAGTTACTTCAAATTTCCAATAACTCAGCTGTTTTATTTTCTTATTTCATACTTTGGTCCGTGGTCCGTGGACCACCTGATGTATGCCTGTGGACCACACTTTGGGAACCACTGCAGTCTAGCATGCTAGCAAAATTCTGTAAAAGAGTAGGATCTGATTTAATAATATATTCTCATCAAGAGCGCAAAAAGAAAATGTATGTCGAATTGGGAACACAAAAGTAGTATAAATACTCTTGAGAAAAGTATATCTGGCCACCCTGCAATAATATAAGACGAAACACTTACCAAAGAACCGGTCCGAGTTTACTCGAACATGCTTTCCAATTTATCAAAATTAGTAGATAGAGAAAATGAGTAATTTCATGGTAAATAATTTTCCTATGGTTAAATTTCCGATATCTCGGGGGGGGGGGGGGGGGTGTCCACCTGACGTCACTCGTCATTGGTGGTTTTTGAGTCATTTTTCATTAAAATTTAGTCATTTTTATTTTTTTACCCCCAGAAGCAAACTTTCAAGGGGCAAGCGACTCCCCGTATTTTATCAACATTAACAACATTTACAATATATGTGAATTTAAAAGAAATCGTTGGAGCCGTTTTTGGGAAATAATTTCTTTAGACGTTTTTTGAAGTTTTTTGAAAATAGAAACCCCCCCAATTGAGTTAGCCCCAAATAAAAAAAATGGTCCCGAGGTATGACTTTTGTAAAACTATATGCCGAATTTCATCAAAATCGACCGAGTAGTTTGCCCGGAAATCGACGAAAAGACAGACAGGCAGACAGACAGACAGACATTTCGTAAAAACCACTTTTTTGGGTTCCTGGGACCTTAAAACGTGTAAATCCTTTGATATGTCGGAATCGAAAATTTCGACCGTCACAAAGCTTTCCTTATAGCCTACTACGTATAAATTGGAAAGCAATAATCAATGCACCGGGACACGCAGATAAATAGAATTACTTATTAAAAATATTATAAACACTACATATACATTACTACTTCTCTATCTGGATCAGTTGATAATCTTGTACGGTTCTCGATCTGCCTCTGGCCCTATATTCCGAACCAACTCCTGTTTAATAGACACCTCGGTTGCCTCTATCTATAGGCTGTCTGACGTCGGGCCAGACGGTTGCATGCCCATTCTAAGAAAAGCCCAGTGTCGCTTATGCAGCACTGAGCTGGCCAAATGTCTGTCACTTTGTCTGTCTGTGCGTCGATTTCCGGGCAAACTACTCGGTCGATTTTGATGAAATTCGGCATGTAGGTTCACCAAAATCATACCTCGGGATCATTTTTTTATTTGGGGCTAACTCAATTTGGGGGGGTTTCATTATCAAAAAACTCCAAAAAAACGTCTAAAAAAATTATTTCCCAAAAACGGCTCCAACTATTTCTTTTAAATTCACATACATTTTAGTTGTTATTAATGTTGATAAAATGCGGGGGGTCGCTTGCCCCTTGATAGTTTGCTTCTGGGTGTAAAAAAAATAAAAATAACTAAATTTTAATAAAAAATGACGAAAAAATAATTTTTCTGCGAAACCTTTCCATCGATGATTTCTAACTTCAGACATGATTTAGGTGTTAAATTGAGTAACGAAATCGGACAGGTTGCTTTCCCAGAAAAGTATTTGGTTTTGTACAAAAAAATGTTTTTATGAAAAAATGATAGAAAATTCACGCTCAAACGGATTGCGTGCCCTGCCAGTATTGCTGTGTGTTAATGTGTTGGTCTGACCTAAACTTTAATTAATTATAGGTAGTTTTACTTTTGTTATAGTATATAAGCTAAATTTTATATATGTTACTTGGGGACCAATGAAGAAATGTTAACTCAGTAGCCGGACAGTTTAAATGGTTTTTACATCTTGCTGGACACATTGATAGATAGTTATAAGTGCGAGCGCAATCGAATAATACAACCGCCCTCTCATATCACTCGCACCCGCTTCATTGTATTGCTACCTCGCGTTCGCACTTAAAGCGAACTTTCAATGTGTCTAGTAAGATGTAAAAACCATTTAAACTGTGCGGCTGTTGAGTTAACATTTCTTAATAGCCCTTAGGCCCCCAAGTAACATATATCAAATTTTGCTTTCTTACTTTAACAAAAGTATATATACCTATAATTAATTTAAGTTTAGTAGCGAGTGTCTGGAAGGGAGTAGCAACTGTCATAAGTATCTGACAATTGATGACGAGATTTCCAAAGTTATCCCTAAGAAAATATAAAAAAAATTGAGCTTTAAATTTTAACAAAGTTTAGATACTATTTTTTTTACACCTTTAATACCCGTTACCTGCCCAAGTAACCACAACCCAAACTTTAAAGTCCCTGGTCATTCTTACATCTATGTCAAGCACAGAAAAACTTTGGGCTTTTATAAAATAACGAACGTCTGGCCCTCGTGGGCACTTAGTCTATAACTATAGGTTGAATAGTTTGATCATAGGTTAGGATTTTTTTTAAACAACTTTATATGGACCCAGGCCTACTATGGCCCATAGGCCATAGGTCCCTGGATTTCGGACATGATTTGTATTGTTTCTGTAAGAATTTTTGGCCATTGGCAAACTGCTATACGTTCTCGATTTCAAACTACACCGTCTATAAGCGATAATGGGCAAGCTGAGACAAGCTCACCATTAACGCAATGAAGCAGGCGAAGGCATGACTTAACCATGTACAGATACGAGTCGAATAGTTTGATCAGTCTGTTTAATCAGTAATCAGCGTTGGCAGGGATAGGGTTTAAGTGCGTGTCGAGTCCTCGTGTGACTACTATGATCCCCAAGTGTTTCGGAATCCACTATTATCAGGAGGTCCACCCTGTCACTCAACTCCCCTTCTCCCCTTACGCGGTGCCTCAAGTTAATAAACAGAGTCACTCCCCCGCCAGGCTGACAGCGTTGCTGAAAGAAGGCAAATCGCGTTGAAGACACAGCACATAATGTGCACACAAATAAACACAAGAACACCTATATTTTAATACCTAATTCTTACATATTACAAATTGTACAATGCATGGTAAATTGAGAGAAATTATTGTGTAAATTTGTTATGAGGAGGGAGGTCTTAACTATTAAATTTGAAATGTGAATATACCTAGTCCTGCCATAAGTTCTGTCCCTAAAGTTATGACATGGTGCAAGGAATCAAAAAGTTTAATATGCTTCGATTATTTTTATATATATTTAATTATTCATATTTAAGTAATAAAACATACTAAATTTCAAAATGTCCACCATCATTTTGAACACTAGCCTGAAGACGTTGTGGCCACACATCTATTGCGGCACGGACGGTTTCCAGAGTTAAATCTTGGGCTGCTGTGATGAGGGAATGCTTCAGCTATCCAAATTTGGGTGACGCTTTGAGCAGGCCTTGGCCTCCAAAACTGACCACAATGAATGGTCCAGGGGGTTCAAGTCTGGACTACCAGAGGGCCAGTCTGCTGTAGCAATAAATCCGGGATTTTGGTCCTGAGCCACTCCTGAGTGGTTTTGGCTTTGTGGGCAGGCGCTGAATCTTGCTGGAAGCACCAATCGTGCCCGTTGAACAAAGTGGTATTGAGGGGCTTCATTACTCCTTCCAAAACGTTATTCTGGTACACTTTAGCTCCAGTTTTTACGCCTTTTTCGCAAAATGCTAGGTTGTCACCCCCTGGTACGACACCCCCCAACACACCATCACTGAAGACGGGTGATAACCTCGTTGCACGCTGGAAACAACTTCCCTGGCTTCCCGAGATGAATGAGCATAAACCTTGTCATTTTGGCGGTTGTAAACCTCTTCTATCACAAAAAATTTTTCGTCGTTGAAAAGGATCCACTCATGACCTTGAGCTGCGTGCCACGTAAGTAACGCCTGCGCTCTGGTCCTCCTGATAGCTCGTAGTGCTCGAGTGAGCAGGTGTCATGTGGATCTCCGATAGGCCTTCATCTGTAGATCGTCCCAGACAAGTCATGACATCGACCTCTTGGACATGTCGAGTTCCTTGGCTTTCTGCTTTCGGAGTGGATTTCTCCGAATTCGCTCCCTCACCACTTTAACTGCTTTAGCAGTCCTCACAGTCCTCGGACGCCCAGATCGCGGCCAGTCTTCAAAACTAGAAGTCTCGTTGTAACGATTAATTGCACGGTACACAATTTTTCTTAGTTATTTTTAAAGGCTTCAAAGTTTTAAAAATGTCATTAGGAGGCATACCATACTTGTGGAGGCATATCACGGTAATACGGTTTTCATCAGTACTTCATTCCATCTCAACAGGGCGAAGTTTTAACCGCAACTGGTGTTATTCCACTAGCAGAAAGAACAATGTAAACAATGCCAGGGTTGACAACCATCAACCCTTGAGATAAAGTCAGCGTGGCCAAAATGCCGCAGGGACAGAACTTATGGCAGGACTAGGTATACAATAGAACGATTTGAGATACAGTACCACAAAACTGTCGTGCCCGGTGCCTTATACTACAGATAAAATAACACACACATAATAATTATGTAGGCTATATAAACTTTGAAGTGTCTTGGCTATCCATTGATGAGATTCGTCGTCGGCTCGTGTCGTTCCAACCCTTCAGAATAAATTTAGATTTCAACGCTGGTTAATAGGCTACAGACAACTGAAAATTATGTTTCAAACTAAATAGTTACCAAGGCGTGGTAAGTACAAGAAGGCAGAGGCGGACACAGCGACCGGCACTGAGGGTAATTGCCCCCCCCCCCCCCTTTGGCCAGCAGTTATATTCTTTGCCTCTAAAATCTAAGTGTTACTGCACTCGAAATGCGCAAAACCTCTCTATTTCAGCCCTATTTTTCAAAAAAATTCTCCCGGGTGAGACCCCCAAGCTCCCCTTGTACCCAATTATATTGATTCTTTGTAATATACAGTATAAGCCTTATTGCTATCAAAATGCGTAAAACCTCACCATTTCAGTCCTATTTTTTAAAAACTTTCTCCCGGGGGAGACCCTCGGGCCCCCAGTGTCCATAATTATGTTGATTCTTTGTAATATATAAACCTTATTGCTCTCAAAATGCGCAAAACCCCAATATTTCAGCCATCTGGCTTCTGAGCAACTTTTACGAAAGTGGGTTCAAATTAATAATTTTTATCTTTTAGTTTTAATTTACTTTACATATATTTACCATTATTATTATTATTAGTATTCCGGTACATGAATATATTACATTGTATTACCCTATCCTATATACAGGGTGGTCCAGACCATCCGTCCACCTACATTTTCTCGAAAACGAATGACTTCAGAGGTCTGATTTTTTTTTATCATTACAAAGTTAGGGTTGATGCATTTCTGGAAATTAGTTTGGAATTTTTTGGGGACCTGAAAGGGGGTTTTTTTGGGGTCCATATGCTGTTTCTCGGAATAATCAGATATAACGGTATGTCAAATTGCACATCATTTGAAAGCTTAGTGTTAATTCATAATTTGCAAAATTTGCAAAACAGCATGTGGACCCCCCAAAAACCCCCCTTTGAGGTCCCCAAAAAATGCCAAACTAATTTCCAGAAATGCATCAGCTCCCACTTTGTAATGATAAAACAAAATTCAGACCTCTGACGTCATTCGTTTTCGAGAAAAAGTAGGTGGACGGATGGTCTGGACCACCCTGTACACAAGTAGGTTATATTATGTGCTCCCAGTGCTGGGGGTACCGGCTGGGGAAAAAAAAATATTACATATTAGCCATAACTTCAGAAACAATGAAAAGAACCGGTCCGAGTTTGCTCGAACATACTTTCCAATTTATCAAGTAGTAGCTAGAGAAAATGAGTAATATCATGGTAAATAATTTTCCTGTTGTTAAATTTCCGATATATCGGGGGGGGGGGGGGGGGGTTGCCCACCTGACGTCACTGGAGGTGAGGTAAATTCTAGATAGGTCAGACCAATAAATTACCACACAGCAATAATGGCAGGGCACGCAATGCATTTGACCGTGAATTTTCAATCATTTTTTCAAAAACATTTTTTTTGCACAAAACCAAATAGTTTTTTGGGAAAGCAATCCGTCCGGGTTCGTTACTCAATGTAACACCTAAAACATGCCTGAAGGTAGAAATCATCGATGGAAAGGTTTCACAGAAAAATTATTTTTTAGTCATTTTTCATTAACATTTAGTTATTTTTATTTTTTTATCCCCAGAAGCAAACTATCCAGGGGCAAGTGACCCCCCGCATTTGTGTCAACATTAATAACGACTACAGTATATGTAAATTTAAAAGAAATCGTTGGAGCCGTTTTCGAGAAATAATTTTTTTATACGTTGTTTATGAGTTTTTTGAAAATAAACTCCCCCAAACCGAGTAAGCCCAAAATAAAAATAAAAATTTCGAGGTATGATTTTTGTGAACTAACACGCCGAATTGCATACAAATCCACCGAGTAGTTTGCCCGGAAATTGACGAACAGACAGACAGAGCGACAGACAGAGCGACAGACAGACAGACATTTCGTAAAAACCACTTTTTTGTGTTCCTGGGACCTCAAAACGTGTAAATCCGTTGAAATCTCGGAATTGAAAATTTCGACCATCACAAAGCTTTCCTTATACTAAATATAAATTGGAAAGCAATATTAAATTGCAGTATTATTGAACTTTTTGTTCTTATTTTAGTACAAGAACCTAACAGGAGGCAGACCAGATAATAAAGTTATTAGGCAATTAGGGGTTCCAAAATTACTTTATTAAATTGAGAACTTGGGAATGTACGCACATTAGCACATGGCTTATAGTATAGAAGTATTTAGGGTTGCCAGGTGTCCGGTTTTTCACCGGACAGTATTTGACCGGGACAATGCTTTGTCCGTTTCTTTCGCTCGAGTGTGCAAATTTTTGTTTTCTGGAGGATTGAACGAAATACTTTTATAAATCTTATACTAGGCCTAATTACTATAATAGAAAGTTTCTCAAAATGCACAAAATTGAAGACTAGAGAAAATCAGTTTTTTTTTTTTCTAGAAAAAATTAAATTGAATGGCCCATTGACTCCCTATCCGGTTTTCATTTTTTGTAAATCTGGCAACCCTAGAAGTACTAGTATTATTAACATTTTTTTTGTTTAAATGGGAATTAAAAAATCGTGTGTAAAATTAATATGGAAGCTCTATTTTATTTTGATCATGGTATTAATTTATAAGAACTCATGTTTGATCAAACGCCAACGGCCTTACCATGTTAATTCCATCAGAGCAGAGCATGTTTCAAACTGCGGCAACTTGGTAGTGTGCACAGCGTTGGCAGGGGAACCTGGTGGGACATGATAACGCGCTTAGGCAGTATAAGTCGAGTCCTGGTCACCTCCGATCTAATCGTGTGACTTTACCATGTTCCCCAAGTGGTTCGGAATCCACTATAATCAGGAGGTCCACCCTGTTAGTCAACTCCCCTTTCCCCGAGGTGATAGAGTCTGCCCTTAGGGTGCCTCAAGTTAACAAACAGACTCACTCCCCCCGCCAGGCTGACAGGGTTGCTTAAAGCAGAAATGCTGAAAGCAGGCGTTAGAAACAACAACAACAACAACATGTTTGATCAAACGAGCTGCTTCGTAATATATAATAAAATATGTAGGGAATATAACGACTGAGCCATTGTGGTGCTAACGTTTTTTTTAAAAGGTGTAGTATCCTTTCTGTGATAAGCTATGACAGACATACAGTATATAGTATACACTATTACTGTATTATAATTCCACTCAGGGGCGCCGAATTTTCAAAATTCTGGGGGGGGGGCAAAATTCGGTACTCTGGAAAGTATTAGGAAAATGCATTGGTAAATGGTTACTTAAAATGAGTATAATGCAGAAAGCATTGACCGACGTACACTCGCTCTTTCTATAAAATTATTTACTAAAGCCTTCATATCAAAAATCATTCGAAAGTTGGCTATGCGAACAAAATTGACGCGAAAAAGTTTCTTAAAGTTGGTGCGGTGCAAATGCCAAATTATGTGATTTATTTTTATCTTAATGTTTGAAATATTAAGGGAGACAAATAAATAAACTGCACTAAGGGTTCTTGCTTCTGGGGGGCGCTGCCCCCCCCCAGAAATTAGTCTGCGGGGGCAAGATGGACCGTGCCCCCCCCCCCCCCCCAAGTCGGCGTCCCTGATTTCAGTGATACAGTAATTATTGAAGCGAGCTAGAAAGGGATCAGTCAGGTGCATAACCTTGGGGACATTAACTGTGCTGATTTGAGCCTGTGTGCGGCTATTGACTTGTAATCACCGAGAATTTAAGAGAATAGGCTGCTGCTGGGACTGCTTCCGGAGAGAAGCTATTCGCATGAGCCACATGTACACTGTATGAAATACATAATATGAGTGCTTAATAGTAGTAATGACATTACCTTATCAAGATGACAGTAATAATAATGATTGTGAAACGTGGACAAAGCTGGAATAACGAAAAATAATAAATAAATAAGGTCTTTTTGTTGTTTCTATTACTAAGCCAACCTAGCGGAGTTAGGGCTATATACACTCAACTAGGAAGCCCCGGGACCGCCTGCTTTACATGCATTCCGAATAATGGCCAGACAAATCAGCTATATAGTGTGGGACTCGAACCAACAACCTTTCGGGTGAAAGTCAGAGTCCGCACGACTACGCTACATGTCTTGACACAGGCCCGTACCTAAGGAAGGGGGGGGGGCGAAGGGTGCCATGGCCCCCCCTAAATTTGATAAAAAATAATAAATAATGTAAGTGTTTTAGCTAAAACTACTTAAATCACTACGGATGAACCTATCATTTATAAAAAAAATGTGTTTTTGCCCCCCCCCCCCCAATTAAATCCTGGGTACGGGCCTGTCTTGACATAATGATAGGGATTCGGATTTTCTGATCACAGCTCCATCATTACTGTATAGTAATGACGTTACAGCCCATTACTGGTAATGTCATTATTATTGACCGTGTAGAGGCCGCTTTAGTGTCGTTGCATGTCGCTTGAGGCTAGGGTTGCCAACTTTTTTTCTCGAAATAAAGTACATCTGACTTGGGAGAAGGAAAATAATGAGTACAGTATTTAAAAAAGAGTACTTACTGTTAAATGAGTCAAAATCACGCCGAAAATACACTTTTATACACAACATTTAATTGTAAATCAGGGGGTTCGAATTACTAATGAAAACAATATTTTTTTTTAGGTTTTCGCAGAATTCTTATTCTTTTGAAAGCTACTAAAAGCCTCTTCACACTGCAAATCTAAATTTATAAATAAATAGCTCATTTCTAATTAAATTTATAAAAAAATATTTTGCTTCTTCTTTCAGAAAAAGAGTATTTTTGCGTACCTACTCTAAATGACCTTCAGTTTGTAGAGTTCACATGCATGAAAAAGAGTGCAATACTCTGAAGGAGAGTAAGTTGGCAACCCTACTTGAGGCACAAGAGAATAAGGCCCTCCAGTCACAGATTTTTATTTGTCACTTTTATAATTATTTCTACCATCTTAACCAGACCTTTAGAGTGACAAACACTCGATAGATGTTCACCGAAGATTGATGTCTCCTTTCTGATTTTCAAAATTGTCATTGCAAATTTCACTGCCTACTACTACTACTAATTTCCACCGTACCCTGATAAAAAAAACAAGCCGCTAGCCTTCAACAAGGTAGGATCCATCTAATGCTACTACAAATCACCTTTCCCCCTTTACAGGTGCAACTTTTTTGTTAGCTCCGATACACCCGCTAAATCGGACGTGAGCTCAGCGAGAAAAATATTTTAAAGTAGACTCGGTTTTGCGCCAAACCGTTTGCTCCAAAGACCGTAAGGTGTATAAATAGTTTTTGTACACCGGGCCTAGTTATACGAATGGTGTCTTGTTTCAATTTATTCGAGTAATTTAAGCTTTCTAATGATTTTGTAGTAAGCTTAGGTTTCTTACCTGAATCCTAATATGGTAAGCCTGCCAGATTTATTTTTCAAAAAACCGGGAGGTTCTAGTTTGGCTTATACAGTATACACTATACCCATTTTTTTCGACATCTAGGGCAAGTGCAATAAGTTAGCATCAAAAATATAGAGGGCCTCCACGGGGAAACCCGTTCTCAAGGACGTACCCCTGTATGCAGCTTTTAGACATTCAGATTTGACACGCGGTGAACACAATTGCACACGAGGGGGGCCCGGGGGTCTCCCCCGGTAGATGTTTTTTTGAAAAATTGGCTTAAATTAATGAGGTTTTAGGTACATCGATAGTAGTAACGTTCAGATCTAAATAGCGGAGTTTGACAGGCGGAAAATACTACTGCTCACAAGGGGGGCCCGGGGGTCTCCCCCGGTAGAATTGTGTTGAAAAGTAGGCTTAAAATAATGTGGTTATACGCATTTTGATAGCAGTAACGTTCAGATCTTACACATGCGATGAATGAAGTAGGTAGTTGGAAACAAGAGGGGGCCCGGGGATCCCCCCCGGTAGAATTTTTTTTTGAAAAATTGGCTTAAATTAATGTGGTTTTACGCATTTAGTTAGCAGTAATGTTCAGATTTTACAGCCGATAAATATACTAAGTTAGTAGTGGCAAACAAGGGGGCCAGGGGGTCTCACCCGGTAGAAAAATTTGTAAAACTTGGCTTAAAATAATGGGGCTTTACGTATACTGATAGCAGTAACATTTAGATTATAAAGGCGAAAATTGCCCGAGGGTCTCCCCCGGTTAAATTGTTTTTGAAAAATTGGCTTGATGTAGTGGGGTTTTGCTCATTTTGATAGCAGTAACGTTCTGGTTTTACATGTAATGAATTAACTAATTAAGTAGGTAGTTGGAAACAAGGGGGCCAGGGGGTCTCCCCCGTTTGAAAAATTGTGAACAATAGGCCTGAAATAGAGGGGTTTTGCGGAGATTAGCATTTACAGGCGATGAATACAATTGCACATAATTCGATTAAAATGTATACTTAATCGTAAAATTACACCACTCAATTTCATGTCTTAGAAAAACTGGGAGATTTTCCTAAACCGAGAGATTACGGCCTCCCGAAAACATTCACCCAGAAGCCGGGAGATTGGGCTGAAAACCAGGAGCCTCCCGGGTAAACCGGGAGGTATGGCAGGCTTATAATATGGTACTATGGTCTTAACAAATGAAGTGTGGGCAGGTGGCATCTACCTGAGCATCAGCATTGGCGGTGCATTACTGGGCCAGCTAGTCCAACGACTCGAGGACCCTGATTAGCAAGTGAGCCGTCTGGAAATAAATAAAAATCATGTATTTGTAACAGTCCAAGGATAATGCTTCAGACGGCTGTCTTGTAAGTAATGCAGGTGGATTATCGGGTGGGTTTACTAATGAATTGTTAAGGGGTGGTATAGCACCGAAGTGCCACCCCCAGAAAAGTATGACCTGGAGGTGAGAATTAAAATAGTAGTTTTTCTCTTTTTTTTACAGTCGTGATGGCTCGCAAGACCGAAGCCCAACGCCTACAGGAGGCGGCTTCTTCATTGTTAAGTGGAAACGCCAATCTGGGCAGGACAAGGTAGGTTTAAAAAAATTATAATGAGAAAGTTGTTAACCCGTACTTGTATAATGAATGCAGCCCCGACCAAAAGAAGTTCAATGTAAGTAAAGTAAACTTAGACTTTTTATAGTCACTTTTATTGTCATAATAGAACACTTTTCAGTATGTTAACACAGGGAGAAACTGCCAGTTGATGCTTCTACTGTGGACAAATAATTATACAAACGCTTTTAACCCTGTTCTGATTACCATCACATGGAATAGAGTGTAAATTAGGTAGCCTTCATCGCTTATCAGCGACAACAACTTGCATTTTTGATTTTTTGATTTTTGATTGGCTGGATAGTAGGGGTCATGAATTAAAATTCAACAAAAAAAATTGACTCCTGTATGAAAACAGAGAGTGGCATATATAAAACAACGAGACGCAATAGTCAATGGAGAAGACATAGTAGCCTACGTTTTATAAGATTAGTTGGATGGAATACGTCGTTAAAACGTCCTAGGACCGCCGCACCGGCGAAGAAAATGAATAATAATTACAGTGAAATTAGATTTTTACACTAGTAATATTTTCCTCATCCGATAACCCCTTGTGATATTATTTGCAACTCTTCACAATAATCAGGTACCATTACAATTCCTCACTTAATTAAAGAATGCCCTGATTACTCCATCTACCAAACCTTCCCTACCAATACCGATTTCCAAAAAGCTACCTCCAAAGTCCAAAGCTACTGCTTTTTCAGCATACCCCTCCATTTCTCAGTATTAGCGAGTTTCTTGCAGTTAAAATATCGTATGTATAGGCCTGCATCTGTATGTATAGCAGCTTATTACCGTTTAAATAGAAGCAATGGCAAACTATACGTTCGACGGTCTGTGGGTAACCCGTTGCCCCCGATAGCAGTTTGCCTATAACCACAGACCCAACTGCCATTTATAACGTCAACACATAATAACTGGACTCAGTTTTTTCTATTGCTAAAATAATTCGGGTATCATTGGTCCCCGTAGTGTAGCCACCCAACAACCATTTTACAAACTTTCCAACTCTCATCAGACCGGTTAGCACATTTTGACAAGTTTTTTGGATAATGTACACGGCATATGTTATGGTATTCTGTAGTACACAGCTATTGAGGCCATCAAACTTGTAAGCCTCAGCAGCAGGATGAACTGTGTTCCCATACGCTGTGTTTTTCGCGCCTGTTTTTGAATGTGGCATACATAATAATATGATATATCATACGTAGCCTACTGAATGACTGTTGGTATATTGGTTGCTTATCGAAAGCCTGGACTGGAGTTTAAAGAAATAATTTTATTGTTCTTCTGCAACTGGTTGCCGTAAGGTCCTCCCATTTTTTACTCCTAAAATTCGGGCGTTAGCTGATAGAGCATGACTCAATTAAGGAAGTAATGTAAAGATATATATATAGCCTATATATATGTGTAATATGACAGCCCCAAGTACATACATGTTAAATAATTTCATTTCACATATCTTAAGCCCTGAGGTATGGGGGAAATTTAAACAAAATGGGGACACCCACACCTACAATAGGAGACAAAGGGGGGGGGGGGGGCTTGTAAGGCCAGCACCACGCACAGCCAAGTGTGTGAGCGACTGGAACATGTAATACAAGGGTTCACCTGCCTTAGAAAACTCTCAAGGTAACTGAGAACTATAACTTCCCTAAATTACCATCTCCAAAAGAAAGCTTTCTACGCTGTCACTGTGGCGCTAGCACAATGGCAATCACAGAACACCCTAATTTTGAAGATATTTTGACGATTATATACTTATTACAGGCAATAAAAAGGTATAGAAGAAATTGTTTGGAACACAATTATTGACTTCGTTACTTTATTTAGATTAGTTAGGGGGTGAACATATCAAAAGTCCCCACCCGTAACCCTTGAGTCGAAGGGAGAGGGGGGGGGGGGGGAGCGGGCTTTGAATGATTTTTTTTTTGTTTTTCGCTTACATCTAAACTAATCTAAACTATACGAGCCCTGACGATATTTCCGCCCTATACCATCGGAACACAGATTATAAATGAGCAAGAAGTTATATTCAGTAGAGCATTAAATTCCCTTCAATAATTTATTTATATTACTTTACTGTTTGATCTAAAGTTAAGCCAATCCTATTGTTAAGAGGTTTAATACGTATTGGACAACATATACGCCGTTATACATACAAACCGATAGTGAGTACTGGATGGTCATCATAATACAAACGTACATCTGTTGCTATGACCATGTTCGTGCATTTGGCAAAAGGGCGGCCCCCGGCTCAAGGGCTCCGGGTGAGGACTGTTGATATGTTCACCTCCTAGTAGTAGTAGTGTTCGTCGGGTTAATAACGACTTAGGCCTCAAATTTGGGCCCATAGAGCGACCCCGACTTGACTGTCCTATGCCCCAGCCCATAGGACAGTGGACCTCCTGATTATAGTGGATTCCGAACCACTTGGGAAACACAGTGAAGTCACACGATTAGTTCGGAGGTGACCAGGACAAGTCCTACCATGTTTCCCTACCGGCATTGTGCACACAACCAAGTCATCTGCAGCTTTGAACCTGCTCTGGTCCGCTGGATTCAACTTGGTTTGGCGGCCGGCTTAATGTTCACCTCCTAACTAAACAAAGTTACGAAGTCAAAAATTGTGTTGCAAACAATTCCCTCTACACCGTTTTTTAGCGTTCGTTGCCCGTAGGTACTAACTTTAAGCTAACAGAAATTTATACTTCCTTGTTTGTATAATTGAACAGAAATACATTTATTTCTACAGTAGCCACACAAAATGACAGCTTTCATTCAGCTATTCCTCATTTGTGTCATATGTCCTTCTGTTTATATTACCTTTTTTGGCCATGAATAGTAGCTATAGGCTAGGTTTTATTTCTCTCTTTCTGCTACTGCGTACTGCGAGTTCTTAAACAAAGGCAATTTTACGACGGAAACATAACTTCCAGTGGATTAGCTTTTAGCTTCTACATACACATATACATTGCGCGATAAAAATATTTCAGCATTTTAACCCCCATAACTCGGAGTTAGTGACGACAGCATAATGTACCATATGAAAGCGCTAAGGAATATATTGCATTATCTTGTAGTTGATGACATTTTATTTATCGCGCAACGATCGATAATTTAAGAGAAATTGAACTTTGCGCAAAACTGGAATTGGAATGTAAAAATTATGAAATTTAAATGTTGATTTTAATGGAACCCCGTTGTTACAGACGTTTAAATATGATACGAGTGAATGATCTAGTTCCCTGTTATGGTTAACTTTTCATGTTCATTTAAAAAAAAAATTGCTGAAATGTAGGTACATTGTGTTTTAGGCGTCCAACCCCCTACTCCAGGGGAGTAGCCCCTCCTCCACCTGTGAGGCGGCAAAGGCCAAAGGGACAAAGGCCCACGACGGCTTCGAGTAAGCCCTCAGGCATGGCGCCCGCCACAGCGAAGGCCACGGCAAAGAAGCGGCCTATGACGACGGATAGTGGCGATGGCCCTGCTGCCAAAAGGTAGGTGCAGTGAAGTAGGCTATAATGCTTACAGTTCGCAGAGATATTTTGATATGTGACTGTTTCTACTTTTGAAAGAAAGCCAGGGAGCCTCGTAGTTGCAAGAGAAGACGGCAAATTCTACCAAATTTTATAATATTCAAGTTGCTATGCAAGTAAATAAAAATGTACTTTATTAATGTACGGTATGGGCCAGTCAAAGTCGACATTAAATTTGCAAAACCTGGTGTAGCCTAACTCTGATTTTTTAGTATGTCTTGGGGGCAGTGTACAGGTATACCCATATTTTGTAACTCTTAAAAAGGGTAGCAAAACTAAATGTTCATTTTTCTCCCGGTATTCTCTTCAATCGCCATTTTAAATAGTTTAGTACCACACCTACAGCACGAGGCAACGGGGAGACCTTGCAAGACCAGCACCACGCACAGCCAAGTGTGAGCGACTGGATGCTATACTACAAGATTTCGCCTACCTTAGAAAAATCCCGATTGAACTGAGAGCGGCGAGAAATGCTTCTAACTTCCCTAAATTGCTTAGAAACCATCAAGTGGAGAAAGCTTTCTACACTATCACAGAGGCACTAGCACAATCACAATGACAGAACTACCTGATTTTAACGATATTTTGACGATTTTATTTTAAGTACTTTCTTGTCAATTCCTAGTTGATTACCTGTATTGTATAATTTAACAGAAATATCTATTTTTTTTTAATGCCTCTATCTACCCATATACTGTATATAATGTTTTTCAAATTAAATTAGAACATTCTGAAATAAAATGAAAAAACAACCGGTACGATATGAGTACATTATTTCCTAGGCCTATTTATCAAAAAGTATAGGTACCAAGATGGATAATATGAGTAGTCCCATGGTAAATAATTGTCTTAGCCTCATGTTTGGTTGCCTCGACATTCCCTACCCCAATGCAGAGAATTGATCGATAGAACGATTGCAAGGTCTACAACGGGAAGATGACTATAATAGCCTACAACACTGTTATACTGGCAGGGTATGAACTGTCAATCTTTTTTTTAAATACCTTTTGGCTCTGGCCGAGCAGGTGTAAAGGCCGAGGGAGATTTCTTAAAAGCACCGATCCCGCTTCTAACTGTTGAATTAATTCAGCGCAGTCTGGTTCCTCCCTTTACAGCCCTTTGTAGACGAATGAGCTTATATGTGCATGTGTCACATCATTATCACTTTGACTGGTTGCCATCTTGAAATCTTCGATTTGTCGCCCAAAGTGTTGATTACCACTATCGTAGATAAAATTGAAGGCTTTCAGTCATATGTTTTTCTATCCCTCTAAAACTAATAATAACTAAGATATGGATTTTTTTTAAGTTTTTGCCCGGGCACGGCACCCCCGCAGCCCGCGAGCCCACCAGCGACCACATCGCCACCGGCGCCCAGCTCACCACCGGCGCCCACCTCGGCACCGGCGCCCACCTCGGCACCGGCGCCCACCTCGCCACCGGCGCCCACCTCGCCACCGGCGCCCACCTCGCCACCGGCGCCCAGCTCACCACATGATGAGGGCGATAGCCCTGATGGTGAACGGTAAGTACAGCAAAATAGGCTATAACACCAAAACTTTGATTGGGAAAGAAACTTGTTGCGTTTTTTTACTCTATTTAACCCTTATAACATACGTGAAGTTGGAAAGAAAGTTTTGAGCCGGTGTTGAGAAATAATTTTTTTAGTCATATTTTTTAGGTTGTTGAAGGTAAAAAGTCTCAAAATTCAGTATTAAATTATACTAATAACTAAAATGTATCTATGTAAAATTGAGTTTTAAAAAATAAAAAAATATATTCGCGAGGTACTAATTTTGTGAACCTACAGGTCAAATTTTATTCAAATCCACCGTGTAATTTGCCCAAAAATCGACGAACAAACAGACCGACTGACGTTTTGTAAAAACCACTTTTTGGGGTTCCTGGATGGGACCCCTAAACCTTCAAATCCGTTGAAATCTCGGAATAGAACATTTCGAAAAAGCTTTCTTTATAGGCCTACTTACCTATAAATGGGAAAGCAAACATTAACACTGTCAAATGCATGGTGGTCAAACATCAATGTCCCAGGTAAATTTAGTATTTGAAGTTAGAAAGCACGCAGATAAGAATATTCATCAGAAAAATGATTTTTGCTTTCCTATTTATACGTAGCACAAGGAATGTTTTGTGATGGAGTAAAATTTTCAATTTCGAGATTTCAGTGGCTTCACACGTTTTGAGGTCACAGGAACCAAAAAAGTGGTTTTGAGTTTTGGCGGGATTTAAATACTTGGAACAATAAGCGTCAACAAAGCCGCCACTTTGATAATTTGAAAGAACATGGAAACAAACAAGTGTCATTATTGCTTTTTAAACTGACTTTTGAAACTATTTGAAGGGTTAGATGAGCATTAGAGATTGTTAAGTTATTATGCCAGTGCTTAGAACCCAACAAAAGCAAAATGGAAGCTTCGACCCTGACGGTGCATGGGTCTAGTGAACTTACAATTCATTGAGTGTTTTTTTTTAAATACACATAATTATAATGTATGTATGAAAGACAAGAAAATCAAGTAATTTTACATTTTTATTCGTTCAGTTTGCCCCTGGCATCCGTCAGCACGCCCCCGGCCTCACCGTAAGTTTACTTAACTTAACATTTCACAGAAGCAATGAAGTAATTTATTTACGTTAATGAACAGAAAAATAAAATAAAATCCATTCACTTCAGTCATATGGTCACAAGTAGGGCTCTAAATAGATTTTACGGTTCTAAAAATTGTGTAAGTGGCAATTGAACCCTTTATATTGTAGATACCTATAAGGATAATCATGGAGGATATACATTTCATTAAAGCTCACCGTGTGCTAGACGAGAGGACGAGCGAACACGGTCTGATTCGTCTGATCCACTTGTTCAAAATAAATATGTACATATATTGTGCATATGCAGAAAGTTACTAATTTACGACTCCCTCACACAATTCAACTGTCAAAGCACATTTTTTTAGATTTAGGTGCTAGACAAAAGGGGAATATACAGTAGTTTTAATTCACTTGTTCAATTTTTTTCTAGATCTGATGATTCCCATCCAATCTTCCTTCTGTGGCTCATGGAGATGATGGGGCCAACGATGCGGCCCCTTCATGGGGTGGAAACCGCCCGGAAATGGCCGGCCATAGCGGCATTGTAAGTGTCACAGACTTTTTTAATTGACCTCTTTCGCATAGGAAAATGTTAGCAGCCAACCGATCAAATTTGGTGACGCGCTGACCAGTAGCGACGTGCGATTTTTTACAACTCGCCTTCATTTGTTGGTGTGTGGTCGATCGCCGGGCACGACGTGAGATGTTATGCGTCCATTTGACGGTGTCCACATAGGTCGCAGGACTCCAATGCGGTTAAGGTGTGTACAGCGAATTAGTCATGGCCGTGGTCCTGAACGACGCAACACTGATGGACCTGGGTAGACTGCGTAGAATTGGCCTTTTTATTAGCTTCGCCCTCGTCTTTCCTGCACTGGCTTCAGTGTTTATTATCAGAGGAATAGGATTGAGTGCAGGGTGGTTGCTGAAGGGAGGTGGTTGTTATATTAAAAGGAATAAATCTTTATTTGTTTTGCCTGAAGAACATTTTACTTTCTGACAGCAACTTAAAAATGAGTCTCTGAGACACCTGCAACCTTCCAAGTCAACGCAGAGCCATGCCACCGAAGATGCGTAGACCAAACGTTTGGAAGTATCGTAGCCTTTTGCCATTACTACACAAAATGTCTTCTCTTCGAAACCTCTGCTTGTTAAGTGACTAATTTGATTTGAAGAAATTCGGCATGATGTACTGAATCTGACATTGTTGTCACTTATTCGTTTTCTTTATTTCAGGCCGAGATTGTCTCCCATCAGGGAAGAGCCCGAGGAGGCACCAGAGGCCCTAGTGGCACCAGAGGCCCCACCGCGACCCATGTCCCCTGGGACAGCGTATGCCCGACGGCTGCCCCCTGCCTTACCCGCAGGTGTGCCCTCAGGGTCTGGAATACAGGCGTTGAGGCCTGTGTAAGTACTGAAAAATATTCTATGTAACTTACAGTTCACCTAGAGTTCTATGCAGGACTATTTTTTTTTTTTTTTTTTTAATTTCCCCTGCACGTCTGCTATGAACAGCAATTTGTTGACGACGATACCGGTTGCCCCACATTTTTGGCGTGAGCGAATGTCCCAACTCCCCTACATTGAACTTACACATCCAAATATTCATTCGAGCGAAGAAACATAAATTTGTAATAAAGGAAAATCATCAAGGTGAAAATTTAAATTTTTATGACAATAATTCTTTTGTTGCGATGACTAGCCGTGATTAGCTTTGTTCACGAGACCGACGACCGGATCCAGTTGATATTTTTTATTGTTTAACTTCTCAACGTTGCTACGAAGCCTCCAAGATACAATAATATCGAGAAGTCTACGTGGTGTCTCTGAATATTTCGACCGCGGTTTGTATGTTCACACCCGGCTTCTGTTACTTAATCATCTGACTACGGCAGTGAAAGCCTTTATAATTATATTGTGCGCCTGTAATAATTCTGCTATTTTCCCTGTTTTAGTGTGCAGATGGAGGAGGAGGAGGAGGAGGAGGAGGATGAGCAGCAGCAGATTGAGGAGGTGGAGGAGGAGGAGGAGGAGCAACAACAACAACAACAGCAACAACAACAACAGCAACAACAACAGCAGCAGCAACAACAGCAGCAGCAGCAACAACAGCAACAGCCAGATCCAGCCCTGGTCAACAGGAGCCCTTCCCCACATTCATCCCCCGCGTCGTCCCCCGTGCCCTTCCCCCGGATCCGCCGCACTGAGCTGGAGTTGCTGGTTGACCACGACGGTTGGGAATGGTGGCAGGACGTGTACGTCGTCGTGCAAGGCCTGCCAGTTTCGGTTCTCCCCCCAGTCCGAAGTAGGCGCCCACCTCAACGGCTGGGTATGTAATTTTTTATCTTTATTTTTCTAATGCCTCTGAATGGATCAATATTGCCACTGTCACCCTTCCATCATTGATGGGTATACGGAGTACCCACTGTAATTCAATTAAAACAAATCGCATTCAAACTAGTAGTTGGCAATGAGTTGGTATAACGCATATAATATAACGTTTTTAATCTTATGCCCTAAAGGCCTACCGAAAGAAATTGGGGCCTGTGCAACAGTTTTAATTTTTAAAAATTGCCTTTTTTCAGCAAACCCAACTGTTTTTTTACCTATTAAAAAATTTTAATTTATGTTTTTAATATTTATTCTTTGCGCAGCACAGCTACTGTAGTTAGCCAGAAACAACAGTTTTAACTTTTGAAAATATGTCTATTTTAACAGTTTTTAATATTTTCAGCCTACCCAACATTTAAAATATGATGATAGTCACTGCTGCTTGATCGGAGGATGAATTTGATTTTAGCCCTGTCCTTTTTCGCAGCTTGATTGTCTCTTTTCTCCTGAAGCTTTTATGAAGGTGGCGCTTTGGGGGGGGGGGCCGAAGCATCCAGATTGGTAGGAATCTTGGCATGGGAATACCTGCTGATCCTACAACACGCCTTGCACAGAGCATGCTATGTGTGTTGCATGCACATATTATGTGTCTAACCTGCATTACATGCCGCCGTTAAGGATGTAGCAGCTTTAAAAGCAACGCTGCCATTCTCAGTTTGCTATATCTTAGGCGCCCAGAGCTACAGTCTATTGGTTATAAGGCTCGATAGCGTCAGTAGCTACTTGGTTTCTCGGTTGCTGCTGCGTACACTCTGCGTTGTATGCTAGGTAAGGTCATCTTCTTAAGGGGCTGGGGAGATCATCTAATGTGTTTTTCAGAAGATTGCTTTGCAAAATGAACGACAGCTAGCCTATAAGTCCTTCAAAGGCTAGTTTAACTTCAGTTTGGCATACGACTGGGTATTTGGAGTGGATTATTAGAATAAGCCAGTCTAGTGTAGAGTTGTATAGCGAACTAACGATCGTGGCTGAGCACAATGAATGCATGCATTTTGGATGGACGGTTCACCTAGAGAACGCCAGACAGAGGAGCTATTAAGGTCTGCAGCCCTGGCATGACCTACCATATTCATTTAGTAACTTGGATAATTCTTCTTCAGGTATGCAACAACGTGTTCAGCCTTCTGCCATTCTTTTCGTCCCTCCTTTTCGTCAATCCCTCCATAGCGTTATAAACATCACTGTATAGTGTGAGAGGGCGTATGTCCCATCTATCTTCCCATGGCAATCCAGGCATTTTTTGAGCTTTTTTCCCTCTTTCCTTCTCTCTAGCCTACGTCCTTTACGCTAAATCACTTCATCATTGGTGAGCCCAGCTCCCGTGATATTCATCATTTTACCTTAGCACCGCATCGCCAACGGTTCTCTCTACCACCAAGCAATGTACCATCCGAGTTGCAAGAGTTATGTTTCCTGATTTTAGCATCTTTATTTATTTATTTTTCTTCCTCTTCCCTTTGTGAGGGGGTCACCCCGGACCCATTTCTTATTCTCCACCCGGTCCGTCACAACGTCTTGAGCCTAGGATCTTTATCTTCTATTAAATGCTAAGTCATCCATCCTGCTTTTTACCTCCTTGTTACTTCTCCTGTTCTGCGTTAACAGCAATCCTCCCAAATACGTAACCACCTGTTTTATATGCATCTTTTGATAGCTCTTGTGACAAAGGTGCTAAATTAATGTTGTATAGTCATGCTAGGACTACTGGATGTGGAAGTCAAAGTGGGCGCACTTCACTTCACTTAAACGTTCTGAGGCAGCTGGGTGTCGGAGAGTCTAGGGCTAGGTTAAGTGACTGTGAAATTGAAAACATCGTGAAGTGCTTAGGCTTACAATAGGTCTTTGGTGAAGTGAAATTATGATTTTATGAAGACAGGAAGAAAGAAGAGGACAAGATTTTTCGACATTGTGATGTGGTTGGGCCCTTAGTGAAGTGAAGTGAAGTGGAGTGAAGTGAGAAGTAGAGACGTTTCCCAGCTGCCTCAGGTCATACTGTACTGCTATTGAAGCATGGGTTTTTCCCAACAACAGCGCCCACAGGACCTTTTTAATCCAGAGCGCCTACTTAGCTCCTCCGTGTGGGGTGCCCTCTGGATGTGTTCTGAACACCAAAGCTTGCTTTCCTTGGACTCCGCTACCGTTATTGGTCCGCTATACAACTCTTACACCTAATTGTCAGTTCCTATCGCCGCTGTGCTGCCCAATGGCTATGTATAGGCACTGGCCAGGTCACTGGTGTTTAGGCGAATTCTAATATGAAACTACAGTAGCTCACCGCATTACGTACTGAATTTGAACACAAGCGATTAAGTCGTTGCTTGAGATCGAAGATGAATTGTCCGATAACCATGTGAATGCCTTCATGTAGTTGTCTCATATATTCATCACAGATCTCAAGGATCGACTTAACGTTTGAAGAGTTTTTAAGCTGCCGGAGTTCAGGGTGCGAAGATTCCTCTTCTAAAAGCGCGTTTTATGAATTCTACTCGGCACCATAGGAAGTTGATCTGCAACTGGTGTAGATCGGGGGCTGTATCGCACGAAGGCCGCCGTTGAATTAAGTCGTTACTGAGCTGAATCCTATCATTAATAGTACAGTAGCTTGTAAGGGACCTAAGATTCAGCACATTGAGAATGAAGAGCGTAGTTTTTATAGCTGGCGCATCCTCAGGCAGCATGCACTGCTGGTTAGACATAGAGTATGTGCAACGACAGACATAACATGAACTGTGCAAGGCATGATATGGGGTCAGTAAGGATTTCCCAGTTAAGTTTCCCACCAACCTTACTGCTTTAAGGCCCCGACATTCAAAAATAAAGCGGCCTTCATAAAGGCAGGAGAACTGAATAGGCTACAATCAAGCTGCTCTTTATATGAAAACCCTTTAGTGTCCAAAATTATTTTAGTAGCCTCTTCTCATTTTAATGTTTATGCCACTTTTACCGGTTTTACAGTTTTAAAAGGTTTTTACATTTATCGAGAAATTGGGTGGTCCTCTGCGGCGACCGAGAAGAACGAGTTAAAGATGCCAAAGTCGAAATTCCAATGTGAAACAGATGAGAAAATAATGATGAAAATTGTGTCGGAAAATGCTTGTTAAATCGCTATTGGAGAACTTGCTGATCACATCATGATCTCGATTGCCAGCTTTGTTCCTCAGTTGGTGCCATTAATTTTTTCAGCTGTTGAGAGATTGAGATTTATCACATGCTAATAAAATAACACGCATATATCGACTTACTCAAACGCTTGTAAAATAAGAACTTGTCGCTTCCGAAATTGATGAAATTTTGGGGAGCGCCAGTAGCAATTCTACTCCCTCAGTCGACAGTCGACAGCTGCCATCTTTATGCTGCTGCCGAAAATTTTTCAGACCACCTTCATACTAACCCATGTGTTCTTGCACATACTTTCGTTCATACTCGCAACAAATTCGATTTGCTTCCGGACAATGAGCAAGAGCTAGTGGCGCAAGAAAATGATTGAAATTATGCATTTTTTTCCCCCTAAAACCAATGCTCAATGCTCTACTAGCTCAATATTTTTATGAATTGAAATAATGTAGATGTAGCCTGTTCTACTTGAATTATACTTATGAATTCGGATATTTGTTTTAAAATTTTGTTTTAAACTAAAAAAGTTCACTCCAATACCTACCTAGTCTAGCTGTAGGCCTATGTTTTATTATACACTATAAAATTATGTATTTTTTTTGTTGAAGGAAAAATATGCCAATGGCAATTATCAGAATGATATAATTCACTGTTTAACTCTTCAGCAATAAAATTAAATAAAGTCTATTCGAAATGCCCCCCCCCCCCCGCTGTTTCTTGAGGGCACTTCTTGAGAGCATCGAAATAAATTACTGTGTCGCTGAGAGCAGGCCATGGCCTCTAAAACGGAGCATATTTAATAATCCAATGGGTTAAGGTCTGCGCGGGGAGGGGGGGGGGCTACTAGAGGGCTATTCGTCTGCCTTGATAATTGATAACTGAAGGACATTGAGCTGTAGCCCTCTTGTGTGGTGTTTTGGCTTTGTGGCCAGGGGCAATCTTGCTGGAAAACCCACTGTTGACGATGAAACATGGTCTGGGTCAGAGCTTTCACATGACGCTCAAGAACCCGTCTTCACCCCTTTTTCGTTGAAATGGAGCTCAGACATCCCTTGCCACCAGACCATCACTGAAGAAGGATGGTGGCCACGCAGAACCTTCGGACATTTTTTTTTTTTTTGGTTTGCTACACGATATGATTTTGCGTAGAACATGTCAATTTGTTTATTCAAAGATGCTTCAACAGTGAACATTTCCTCATTGGCTTTCGTCAAATACGTTTTTCCATAGCTTTTATAATTGTGAGGGGGGGGGGGCGAGATGAGCGAGGTCGGCACATTTTGGTTTGTCCTCAATTCTCATCCATTATATATACATTATTTACGCGAACCAACTACGGGCAGCATAAGCTAGAAGATCGCAGTTTTGGTGGGGCCACACCCTATAGGGGGCTATTACCGCTGCCCTGTCCTCTGCAGTTCCCGCATTTATTTGGATTTTCAGAGAATAATAACAAAGGCAATGTTAAACATCAGTATCGTCAAAAAAAATCAAATTAACACTTTTTGGAATGCAGTGGAGTTTACTAACATTTGTAACAGAACATACGGTATGGCTAGACTAGGTATAGTAACTTGGATACTAATGGGATGGCCTTGGCTAAAGCAATACTTTCACTATACTTCAAATATAAGTGAAAGTAAAAATGTTCTCTCATCGATCACGCAGCAGAAACAGCTATTTTTAATAGAACCGGTTCAGATTGAGACCTCTAAAAGCAAAGAAGCCATTCTCTTATTTGCACAATTTTCAGCAGCAACAAAGGTTCATTGCCGGCTGAATGGCTGTTGATGTTGTAAGTGCACCTCATTATGTCTGCATGAAAGCAAATGGCTGACAAATAATAACGAGCAACTTTGGCAATGGCCATTTTGAAACAAATCTCAAGGTCACACACATGATAACTCATTTTAAACAAAAACAACATAGAAAAGCATTGGGAGGTCTCAAGTAGTCGTATTAGAAGCAGCAAAGTTAAAATTTGAACTAGATAATACCGGCATATTAAAACATACACTACCGTAAGCCTATTTATGCTGCTGCGAATGGAACAAATTTGCAGCATAATATGTGACCATTGTTTAAAACGAAAAACGTTAATCGACTGCGATGGCCTGAAACTACAGTGTCTGTGCTGTAGGATGTGATACACAAAGTTGCACAAACAACGGGCTATGCTTTAAGACCGCTGGGCGGTTTGATTGAGAATATAAGATCCTGCGTGCACCAATTAAACTACTCACCACGTATCGGGTATCTGGACTCCCTAGAACCCACGTCAAACACACTCATGGCCAGGCATTTAAGCTCCAGCTTTATAATTAATTTGTAACATTCAAAACAAAACCAAACAATCACATTGCGAATATATGGGAGGCACTAATTGGAGAGCTACCGTACAATAATAGGATGGGTGCCACCATGAAGAGCGTTGGCTGGGGCTCTTCATTCCAAAAAACTACAGTGTCTGTGCTGTAGGATGTGATACACAAAGTTGCATAAACAACGGGCTATGCTTTAAGACCGCTGGGCGGTTTGATTGAGAAAATAAGATCCTGCGTGCACCAATTAAACTAGTCATAACGTATCCGGTATCTAGACTCCCTAAAACCCACGTCAAACACACTCATCACCTCAGCTTTATAATTAATTTGTAACATTCAAAACAAAACCAAACAAAAACATTGCGAATATATATGGGAGGCACCAATTGGAGAGCTACCGTACAATAATTGGATGGGTGCCACCATGAAGAGCGTTGACTGGGGCTCTTCATTCCAAAAAAACTACAGTGTCTGTGCTGTAGGATGTGATGTACACAAAGTTGCACAAACAACGGGCTATGCTTTAAGACCGCTGGGCGGTTTGATTGAGAAAATAAGATCCTGCGTGCACCTATTAAACTAGTCATAACGTATCGGGTATCTAGACTCCCTAAAACCCACGTCAAACACACTCATCACCAGGCATTTAAGCTCCAGTTTTATAATTAATTTGTAACATTCAAAACAAAACCAAACAAAAACATTGCGAATATATATGGGAGGCACCAATTGGAGATCTACCGTATAATTATAGGATGGGTGCCACCATGAAGAGCGTTGGCTGGGGCTCTTCATTCCAAATAAACATAATGTTGTACAAAATTATAAAAAAATATTATATACATGCGTTATACCAACTCACAGATTAAAATTGCAATAACTATGCATTAACTAATAATAATATTAAATAAATAAATAATGATATATGCCAACAGAATAAACGGATCCAACAACGAAGGCTTTTACATTTTCCAATATAGCGATTTACAACATAAAAATATTTAACAATTAAATTAAAGTAATTAAGCGTTAAGCAATCTTCAAATTCTTAAAACCTACTACTATATAACCGTGTTTTTTACTTAAAATGGAGCCTAGGTACAGTGGCAGTAATGATCCATTCAGATACGCTGTTTTTCCCCCTTTTCAACTTACTGGATACTTTTTTCTGTTGTTATTTTTTTTTCTTTATTATTATTATTATTTTTTTCATTATTTGCTTTTCCCCATGTAAATTAAAAAGTCCGTCTGTCCGTACGTCTTCTGGCTGCAGCGTTTGCCACATCCTGCCCCCATTACCAGTCCTCCTCGTCAACCATGTGCGTCCTGCGGCCGGGGCCCCCCTTTTACTGTTTAGCATTTTGTAAATTTAATAGTGTTTCATGCGAATTTGTTATATTGTAATTGTGATATGTACCTATTTAGGTACCACTTTTTCCAACACAGATTGGAGGCAACTGTTGAATTTGAGTTGATTATTTGAAGCCGTATCTAGAGACATAAAGTAGCTATTTATGTAAATTTTGTACGGTACCGACTGAAAAAAAAATCGTATTACAGTAGAACTTCTTTAATCCGAATTAACTGTGACCGGGGGTGTCCGCGGATTATCACATCGTTCGGATTATAGAAAACATTGTGCTTTCACATGTAAAGTACACATACACACGTGTATTACCCACTAAAAGTTGGTTTTATGTAACCATAAACTTAATAGTGTTTCACGCGAATTCGTTACATTGTAATTGTGATATACGTACATATTTACGCCCTTTTCCAACACAGATTGGAGCCAATTGTTGAATTTCAGTTGATTATTGTGAAGCCGTATCTAGAGGCATAGTTATTTATGTAAATTTTGTACGGTACCTACTGAAGAAAAATCGTAGTACAGTAGAACCTCTTATTAATCTCGAATTAACTGTGACCGGGGGTGTTCGGATTATAGAAAACATTGTGCTTTCACATGTAATGTACACATACGTGTATTACCCACTAAAAGTTGTTTTTATGTAACAATAAAATGGTTTATCATGTGTTACAAAAACCGTATAGGAAGAATGTTTCTTTCGGACACTCTTGCTCGACAGTACACTAAATTACGAGTATGTACAGCACAATATTTATTTTTATTTACTTCACGCTCGGATTAGTTGAGGTTCGGACTACAGGACCTACAGGGGTTCGAATTATATTACTGTATTGTCAAATGTTGTTATAATGTATGCACGCATTATGCAGAATTATATTGCTATATATACTAGTCGTATGTAACAAAAACTTTTTTTGGAGTGAAACCCCCTTACATTGAGTTAGCCCAAAATCTGTTTAATTATACAAAACGGTAGGCCTAATCAACATGAAAGTATAAAGTAAAATCGTCAAAATATCGTCTGAATCAGGTAGTTCTTCATTCAGCTAGCGCGTCAGTGGCAGTGTAGAAAGCTTTCTCTAAGTGATAGTTTAAGCAATTTATTTAGGGAAGCATTAGCATTTCTCACCGCTCTCAGTTAAGGGATGTCCCTCCCCGTAATTGTAGGCCTTGTAAGTGGTAGGACTGAATAGTATAATCTCCGGAGGACACGCAGAGCTATGACGTCTGACTACAAAGTTGAATCGGTACAGAAGCTACCGAACGGTTTCGACTGACGCAGCTTCCGTTCTGGCAAAACTCCCGCCTATCGAATTACTAGTACAAGAGCTCATGGAACGGCAGCCTAAATGCTGGATGTTGGACTTGGAACCTAATAATTAAGATAAACAGAAACTACTAAGGATGGACAGCTTGGTTTCTTTACTTAACAGTTTCATAAAGGACATGGCGATTTTCATGCTTTCCTTAGTAATACAGGTAGGTATAGGTACTACAAACCCGTGCATATAGGACCGCGAAGCGGATCTACCTACGGCAGCGTATGTACATATTTTCTTAGACTGTTGGCTGCTGGAATAACGAGAGTGTGAAGCCCAGTTTGGATTTCTACGTGGGAGCATTGTGCGGAAAATCCTTCAGTTAGAGCCGGCTTGCTGCGCTGTGAATTAGTTGACTAGGATCATCTTGTCTTAATAAGCCGCAAGATGTAGGAGGAAATACCTTAACCATAACACAACACGAGTTCGCAAAACCTTTTACAAATTCCATTAATTAAAACAAATTTTGCCAATAAACTTACTACGACAAACCTATTTTGGCATTGTACAGTCTATAGTTACTTATGCCCTTATTGCGTGGGGTGGAGCTTACTCTTCTTCCCAGGATCGTTTAAAGCGTACTATTAATAGTGTTGTCAAAATAGCGTTAAACCGCTGCAGAAGGTATCCCACTCAGAGGATATATGCGGAGTTTGGTGTACCTACACTTGAAGAGCTCTAAGTTTCATTTGATTATGTATGCACCTACCATAGTCAACAGCATTCCTAATATTAGCGACATTCATTCCGTTGGTACAAGAGCAAGATCTGTGAATAATTTATATATGGTACGCGCATACAGACATATTTTTGAACATTCACATATATTTAAAGCAATAGCCTTGTTTATTACATTACCAACGGACATTATAGAGACCAGTGTCACTTGCCTCAATTCAAATCAATCGCCAAAACATGGGCAAAAAACCAATCCTGAGTTGTAAACTGCTCAATATTCAAATTTTTCCTACAGAGTTAGGCCTAGATTGTTTAGTATTTTAACTTTCTAATAAATATTAAATAATTGTATATGTAAATGTGACGACACATCCTGTGTATAAAGACAATTGTTCACCCACGTAACAAGTCGGCCCTTTGGGTTGCACTTATAGTGTGGGTAGATGTAAATGTAAATTTATTATATTAAATTCATTCATTCATTCATAGGGACACAGCTGTCAAAAAAATCGCCCATATGGAAAATGAAGACAATTTCCTTCCTTTCTGTACAGTTAAGTTAGTAGGTCCTAGCTATAGCAGCAGTGAGCAGAAAAAGGTACGACTTTTTTTTAAGTAGGTAATGCTGAAAAATGGTTCCAGCCAGGATAGTTCGTATACAGCAATATATAGAACAAAAAAAAAGCTGGAAATATCAAAATAATGGTGTGGTTTTAGGCACCGAATTAGATCGATTCGATAAAAGATGCTAGGTAGCTATTGAAAAGTTTGACACCGGCGGTAAAAAAAAATTAATTAAGTTTTGGAAGATTGATTTTCTAATGAAAAAATTTAACATAATTATGATCGTATATACACAGGCGTAGCCTATATTTGCATTAGCCCTATGCATTTTTCGTCATCCTATTGCTTGGTTAGGTTTTTCCCACTTCATCAGTAGCCTACCCTATTGACTATTCAGTTATCTCATCTTGTCCTTTCCCGTGAACCAAGTCAAAGATGCTGTGCTATGCTCACTGTTTAGTATAATGCAGTCAATAAAACAGTGGTAGTAAGTTGGTAGCTAAGTTAAGGATCTACAAGGTTTAATAAGCATACCTTTAGCACTTCCAGAAATTACAACATTTAACATTTTATCAACTTCATTAGCCACTCGATCGATTGGGCAATGGCCGTTATTGCAGTTAATTTGCAACGCTTCAACCATTTCTCTTCCAAACCACAGCTAAACCGTATACTGTGACAAAAACTGCACTAGTTGGTAGCATTTTTTAATGCTGGTAGACTTCAATTCTACCATCCTATCAAAAAAAGGCACACAATTGCATCACCAAGGCAAGATGCACAAAACTCCGTACCGGATGCTACCAACATAGACCATTATAGGTCTAGGCGTCGAGCCTGACTGCCTGAGCCCTGCGGACTGCGGCTGCTCTCAAACCTCCATGCAACAGGTCAGCTATGTGGCCATCCAGAGTAGAGGTGGGTCGTTCTTACTGGAGCCGTTCCTAAGAACGGTTCTTGAGCTAGGAACTGGTTGCAACGGCTCCCGGATACAAAATATTAGGTTCTTGAGGAACGCAATGCAAAATGGGGATATCCAGATTGCCGGTCAGTTATTTAACAAGTTCTTACTCCATGGAAAATTAGTGGTAATGATAATATTTTTTACATAAGCTAACCATTGGCAAACTGGTTCCTACAGATTATGAACCAAGTACGATTACTAGTCACCAGTATTGGGATTAAGCCTAAGCCAGGAGCTAGTTCCTATAAGAACGCGTATTCGAAACCGTTATTCTTGAATCACCGGAACTGGTAACGCAAGCTCCAGAAAAAAACAGGAACGGCACACCTCTAATCTAGAGACGGTCACGTGACCGTTTTGCCATCAGCGCCGCGGTGCAGATGCACAGGTACTGTGTGGCAATTTGCCAATTTAATCCAAAATTGTGTTTTTTTTTCTCTCCAAATTTAGGTGCCCATTCTGGGCAACACTAATACCAGGAAAATCAGGAATTCCCATCTGATGACGTCATCGCGTTGGAATGTCACCCCCCTGTGGCATTGGCGTAACAAACCCGTGGCAATAGATTTCCTTTCAATCTTTTCTAATAAATAGTAAAACAGGATTCGGAGTCCCTACCCAAAGCAATCCCTGTTGTAGTCGTTTATTTATTATTGATTAAGGCACTAATAATATAGAGCCCTATTATTGATTATTGAATGATCAGTAAGCTATAATAAAGTCGATATATAATTGAAATAAATTGTCCTGATTGTCAAAACTGCGTAAACTGTAAATTAAACTATCTAAAAAATGTGTCTAAGCCTGCATTATTGGATTAATGAAGCTTGTGCTTCTATAAAAGGATATGGATTAATGGTAGGCTACATTTATCTAGTTTCATCAAATAATTGTAATAGGCTACATACAATAATGAGCCTAGGCCCTAGCCAATGAGTTTTCAATTTGAACTCGTTGAATTCAACCAGCCTTTCCTTGGCCAGTAGTATTTGTACTGTTTTGTAGTTGAAGGAATTGAAACAAAAGTAGGCCTAGTACGAAGTTTATTCCAATATATACGTTTGATTTAATAATAAATTTTGATTTGATTTGAATTCCGTGAGCATGCATGTTTGTTTTGTTTCAATCAGTTGACATATTATTGGCCTAAGGCCCGTTGAAATTTAGTTTGGTAGTGGTTTTAGTAATGTCTGCCCTGATAAGTATGAAAACACCGGCTGTCTAGTTCCACATCATGTCCTTCACATACAAGCATTCGTCTATGAGGTGCCTCTTTAGTTTACTTCTAAAAACAATCATTTCTACCACCTCTCTAATGCTCCTAGGCCTAGACAGCCCCTGTCAGTATCTACCACCTGCATAAGCTGGTTTACACTAATACGTACTGTTTCTATGTTTAGGGATCACAAGGTCATCCCTGACCCTAGTACCATATGCATGTGTGTCACCCAGCCTAGGCAAGGTGCCATACACCTTTACATAGGTGCACACTTCCAGAACATAGAGAAACTAAAGGTTACCGTTCAAATACCTAGTCTTTTGCAATGTGGACGACATGATGCGACTCTAGGCTGAAGCTTAAAAATTTTCTCATAATTGTATTCAGAGCTTGCTCCCCAGAGAGCAATTTCATATGCTATATGGCTTAGAATCAGGGAGTAGTAAGTTGATAGTGCTGTGGGGATATCTGATATTCTTGTCATGTTCCTCAGTACATACAGTCCAGAACATACTTTGCATCCCTTACCTTTACCATCCCTTATAGTATATATTACTTGCTTATTGCTTACTGACACATACTCCCATGCTTGTTATAGGCTACGACTCCCTAAGCACCCTCGACGAACTGCAAACAGCACTGTAGTATGGTCAAGTACCACCTACCAGGTAGATGAATTTGGTAGGACCAGCTCCAAGATAGAGTACACCATGCCAGTTTCAAGGAAGGGGGAGGATGCTGTGATCGTGGTGGGCTTGTGGCCCTGCAGGATAAAATGCTATTGGTCTTTGTAAGTATATTATATTCACCTTCTTACCATGTCAACCTCATAGACTAATTTCAGTGTGATTCTCTTATTCATGCCTCATGTGATGATTGTTCCTGTTACGTGCAGGTGTGATACTTTGTTGGCAATTCGGTTTACACTTTACGCAGGCAGCTTTTATAATTCTGTGGTAACTTTTAGGCCTTCTATTACAACTGCCACTGGCGGCTGGGCCCAGTTAAAATCAGCTGATTTTAATTGAACAGATTCATTCTATCTAGGATATTGCTTTTTTGGAATAGGTTATGAGGCGATATGCATATAAACTGCAACTGAATGTTTTTTTACATATGTTGGGCATGACCAAAAGTATTCAATTTTCCGAAAGTCGAACATTGGTCGCCATCTCAATAGGTAGATGAATCTCCCTAAAATTTCATCTGTGGAAATAGCCATATAGGCAAGTTTTGCATTCTTTTACTTTTATTTACTCATTGTCCAGTACGCTCCTTATAGCAGTTTGCCAAAAGCCAACACCACTACGACCTATCACTTCCGGCGTAAATGTCCGCATAAAAAATATTTTAATTTTTTATTTGAATTCTTATAGCTCCTTATCGCTAACGTAACGTAAAAGTCTACTCGTGATGATGTGCGCCGAGAGAGTCCGAAACCACCTGCCCAGTATTGGACTACTGGGGAAGCTTCTAATCTACCATATGGTAACTAATATGCAGAGGGAAAATGGGATAAAAAGAGAAGTTCCTTCAATCATAAGTAAGTGACTTTAAATATTTTGTTATGTTTTACGCACAAACAAATGTACCCGGCCTAGTATTTTTCTGTCTCAGTGGTCAGCAACTCGCTGTTCACTGTAAAGATAATATTTCAACTGGTAGTTCTTTTTTGAACAGTGTATTGAATTAAGAACACTTCGCGTATTCTATACAAAGTCGATTTTTTTCAGAAAATATCGATTGTAGAGTCGTCAGAAATATCCGTTAAATTAACAGAAATGTTGCCCAACATTTCGATAAGTGACTAATGTGTGTACAATATGGAGAAATGAACAACTCTGGCAGGCACAACAACTACCCCTAATATTTAAGTGTTCTTTTGGATAGAACCCTCAACTGTAAAAAGCACTGCGGAGCTACAAAGGGTTAGTTAACCCGAAGTAACCTAAGGAAAAAGCTTATTGGTAGCTGATGGGGGCCCTGAAAACCTCCGCACTTGGGCTTTGCGTCTCAGTGGGAGTATACGCAGCTCCTCTGTGGCACATGCCGAAGAGGTAAATGTCGCCCTAAACGAAAGAGTGTGAATCATAACCGGATAAACGCCACTAAGCAGGATGTGCTCAATGGCTGGAATTGCTCCCCTAACAATCTGACGAGCCACAGCTGCTGCTATTGATGCTATTGAGAGGTTGAAACAGACCACAAACAAGAAACATGTGCTGTGTGGCCAATTATCTGCTCCTCTCCCTTTCATCAAGAAGATGTTTCATGCGCAGCACCACATCGATTATACCACTATCACAACGAGCGATCACAATCATCACATTACAGATGCCGCCTAATTTTGGACAGCCCATTAATACTCCTTCCTCTGAAAAATTGTGTCCAATCTGTGTTAGAGAAAGAGATACATATCATGTATCACAGTGCTGAGTACAATTTCTTCTGTGTGTACTGATATTTTTGACTGTTCAATCGGGGACGTGTCGTAACTCAACACTTTTAAGTTATTTTGTGAGGCGACTGAAGAGGTAATTCGGATACATTCATTACATTTTTTATTTTTTTATTTTTTATTTTATTTAAATAAAAAAATAAAATAAAAATCAAGAAATTTATACACTTAAAAGCCTCTTTTCCCTTAATGAACGGATTTACTTAAATCACTTGAATCACTTGATGATACTTTAACAGGATCTTTAGAAACAGTAGGATTCGGGTACATACCGAAATAACTCACCTGTTATGTACAGGTTGAATGAAATTCGGTCTCATTTGGAAATTTGGAACTCTAATTTTTTAATCAAAATCCGCAAAAACAGTTCAATACGGAAGTACAGTAAATCTTGAAGATACTTCCCTAGGGAGTATCCTAGAGCAGTGGTTCCCAACCGGTGGACCGCGGACCCCCTGGTCCGCGAGAGCCAGGCTAATGGTCCGCGAGAATACCTGCAGTGACTTAATTAAGAGTTGCTATTAACTAGAACATTAATCCGAGAATACAATGAATTATTGTAAAAACAACATGCGTGCCCAAGTTTCACATTAACTTTGTCGTACATTAAAATCATACTGTAAGCTAAATATAGCCTTCTAATTCTTAAAAAATAATAATAATAGATGTGAGGGGTGTCACGGTGAACGACACGTTGTCGGTCTAAGTGGTCCGCAGACCGTCTCTGGTTGGGAACCACTGTCCTAGATGTAGACTAATTTCTCAATTACCTATGTAAATTTAAATTTTATTTGTTGGGAAGTTATGTGCAATTGCTATTTAATACTATTTATTTTATATGCCTAGCATTTCTAATTTCTCGCTCCGTTGACCTCCCAAACAAAAGGTGCACTCGATGTTAATTGCTCAATATTTATTTTTATTATTTTCAGGCTATTTCAATGTTGGTGATACTTCAAGAGGATCTGTAGAAACAGTAGGACTCATGTATATACAGAAGAAATTGTGACCGAAGTTCAATATTCTGAAGACGACTAGACTTTGCTTGAATATTCAACACTTTATTGCCGATTGCGCATGCTTAACGAAAATCCATGTGTCTAATTCGGCAATTCTCACGAAATGGGATACTCGCACTCACCCTTACAAAACTGACCAGTTTTAAAAGCAATGGTTAAGCTCCTTATAGAATATGAGCAATCTACTACTAATACAGCTGGATAGCATATTTGCTTCAGGTTCGAAAAGTATATTCGGCAAAATCACTGTAAAAAATTAACGACGGTCTAGCCCCATTTTGATATGCACGTATAAATTGTAATAAAATATCAATTAGTAGTATAATCGGAAAAAATAAGGCGTAACCAAATATACGAAAGATGGACAGGAAAAAACAGGATAGGGATCCATCTTGGCACAGATTTGTTTTTCGATTGAGTTGCAATTTTAAACGGACAGAAATTATTATTTAATATTTAATGAGCATTACCGTTTATTAGGTTCGGGAAAATCAAACATTGTCATGAACTAAGAAGCCCCTTGGTGGGGACCAGATAAGATGTTTAAGTCATGGCCGAGGATGCAGCCATACGGCGTGGCAGATATCGAAGGACGTGTATCTCGGCATTCACAGACGATGAGGGCTGGACGGACTGGGTGAATATTTTTGATGAAGTGATTTAGGCTACATGTCTTCTAAAGCAGGTACCAGTTTTTCCTTTTCCAACACAGAAAGTCTAAGGACCTACCTACCTACCAGTTTGAAAACCGTTTAGTATTATATAATTCTTTAATTTCAGAGCCACTAACTTAGATAACATTTTATTATTAATTGTAAAAATATCCAGGATTTGTCTTTTCAAATAAATATTTTATAATTACTGTTGGTTAAGTACAAAGATTAAACTTTCATTCTGGTGGGTGGTGCATAATAAATAAAGTTTGCTTAACTTCAGTTGTTAAGTTTAAATTAAGTTGTGGCTCGTTACAGTACCTTTTGTATTCAACCGTATTTAATGTTTCAAATTTAGAGTTCCGATTTACTGTACTGTATTCGCTTACACTTACCCTTTCACACTTAACACATATTTTGATTACCTTGTTTTGTATTGTATTTATGAAATATATTTAATTTATTTTGATTAACTAAGATGAGCCACTTTGGTTAATACAACCCCTGAGGGCGAGAAGAGTCTACGGTGAATCCTGGCGATTGGATAACAATCCTGTTACATAGTTTATGTTAAATGAGTAATGTTTAGCCATGCTGGCATTATTAAGTCAGGGATTTTATTTGTTTCCCGTGATTGATATAACGTACAGGATTCACCGGAGATGCTGCTGCCAAAATGTGTACATTACCTACCATATGTAGGGCCTAATCATTTAAAAGTGATGGTAAAAACATCTTAACCTTAACTTATACAACAGTATGTGGCCGAAAACAAAACCAAGCTTACCATCAAAGTGTAAATAAACAAATCAATGAAAAAACTTAAATATTTTCCGTTTCCGCCTAACTACCGGACACGACTTACTCCAAGCCCACCTTCACCGCATCGGAATTGCGGACTCCGACATCTGTCCACTGTGCGCGTCCGGAAGGATGGTGGCCACTCACTTGGAGACCTGTTCCAGATTAAAACTTCTTCCTGCCGACACAACGAGGCGCTACTGGGAGGCTCGGCGTCTAATGGCCCAACTGCCACAGACGGGCGTTGGCTAAACTAAACTAAACTAAACTTAAATATTTTTTTTATTTTTTATTTTTACATTTATTATGACTATTCGGTGCAGTAATATACTGTACATCAAACATTTTACAAAAGTAGATTTTACATATCATAAGTTGATGAGCGGGAATGAGCTCACAGTCGGGTACATACTGCTTAACTGTCGGATCGCCTCATCGCCCAACACCGCACATGGCCACCCCAAATTTCACTTGCAGATCTCCTCAGTGACAATCAAAACAATACGACTGCAGTGTTATCTGGTTTGATGACCCAGATTTAACTAGGGAAAATCACACACGGTGGGCGTTAAAGCAAGACCCAACTTGCGTTATTAAAAAAAAAAAACATATAAGTGGTCATATCATTAGGAAGGTTGATAAATTATGCGATTATTATCTAACTATTATTATTGTTTATAGTCCATTTTACCTCATTTTGTGAGAATTGCCGAATTAATTACATAACTAAACCTGGTACCGTATTTAACCAGTTAATAAAATATACGTAGCCTTTTTTATAGCCTTCAAATTGCCAGGAGATT
The DNA here is from genome assembly GCA_963971405.1 of Psococerastis gibbosa. NCBI lineage: Eukaryota > Metazoa > Arthropoda > Insecta > Psocodea > Psocidae > Psococerastis > Psococerastis gibbosa. The sequence continues at coordinate 1,544,537 of OZ020485.1, forward strand.
AGTTTTCGCTCTAATTTTCCGGATTCAGGATAATTGGGGACATGTATTTTTTTTAATTATTATACGTACATTACATCATACTTTTTTACTACTTTACATAATCAATGCAATCTCTTCAGTTTATTCCTTGAGAATAATTTAAGCCTTGATGGAACACAAAGTAGTCACAATGGTAAGCGTCACTGTTCCAATCTTAAACCAATTATTACAGGCAAAAAATTACCGACTTATGAGTTATTAAATAAATAAATATATGTATATTTCTGTTAAATTATACAATACAAGTAATCAGCAAGTAATTGACAAGAAAGTATGTAGTAAAATCGTCAAAATCTGGTAATTCTGTCATTGTTATTGTGCTGCTGCCTCCGTGACAGTGTAGGAATCTTTCTCCAAGAAATGGTTTCTAAGCAATTTAGGGAAGTTAGTAGCATTTCTCGCCGCTCTCAGTTCAATCAGGAGTTTCATTTCCTAAGGTAGGCAAAACCTTGTAGTATAGGATCCAGTCGCTCACACTTGGGTGTGCGTGGCGCTGGCCTTACAAGGTCTCCCTGTTGCCTCGTGTTGTTGGTGTGGGTGTCCCCCTTTTGTTTAAATGTCCCCCCTAGGCTTTAAGATATGTGCGTAAAATGTCTCGTAAAATGCATCTAAATATGTACAGACTTGGGGCTGTCATGATTCTTTAAGATTTGAAGTGAGAGTGTCAACTGTCATGAGGTCCCAGTTTTAGCATGTAGCGGACTCTTTTGGAGCCTGAGTAGAGCGTCCATGTTCCCTATGGAGGTCCCTCCCCGGGCCAATATGCCGGCTCATTAAAAGTAAAAGGCATACTGCCAGTAGTCCGTCAAGCTGCAGAGACCAGTAGCTGCGGGGGCTGTATATACTGTATGTGGATAAATTAAAAAGTGGGGGTAGACAAGCGGGAACATTGCGGGGTTCATACTCTCGGCCCGGGTTGCCCCCGAGAATGGTGCTAGGGTCCGGGGGGACTGGGATAGGGGAAATTAAAAAAACGTTTGGCGGATGTGGGGTAGTATAGAGATCGCGGATTATCTCGAGAGAGCCTACGTACGACCTTGCCTGCCAACTCGGTGCTTGCCAAGCTAGGTAGTTGACCTTTTGCAACAGGCTCCTATAATGTTACTCGGCAAAGAGACGCGCTCCTACTACCAGAACAAAATCTAAGCTTGGCAAAACGTAGCTACACATACCTGGCACCAAAAATATTTAACCTGCTCCCCGTAGACATAAAAAGTTGTACAATGGAAACTTCTTTTAAACACACCTACTGAACTTATGGCATCATGAGGAAAGAACAGAGTTAGAAAACTTACTAGGCCTATTCCATGTAGAACAATAAAAATAGATTTTCATCAACATTATTACTCAACGTAAAGAACAAAACAGATTTTTACTATTAACGCTTTTGTAACATATACACTTTTACAAACTTAACATATACCTGCACACCGTTGTAACAAATCTGAGTTAAACTGAAACACTGCACCGGCCCTAGCACGTGGAAACACAGTTGGGCTGGTTTGAGTGGTTATAATTCCTTGTAAAGTATTAAACAGGCGCGGATCTAGAATGAGACCAAGGAGGGGGCTAAGATTAAGTACGAATAAAAAAGATCAATTGCAAAAAATTGGCAATATAATGAGAGGGAGACACTTCTCAGAGGCGTAACGATAGGTTTTCGAAGGGGGCGGTGTATAATTTGCCGCCCCTCCAACCATTTTCATAAAAGTGTAATAAATGGGGAAAGCTGTTCTCATGCAGCTTTTAAATTAATGACCTTAGTGTCATTTGCACATGAGCCGGAGGGTTCGGAAACATTTAATTTAGCATATTTACATTTAAATTTAATTTTATACAATTTATCATTTTATTTATACTTGTCTTGTTGCAAAAATTGAAATAAATATGGATATGATTTATTTTCTTATTCTTACTCCAGTGTAACTGCAAAGGCTTTCACGGCCGGAGTGAAATGAAGAACCAGTAGAATTCGGGCTGATTCTACTGGTTCTTCACCCTTACTCCAGTGTTAGTGCAGAAACTCTCTTGAGGAGGAAACGAGTAGAAAATAGGTCTGTGAATAATTTTATTATTCATATGCCTACCCATTACATTAGGACATTATTGTACTGGGAAATGAGAGTGGAATTAAAAAAGTAAATAAATGACCATATTATTCTATAACACTCCATCTACATTACTGTTGGTATAATCTCGCTGTCGCAGTCTTAGGGATATGGCCGGGACATTAGTTCGTCAATTTTTGGTTCAGTTCCGCTAATGAAGGTAACATTGCTATTCTCGCAGCTCGAGCTAAATGGGGGGTTGGAAAGTATCCTCCTTCCTTCAAAGTCACCAGCGTGCAGACTTCACAAACATAATAATGAGCGCTTTCCGGAATCGGACAACAAATCTTGTGAAAATCTCTCCTGCATAATACACACTGGTGTTTATTTTCGGAAAATTCAGCAGTTTCCATAGTGTTGCTAGCGGAAATTATTTCAAGTCTAGAAAAGTCTTGAGGGCAGTTAAGAAAAGTGCAATTTCGAGGTCCCCAAGGTAAAATTACTATATTTTCTGTTTCTGACTCATGCAATCTACCACCACTGAAAATATCCGAAGTATGTAACTTACAATCCAACATGTCCATTTTTAACAAATGTTCTAAAGAGTGAATATAAATTTCTTCAAAGTCCACACATTCTTCGACAACCTGCTTCTTTTTTGATTTATAATTGGATAAGTGTTGTAGCCACGACCTACCAAAATTGGAAAAGCCTTCACCTTGCCCTGGCTTAAAATAGCGTTCACACCTCATGATAGAATACGCATGAGAAATCACAAACACACCGCAGTCATAACCATTATCCTGTTGTTTAGCATCTACACTATAAACAAAGTTCCATTCATCGTACTTGAAGCCAGTGAATTGGTTGGCTAAGAGGTATGATGCTCTAGTTATTGTAATGAGAGTGTTCATAATGTGCCGCCTTCTGTTCGTATTACGATTTGAGTCTAGAATTAGAATGGTTTTCCTCTTAAAACAAATTACCCCTAGAACCCAGTGCATTCCACATGTAAGATCAGTATTAGCAGCAACTATTATGATTTCTTTCGATAAAGCATTTCCACTGCATAATGCTCGGAATAGACAATGGTAAGCCAATCCGACACCAACTGTTTGATATACCCAATGTGGCAATACTAGAACTCTATCAGAAAGTTCATGACAATTGACAAGCACGTTCAATAATATGTCCAAAGTTTCACCGGAGATAAAGCCATGAGTTAGAGAGTTAAGGTCAGAACACGAGACTGAAAGCAATGCCCTGTCGAGTAGATCACGTTGTGAATACAGTAAAGTGTCACAGTAACTGGCGGATTCGGGGTATTTAGGTCGATCGATTTCAAGATGTTCGATTGAAATACTAGCATCACAATGAAAGCTTATTATATTGTCCGGCCGGTGTGTTATAGGTTGAGTATGTTTTTTAGGTCTACCTGGTTTTCTTTTCAATATGATTGACTCACATGCTGCCAGATTCACAGGGACCAAAGTTTCGGCAGTAGCAGAAACTGAGGTACTAGCTACTGGGGTATCGATCGGAACAACTATAGAAGGAATCCTCTTTAAAGTTGAGTCAAGGCTACAACAAGCAACTACTGAAGGGGAGGAACCAAGCTGTTCAGAAACTGAATTAGCGTCAGATGTTTTAACGCCTTCCAATGCATAGCTATGTTCACTCTGTGGATAGTTATAAGGTCCAACATCAAAATTACTGTCATCGTCACTCGAGCTAAAATCTAAACTCATGCACATGGGAGGAGGTGACGAATCTGGCATAAAAACAGAACTGCTTCGGGCACTGTCGGTGTCAGAGCAATTTGGCGATAACGGAGCATTTGACATTGTTATAGAAGGGGCAAGAAGTATTTGGGATTGGAAGGAGTCATAATCTGGAGTAGCGTCGTGAATGTCTCCTGGCCTTGGTCGTTTCCTTCCCCCTTTAGGACGACTCCGAGCTAGAATACTGACCTTATACGAATTATTTTTAATTGTAACTTTATCCTTATATGAACGGCCAGGATATGATAGCAAAGTCCTTTACTAGGGCAACTGCATTGCATCTGCTTCTTACGATCGGATCCTGGCGTTACAAGATACATGTTACTACTATCATTTACAGATTTTACAATGTAAATTAGAGGGTCTGGACAACTATATACAAGCTTCTTGTCAATACATTGCCGTGCAAGAATGCCTTGACTCGTTGTGAAATTGACCTCCTTTTCCGTCATTACTTCCTCCATAACTTCCTTCCTAGGCCTAGAGTCATTAATACGCTTAATAGCAGCAGACACGTCAAACGGGACAAAATCAAAATTATACCTAGCATCTATATATGTATCCTTGACATAATAATTACCTACATTTTCAAAAGCCCTAACAAACTCATTACATAATTGTAACTGATAATTTATCAACGACAATAACAACGCGTCCACTCGCATTTCCTTCCAGTTGGTATGTCTCTTAATTTGGCTATTAAAACTTTCACAAATATTATTTGTTACCAACCGGTTATTAAATGCGGTGAACTTATTGCTTCGACCCTTGTAAGAAAATTTCAGATCGTTTTCAAGGCATTTACTGAAATAGGTTGAAAAGTCCGCATGCCATAGCGATTTCAACTTCGTAACTGCACTTAAGAGCTGATTCTCATTTTCTGTGTGAAAAAGTTGCTGCATGTGAGTCTTATAGCCTACAACTTATTTTTCACCCATCTTTCGACATTTTTCAAAATATGATTAGTACAATAAAGTAGGTAACCCTCTGAACTTTTAATGTTATTAAGAATGCCATTAGTTAATGCATCTTCTCTATCCACCACATTCTACTAATGTCCGAAAAATACTGCTCACGTGCTTCCAAAATAAGTTATGCGCCTCATTGTTCTTTTTGTCATGAATTAAATATAAAACTGGAAAAATCGGATTATTTTCTAATTCTGTATTTTTCATCACTAATACGGACACGTAGAAATCGCACATTTCGAACGTTGTGTCGTATCCTAGTAATTGTGGAAGCATAATGTCATCCTGGTAAGCCGTGAGCAGGCGTTTGGCAAGTTGCACTGCTGGTGGAGCCCCAAAAACTAAATGAAAAGGAACTAAACCTACATGTAAAATGAAATCGGCAAACTCCGCATCATCTTTCATAGCCATAATGGCGGCAATTGCATCGGTACGAGTTCTTTCTTCATTCATCTGGAATTTATAGTTTTCTATTTGTTTTCGGTTCCGCGGCTTGCCAAACTCATCAAACATAGCTCTGGTACATAGTTGCCCATACAGTTTTTGAGGGCCGATATCTCCACCAGTAGCCACTAATTGCTCCTTAATAACGCGTTTCACTCTTTTGGAAGTGGGCACAAATGGTCTACACTTTTTACTATTTCCATGAGGAAAATCAATAGCTAAAGTGTGGTCCCCTATGTAATGAACTAAAAAATAGGGCTCATCAATAAACTTCCACACACGTTTCATAAATTTCAAGGCAGAAGGTAGGCCTACGTTACTGGGAAGATGAATTTTGTAGTAGTACACAGTAGCATTCAATTCTGCGGATTGATGAGTCCCATTTCTAATCCACCGATACCCATCGCATTCGTAATCGAAACTCCTATCATTTGAACAAAAAATCGACCCAGCAGATGGCTTGTGAGGGAGATTACATCTAACTAAATTCCCTCCCCATAACCCACCCTTTACTTCTGCAAGCATTCTCAAAATGCCACAACTATTAATCGGACTGTTAATTTTATACATCTGTGGTGTTTGCGTGGTGTCCATTTTAAGGCAGGCTCCAATAAGAATCAGGAAAACTTTATAAACGACCTGACTGACTGAAATTAATGGCGGACCCTAAAAAAGTAGTTCAAATCAAATGTATTTATTTACCGCCTTTTTTTTGTTCAATTAATTAGGAATGTGGTTCAGAGGGGCACCCAATTACTTGAGTAACAAACCTAATACAATATATATATATACCTAAACAAAACAAGCAGCAAAGCCAGTAAAGCTGAAACCTTCAAGCTGTACCGAAGAGTCCTGCCGAAATGTCTGCAACCTGAAAAATAAAAACTTTCATTAAAATACCTACATCTATATTGTACAATGAAGACACTCTCCTAAAAGAGAATAGGAAGAAATTTGAATGTCTAAAAAATTGGACTTGGCGGGATTCGATCCCACGATCTATGCCTATCCGGGGCTTTTTCTGAACGGATGGACCGCAATCCCGTATAAATCTCCAACTATAATGTGCTGGATGTGGGACAGTACATCGACGATACATGAAATAAAGCGATTTATCATGAAATAAATGGTGGACCTTCTATAAGTAATTACTTGTGGAACTCACCTACAATGTATACCTAAACAAAACAAGCAGCAAAGCCAGTAAAGGTGAAACCTTCAAGCTGTACCGAAGAGTCCTGCCGAAATGTCTGCAACCTGAAAAATAAAAACTTTCATTAAAATACCTACATCTATATTGTACAATGAAGACACTCTCCTAAAAGAGGATAGGAAGAAATTTGAATGTCTAAAAAATTGGACTTGGCGGGATTCGAACCCACGATCTATGCCTATCCGGGGCTTTTTCTGAACGGATGGACCGCAATCCCGTATAAATCTCCAACTATACTGTGCTGGATGTGGGACAGTACATCGACGATACATGAAATAAAGCGATTTATCATGAAATAAATGGTGGACCTTCTATAAGTAATTACTTGTGGAACTCACCTACAATGTATACCTAAACAAAACAAGCAGCAAAGCCAGTAAAGGTGAAACCTTCAAGCTGTACCGAAGAGTCCTGCAGTCCTGCCGAAATGTCTGCAACCTGAAAAATCAAAACTTTCATTAAAATACCTACATCTATATTGTACAATGAAGACACTCTCCTAAAAGAGGATAGAAAGAAATTTGAAGATAGAAAAACTTGGTTCGTCGGGATTCGAACCCACGATCTACGCTTATCCGGGGAAAAAGTGCATTCCCTCTAAATCCTCTACTTTTATGTTGGCTGGGACATTACTGCCAGAGCTGGTTTTACTATGTGGCGAGTGTGACCAAAAACACAGGCCCCGCGCTTTCGGGTGGCCCCGCGCTTGTCAAAATTTTTAATAATAATATAAAGAAATTAATAATTAGAATAATTTGTAAAAAACAAAAAAAAGTGTAAAAACATTTTTAAGTTTTAAATTGAAGCGGGAATTTGTGCCCGTATGTAGCAAGGCCGCAGCCAAGGGGGGGGGGGGCTTCGGTAACATAAATATTTCTTCCTCAGTACATTATAAGCTTTACTGCTGTTAAAATCGTAAAACCTCACTATATCGCACCTATTTTTTAAAAAAAAAATCCCCCGTGGAGACCCCAGGTCCCCCTGTATGGAGCAATATGAGTATGCATTCCTTTGCAAGCTTTCCTACTGTAATACCCCACTGTTTTGCACTTACAATTTAAATTTTTTTCCCCCGTGGGAGACCCCCGGGCCCCGTCTTTGGGTGAAATGCAATATAATTTTTATGAATAAGCATTCTTTTGTAGGCTTTGTAAAATCCTTACTTTACTGCCGTGAAAATGCGTGGAGCCCCACTATTTTGCGTTTATATTTTCACATTTTTCCGCAGGGGGAGACCCCCGGGCCCCCCTCTACGGGTTATTATTTTTATTTATTTTTTTTATTTAATGTGGTATAGGGTGTTACCTATGTGCACTTAAACCTATTGGGCCTATTTGTGCCCCCTACAACAAAGTATCTACATCGCTTCACTTCCTCGAGGCCTATCTCTCTCAGGAGAGCCAGGTTTAGAAGCGGTATAGTAGGTCTCTGCGAGCACCCCAAGTTCGTCTACCTAGCTCCATTGCAGAATTTGCATGCTCTAGACTCTGACATCTATGTTAGTCAGATGTCCATTCTAGTTGCAAAAGCCCAGAGAGGTACCTTCTGCGGGTTAAATGTAATATAATTTTTATGAATAAGCATTATTTTGTAGGCTTTGTAAAATCCATACTTTACCCCACTATTTCAAACTTATACCTGTATTTTCAAATTCCCCCCCCCCCCCGAGAAAATACGTCCTAAGGTAGGGGCCCCGCGCGATGGAACCACCACAGGCCCCGCGCCTGGTAAAACCGGCCCTGATTACTGCGATATATATTGTTGAACTAGGGTTGCCAACCCTACTATAATTATAATATATAGTATTCTACGATATTTCATGTCAAACTACTATATTTTATAAAACATTGGACTGCAGGCGAAACTAGGCCTACTATATTTTTGTGTCTTTGAGCCATCTTTGAGCTTGTAATAAATAATGATAAAAGCTGAGTTATTGATCAATTTCAATGTGGGTGAATAATGCCAGGGGAACTCCGATTTTTAATAAAGAAAGATATTACGGAACGAGCAGCAACAAGCACAATTATTCTTTGAACAATTAAAATTCAGAAAACAGTAGTAAGTACAATAAATAATATGGATAAGTCAATTTAATAAAAAAAAATATGATAAATTTTGCAACTATATTTATGTAGGATATTTATGTAGGCTACATATTGGAATAGAAAAAACTGGTGTGTTTGGATTTTGGTGGATGAGATTTTGCAACCCTAGGTAGAACTAAGGGCCAAGGTGAAGACCTGTATGGTAGTGGTAAGTGGTGCAACCTTGTGTTGCCCAGCTAGACAACGGTAAACCATTTGTACAATGGTACCTACCTACCTACCTACGTACCTACATCAGTTTCTAGTTCTAGTTTCTTCCACATGTTCGAGCTCTTTTGGATTTGGAATGGAAATGAATTAAATAGGGATATTCACTATGTGATTCAGCATACTAAATGTCTCAAATTAAAAATTAGGAAATGGAAACATCGTTAAGATACCACTATCTAGTTAGGCTAATCTTGTTAAAATTTAACAACGACAAATTATTTCTCATAGGCCTACTATGTAAATAAATATAACTACAGGGTCGCGCAACAGTCGGGTGGGTTTTGGAACATGGCTCGTGCGCTTCCGCGCACGTTAATTAATAAAATATTTAAAAAAAACGAGTGTGTGCTTAAGACCGCACGGCAGAAGTGAAAACTTCATTGGCAATCCCAATCAATTTATATGCATATAATAATTAATATTATGTATTATGCAGTATTATTAGGAATCGTAGATTGAATAAGAAATAAGTCAGAAATTAAAATTAATACGTATTCTATTCTTAACCTCTTAATTGTCTTTATTAAATTAAAACCTGTAGTTATAATTGATACGTAATGATAATATGTGATAATAATGCATGCTTAAAGAAACATTGTAAAAAATAATTTGATTTAATATAGAATTTTATAAATATTAACTTTAATTTCTGACTTGTTTCTCATTCAATCTTTACAAACACGATCCCTAATAATATTGTACATCAATACTACATAATACCATTGGCGTAAAAAGGGGGGTCCTGGGGGGGGGGGGCTAAGTGCACCCGTAGCTCCCCCCCCCCCCAGGATTTCTGGTGACAAAGGCGTTATGCAGGCTAAAGGCATAGTATCCACAATAATGAAGGGGCAATTAATTCTTAGTATGCTTATTTTACATGAAAAAAAATCAACATATTGACCAAGTACTTTCCCAAAACATATATTACTCAAAATGCTTAAAACCCCAATTTTTCGTTTTTTCGGAGTTTTTTGAGAATAACCCCCCCCCCCCCAAATTGAGTTTGGTTTGCTCGGAAATCGATGATCAGACAGACAGAGCGACAGACAGACAGACAGAGCTACAGACAGACATTTCGTAAAAACCACTTTTTTGGGTTCCTGGGACCTCAAAACGTGTAAGTCCGTCGAAATCTTGGAATCGAAAATTTCGACCATCACAAAGATTTCCGTATACTAGTCTAGGCCTACGTATAAGTTGGAAATCAAAAATCAACATATTGACCGAGTACTTTCACAAAATTAAATTACACAAAATGCTTAAAACCCCATTATTTCAGACCTATTCTTTTATATATTTTCTTCGGGGGAGATCCCGTCTGCAAAATCGCAATTGTACTGCTTTCAAAATGCGTAAAACCTCCGTAATTGGGCCTATTCATCAATTTTTTTTCCGGGGAAGACCCCCGGACCCCCCTTTCTCTAGGATAGAATATTCGTAAAACCTCACTAATTTGGGCCCAATTATCTCTTTTATTCTCCAGGGGGACCCCCGGGCTCCCCTTTCTCCAGGGTATAATATGCGTAAAACCTCATTAATATGGGCCCATTTATCGATTTTTTTCTCCGGGGGAACAAGGTCTTGGGGTCCTAAAGCCCCAACCCAGAAATTTTGGGAATTGACGCCAATGCATAGTACATAATATTATTGACTATATGCATATAAATTAATTGGGATTGCCAATGAAGTTTTCACTTCTGTCTTGCGGTCTTAAGCACACACTCGGTTTTTTTCAATATATATTATTTTTTCTAAATGTACAGTATTTTTCAATAAGTTATTACCAAACCGCTAAATACACACACTCAGTGCCGGATTAACCCATGGGCACTTGGGGCACAGGCCCCCGGCCCCCCCAGAATTGCCTAAAATTCCGGCCCCCCCAGAATGAGTTTTTTTGGCGGGAAATTGTGTGTTGAAACATTTTCTCAAACATTTTTCCCAATTATATTAATTGCTTGTAATTTATAAACCTTATTCCTCTCAAAATGCGTAGAATCACAATATTATTATTAATCATATATTATTAAGGAGACCTAATTCACAATTATATTAATTCCCTGTAATATATAAATAAATAATATATCATTTATTGCTTTCAAATGTGTAAAACCTCAATATTTCAGCCTCATTTTTTTAAAAAATTTCAACCGGGTGAGACCCCCGGGCCCCCCTTGGTAGCAATTTTAGTGTATTAATTGCCTGTCGAATTTCATTTAAATTCAAGTTACTGCTATCAATATGTGTAAAATCATACTATTTCAAGTCTGTTTTCGCTAAATTTCTCCCGCGATGTAGACCCCGGGTCCCCCTTCATATCCTCCGAACCGAGCTAAGGTCATTAATTCAAACGCTGCATACGTCCATGAGAACGGCTTGCCCCATTTTATACACTTTTATCGAAATGGGTGGAGGGGCGCCAAATTATACACCTCCCTCTTCGAAAATCTATCGTTACGCCACTGACAAGTGCCTCCCCCTTTTATGATGTCTGGGACCAGAGGCGGACGCAGCGCCCGGCACTGCGGGCAATTGCGCCCCCCCCCCTCCCTTTGGACAACAGTTATATTCATTGCCTCTAAAATCTAAGTGTTACAGCACTCAAAATGCGCAATACCTCACTATTTCAGCCCTATTTTTCAAAACTTTTCTCCCGGGGGAGACTCCTGGGCCCCCTTTGTCCATCACATTTATATAGATTCACTGTAATATATAAGCCTTATTGCTCTCAAAATGCGTAAAATTTCACAATTTCAGCTCTATTTTTCCAAAAAATTCTCCCGGGGGGGGGGGGGACCCGGGCCCCCCTTGTCCATAATTATATTGATTTCTTGTAATATATTTAAGCCTTCTTGCTCCCGAATTGTGGAAAACCCCAATATTTCTGCCCTCTGTGTCCTGAGCCACTTCTATGAAAATGGGTGGAGAGGCGCCAATTTATACACCTTCCGTTACGCCACTGACAAATGCCTCCCCCTTTTATGAGGTCTGTCTGTCTGAGGCCTCTGTCTGGGACCGCCTCGTCCGCCTCTGGTAACCCCCCCCCCCCATATCTTGTGCTCCCGGCCCCCCAGGGGTTAATCCGGCACTGCACACACTAGTCTCACAATGTAAAATAGATAATAATAACGCGGCCGAAAGAGGCCGATTTTTGTTGAAAAACTGACCCCCCCCCCCCCCACAAAGCCAAATTTTGTGTTCCACTCGTGTTTAAGGGGTGAAGGGGTGATTTTGAAAATATGTATTTATACTCGTTTGAAACCTTAATTCATACTGCTTCTAATTAGACATTAATAATTTATTTCGGTTGAAAATTGCAGGCTGTGGAATTTTTTTACTCTATGCATGTAAATTCAAAAGTACCCTTTCAAGAGCAAGGTGAAGGGACTCCTGGTGAGTTGTTGCCCTTACTCCGTCAATGAATTCCTAGCGACCAACCTCCCTCCCTGCTGACATTCTCTTCATACTTATAAGTGCCTATTGTCTGTTGTCAAACACCTATGAATAACAGTTGCATATGCGATGCCATGTATATTAAATAATTTATTTAAATATAATGTTAAATAAAATTTAACATTAATCAATTATTATTTTGAAATCAGTAAATTTATTAATTTTAATATAGGAACTCGACAAAATATTTTCGCCGGTTTTATCAAAACTAGTCTTTTTGGCCAAATATTAAGTCCAATCTTATCACTGATAATTTAAAGAGCCAATGGGAAAAGTTTTAGTTAAACCTATTAAACATTAGAATGTCAAACTAAAACTATTGATATGGACTTCTCTGTCAAACTAAAACTATTGATATGGACTTTTCTCTCATTGTTTTTTTCAAATTATTGACTCATAAATAGTCAAAATGTTTATAGTCTAGACTTGATGTTTTGATATTATGTAGCCTACATGGTAGACCTAATTGTATTTTTGACGGTGCCGAGCACATACTGTACCTTTATATCTATATTGTACTGTATGTGGTAATAATGGCCTATTATATTTCATTTCATTTCATTTCATTTCATTTCATTTCAGAACCTGTTTTCCGACGAAACAGTGATGGCTTACCAATTCAACTGAGCCTGAACACGAAAAGACGGATAGTAAAACTGAATACATGTCTAGAAAGAGTAAGGAAGGGTGGAATAGAACTAAAGTAGTTTGAATTTTTCAAATTGATATTATCACCTCCAAAAACGCGGCTGAAAAAGGCCTATTTTCAATTAAAATTGGCAACTTTTGGCGCACCTCCTCACGTTTCCTCCCCCCAAAGTCGAACCCTTTGCCCTATCACAACAAATATAGCATGGCCTGAAAGAGGAAGACTAGACGAAGACATGGGTATAATTTAAATTGAGATAGGCCTCCTACATCTGCACAAAATGTTGCTATAAACCGGCCCATGCAATTTAAATGCTAAAATCTGTGTGTGGTGCGCCTCACTCTATCGAGCATGTCGCATGTCGCTTGTCGAACCAGTACAACTTACTACCCTGCTAAAAATCTGTGTGTAGTGCGCCTAAAGAAGTTTTCACTTCAATAAGAAACCATTAATAAATAATGAAATATTAAACGCTCACACTGTAAATATCCGCTGATAAACAAATTAAGAAAATGCAATAAAATGAACATGGCCCTGGCCGCTAGGCCTACACAAATTAATGTTAACATTTTACGAACGCCAGGGTTCGCTAAATTTCCATGCCGCGCTAAATAGCCTAATGTTCCATTTTTATAATTACGAGCGAGAATCCAATCATTCTCGACCTGTAATACTCTCCCCATAAGGGGTAAGATGTGTAATATAACTAATATTCTATCGTTAGTATCGGGGTTATGTGTGACACTCACTATAGTTAGTGCATCCTAGATAAGATTACTGATTACCTAAGATTCTATCTAGGCTATGTGCCAGCCTCTGGGTAATAACGTGATGTACAGTATGTATAAAGCGATTATACTACCTTGTTATTATAGAGCATTCAGTTCGGATCTTCTGACTTGTTAATTAGTCTTCTCGGAGAACTTCGTGTCCAACCGTAATGTGCCCTTAACACCCTTTCGGGACATTACAGACCTAACATAGCCTATGTAATGCCCCGAAAGGGTGGGCAAGGAATTCTCCAAGAAAACTAATTAACAACTCAGAGGATCCAAACTGAATGCTGTGTAATAATGTGCAGATGTTGAATCGCTTTATACATTAATTATTACACTATAGACCGAGGCTGGTACATACCTAGGTAGACAGAATCTTAGGTAATCACACAATAGGATATATGTATTAACTATAGTGAGTGTCACACATAACCGGACATACTATAATTACGATAGAGGAATATACACATACAAGTATATACCTAACTAATTGTAGTAACTATATAGAATATTACACATCTTACCCCTTATGGGGAGAGTAATACACCTATAACAAGGTCTAGAATGCTAAATACCGCATGGTGAATACCCATAATTAAATGGTACATAGATCCAGTGGCGAAACAAATTATTTGGGACTATCCAATCCTAAACCACAGCGAAATGAAACAAACGCGTCAATATAAAAAATAATAATTCTATAGTACAAACAATTCAATTTTTGGAGTCATAAATAGGAAAGCATGTAGGCTACGGGCTCACTCGCACCGCGGTTATTTCTTTCCAATTTATACGTATAAGGAAAGCTTTGTGACGGTCGAAATTTTCGATTCCGAGATTTCAACGGATTTACACTTTTTCAGGTCCCAGGAACCCAAAAAAGTGGTTTTTACGAAATGTCTGTCTGTCTGTCTATCTGTCTGTCTGTGCATCGATTTCCGGGCCAACTACTAGGTCAATTTTGATGAAATTTAGCATGTAGGTTCACAAAAAATCATTTTGGGCCAATTCAATTTGGGGGGGTTTTATTCTCAAAAAACTCCAAAAAATGTCTAAAAAAATTATTTCTCAAAAACGGCTCCAACGATTTCTTTTAAATTCTCATATATTGTAGTCGTTATTAATGTATGTTGACATAATGGGGGGGGGGTCGCTTGCCCCTTGATAGTTTGCTTCTGGGGGTAAAAAAATAAAAATAACTAAATTTTAACGAAAAATTAGTGTTCGCCCGGCTCGGTCTCGTCTCGGTCTCGGTCTCGAAACGAGACTTTTTCCGAGACCGAGACTACTTCAAAGTCTCGGTTTTGAGACTGAGACTCGAGACCAATAAAACACAAGCGGGACCTAGTCCGAGACCTACTAGTCTCGGTTTGGGCTTGATGAATCTGTAATACATTCTGTGCAAGAACTCAGTTGTCGCTCGTATAATGACCGCCCTGCTAATGAATGAATGATCTCTATCTATGTCAACTATGTGTTTACACCAGTTTTGGAGTTTTGCTTAGCTTAGCTAGGCGATAATCTTGCTTATTCTCGATTTCTCTATATATTCCATTCCTTGTGTTTGGTATTTTTGTGTGTGTGGGCGGTTATGAGTATATGAACACTAATGAGGCAGCCATGAGCCAGCATAACAATGTCAGTAATGCAGGCGCTATAGGCAAGCCCCCCCCCCCCCGAAAAAAGTCTGGCAACGGCCTTGGCTTTCGGTAGTTAAGTAAGCAAAATATGAGGGCCGCATTCTGTAAATGGTTTTCAACTCAGAAAAGCTTGCAGATTATGATTCTTCATGTTGCCAGGGGGTTTGTTGGTCCAATAATGCGTGACCCTCACACGCCTCACGGTACGAGGGAGCGCAACCATTATTAAAAAAACTGTATAAACATTAGATCTAGTAAATACACGTCAATCTTATCTTATTTTGACAGTCATTATTATTATATTTGCATCAGCATTTCAAATAGTTACTATAGCATGAAACCGCCCCCCCCCCCCCTCGATAAATATTTCTGGGTATTTCTGTGTGCTGGAGCTCTGTCACAATTGTAAATGTAGAGCATCCGATGTTTCAGTCGCGCCATTTGGGTCTCATGGGGGAGGGGGGGGGTGCGCTATAAATAACATCCACTGTGTACCTATTTTTACCGTTCTTGCCCCCTTAAGGAAAATTGCTATCCTTAAGGAAAATCTGCAATGGCGCCACTGTTTGAGGTCCACCTATGTAAGTAGAAGTGCTGGGACAGCAGGCTTTTAGGGGCTGTTCCAAGTCCACGACCTCTTACCTCTCGACCTGCTTATTCTAGGCTAAGCCAAACGCCATAAGTTAAGCATGGATAGGGATGCCAACTAGAGCTTATAGGACAAGGATAAGCCGAGGTCGGGGTGGGACAGCCCCTTACTCCGTTCGTGGTGGCCAGAATTTGAGGAAGAAACATGCTTATGCATGCATTGCAGTTCAGTGGGCCACAAAACGTATAGCAGTCCAGGCGGTTATTACAATAATATAATGCAACCATGCCTATATGAAAACCGAGACTTTCGTGACGATACCGAGACCAGGTCATTTTTTCGAGACCGAGACCCCGTAGTCTCGTCTCGGTCTCGGTCTCGGACGAACACTATGAAAAATGACTAAACGTAATTTTTCTGTGAAACCTTTCTATCGATGATTTCTACCTTCAGGCATGTTTTAGTCGTTAAATTGAGTAACGATACCGGATAAGTTGCTTTCCCAAAAAAATATTTGGTTTTGCACAAAAATAATTTTTTGAAAAAATGATAGAAAATTCACGCTCAAATGCATTGCGTGCCCTGCCATTATTGCTGTGTGGTAATTATTGTTTTGGTCTGACCTATGTAGAATTTATCTCACTTCCAGTGACGTCAGGTGGACAACCCCCCGAGATATCAGAAATTTAACCACTGGAAAATTATTTACCATGAAATTACTCATATTCTCTATCTACTAAAATGTTGATAAATTGGAAAGCATGTTCGAGTAAACTCGGACCGGTTCTTTGGATATGTGGTGACAAAACCTTAAAAGATATGAAAACCAACATTCTTGCTTCAACACTATATTTTCACTTTATAACTTGCCATTGGCCTAAAACCCATATGAGCGTCTAGAGCAGGGGGGGGGTGAAGATTTAAAGAACGGAACGGGCATTATAGTGAAAGCCAAAAACCCCCTACTATTAATCTAACATTATGTCGAAGGCTCAATAGATGATGTAGCCTACTTGTAAAACGCGATGTTTTTTGCCATATTACTGTAGAATACTTGTAAGTGCAGTAATAATAATAATAATAATATATTTTTATTTTACAAAAACAGTAGTATTGTATAATCTTATGTTTTGACGGGGGCGCGTAAAATACAGCTTATATAATACTTCCGTATTGTTTTCTAGTTTATCAATTAATTTTATTAAATAGAGCACTATTCACAAATCACACCGTTTTTCTAGAGTAAAATAATGTATTTGCCATCAACAGTTCTGTACAATATAGCTTTGCATTTTACAATTAAATAATTATAACAGTAGCTATAAACTACATTACGCAATGTGAAATTACTATATGTTACTAGAATACAAAATAGGTACATCCTCCCCATTTTAGTTGACTCAAATGATTATTATCGAATTGCATTCTCTATTCATATTATATATTCATATTCATAATATATTAATATCTATTCGTATCATATCAGCCCAACCAATATTTATCAAGCAGAGAATAAGAGAATGCGGAAGTAATAAAATTCAGTGCTGAAGGCTGAAGGCTCAGACACCACATAGTAACCGCAGTCCGCAGGTTCAGGTATACAAACTGCTTCAAACAAAAGGTTGTACCTCGGGGACAATCCGGAAAAAGAATGAATGAGGAGATATTTGTCCTGTGGCGTTACCATAGGTTTTCGAATAGGGGACGGCGATTCATTTTCATAAAAGTGTATAAAAGGTGGGAGAGCCGTTCTCAAGGGTGTATACTTTTAAACTTTTAAATTAATGGCATTATACAAGTATCATTAGGTTATTTTTGAAAAATAAAATAGGCCTAAATTGTGGGGTTTTATGCATTTTCAGCAAAAAAAAATTATAGATTTTTATTTGTAAATGTTTAATTAGTTGTAACTTATAATTCCTATTATTATTATTATTATTATTATTATTATTATTATTAACTTGGGGGCCCACAGGTTATTTGTATTATAAGGGTATAATTGTTAATTTATAAATATATTCCTTCGGCGCAGAGGAGTACCGGCCGAAGAAGAAAAAAAAAAGAAATTATAAGCGGAAGCTTGAGCGTGATAATTATACTTAATAACAAATTGTTTTTTCAATATATGCAGCTGGACAAGGAAAGAAGTGAAGTGAAGTGAGGTTTTTTATTTATTTATTTTTACCCATGTGGGTAAACGCGCTTTCTGGTTTGTAGTTATATTGTAGTATTATGTATATTTTGTCCAATTTGGCGCCCGTAGGCGATGAGGCACCCGAGGTGGAACACCCCCTCCGCCCCCCCCCCCCCTCACACGTTATGCTACTATACCGCAGTCTTAAAATGGCTTCATGGCGATGAGAACCTGGCTGCTCGACCCAAGGCCGTAGGCAAGGGGGGCTTATTGGTCAGCTGCACCCTCCCCCCTCTCAAATAAAAAGTTGAGAATTAAATACATCTAGTACATGAATATGCCTTCCTCTAAATTATATACATTTTATTGCTGTTATAATCGTAAAACCCCACTATTTTGGGCCTATTTTTTCAAAAAATTTCCCCGGGAAACAATATGAATACCTACCTAATCATTCCTTTGTAATCTTTGGAAAATCTATATTTACTGCTGTTAAAATTCTTTTAGGACCCCACTGTTTTGCACTATATACACATTTTCAAATTTTTAACCGGAGGGACCCCTGGTCCTCTCTCTCTCTCTTTCGGTTTAATGCAATATTATTTCTATAAAATCTAAGCCGCCGTTATGACAACATTACCATTTAGACCGCAATTCCGCAATACATTTTCTGCCTGTGTCCGTACCAAACTAAACCCGCCAATAAATTGAAGTTTGATGTGCCATATGCTATAGAAAAAGACAGTTTGAAACCACTGAGGCAGTGGTTTGGCAAAAACACAACTTCCCTTTTCAGAGCGCCCAGTCTCTAAGGTCCAAATTGCCATGATAATCGCCAATTTGGCCAATCTTCGATAGAATAGGCACTAAAAGCAGACGAAGAAAATATTCGAGGTCTCAAATTATTCATGGTCCTTGGCCTGGGTCTGTCGATCAGACTGCAGTAGGCCTACTTGTTATATTTATGGATTGGTTTGCAGCGAATGTTGTAGTCTTTTTCTGACGGTTTATATTGTAGAAATATTCATATTGCCATTATGCAAAGCCTGGGGTAAGGCCGTAAGGGGTTCTCCCCGTTGTCAAACATTTGACAATAAAGACGCGAAATAGTGTAATGCACCGGAATGATTAAAGGCGCACTAGGCTACGATTGGGTAAGGAGTTCTCCAACAAGACCTATTAACAAGTGAGAAGATCAGTGCAGAGTTTGGCCTTGTGGGGGCCCTGGGGCCGTAATTGTGTGGGGGCCCTTTCTCGGGCAGAAAAGTCTTATACCCTTAAACGAATATTCGACTATTAATTTTATATAAAATGGAGACAGAGGAATCAGGATGCCAGACAAGCCCGTAGCCAGGATTTTCTTTCGGGGTTCCTGTGGCGATTGTAATCCTATCTAGTGTACATTTTTTTTCTTGATAATTCAATTGTATCTAGTTTATTCTTTAGAGGTTATGGTGTTACTCGTATATGAGTATTATTATGACAGTATGGACACAACAAATGTCAATTTATTGGCCGATTTAGCTGCGGTGCGAACACAGGCTTATATTTTGCGGATATGCGGACTAAATCGTAGTGTTAATAATATTATGACGGTTCAGATTGTATAGAAATAATATTGCATTTCACCCGAAGAGGGGGGCCCGGGGTTCTCCCCCGGGGGGGAAATTTGAAGATAAAAGTGCAAATATAAATAGTGGGGTTTTAAGCATTTTAACGGCAGTAAAGTATAGATTTGATAAAGCTTACAAAGGAATGCTTGTTCATAAAAATAATATCTCATTTATTAGCCCAAAGAGGCGGGCCCGGAGGTTTCCCCCCGGGGAAGAATTTGAAAATGTAAGTGAAAAACATTATGGTTTTACAGAAGGAAAGCTTACCAAGGAATGCATATTCATATAGCAGCAAACAGGGGGGCCCGGGGGTCTCCCCCGGAGGAAAATTGTTGAAGCAATAGGCCCAAAATAGTGGAGTTTTACGATTTTAACTGCAGTAAAGCTTGTACAATTTACTGAGGAAGACATATTCATGTTACCGTACTAGATTTATTAAGTTCTCAACTTTCAACGATCCAGTGACAGCATAAACTGGTCAATATGGGAAGATGTGTTTGCCTTAATGGTTTCTTTTAGTATTCTAATCTATGTCTACTGTAAATATTGTGTTTTGTGGCTTTTTGTGGGGGCACTGGGGCCATGCCTTCCCAAGTCCCGCCTCCCCACAGTGCCGGATTAAGTTTAGCGAAAACAGACCTGGAATAATTGAATTTGAAGCATTTTGATAGCAGTAACTGTGAGATTTGATAGGAAATTAATACAATTGCGAAGTAGGGGGGACCGCCGGAAATGTTTTGAAAAATAGGGCTGAAATATTGAGGTTTTACGCATTTTGAGGACAATAAAGTTTATATGTATATTACACCCCCAAGACTTTGATTCATTGCTCGTTTACTTCTGAAGTCTGCCTAGCAAATTATATGACCTTTTTATGTGTATGAAATACATTATCCCTACACTAAACTATTAAAGTTCAGTAAAACAAAAAACTTGAAAAGTAAACCTTTTTTATTTTTAATTTCCTGAAATTTTCTACAAGTTCTGACATGCTCAGCTACTTACAGTCGTCTCATTCCCTTTAATTCGAGACTGCCAAATTGCTGAAAATGTTCTGAATGGTGGTACCATCCAGGCGCAGAGAAAGGTGGCGCGGAGGTTTCCCCCGGAGAAAAAATTGATAAATAGGCCCAAATTAGTGAGGTTTTCCGCATATTATACTCTGGAGAATGGGGGCTCGGAGGTTTTCCCCTGAGTAAAAAAATGATAAAAGGGCCCAAATTAGTGAGGTTTTGCCCATGTTATACCCTGGGAAAAGGGGGGCCCGGGGGTCTCCCCCGCAGAAAAATTGAGAAATAGGTCTAAATTAGTTAGGTTTTACGGATTTTGCAAGCAGTACAGTTGAGATTTTACCGACGAATAAACGTGCCACTCAGGGGGGCCCGGGGGTCTCCCCCGGAGAAAAAGTTTAAAAAAAAATTAGGTCTGAAGTACGGTGTTGGAGTTACAAGCATTTTGAGTAATTTATTTTTGTGAAAGTAATTAGTCAATATGTTGATTTTTTTCATGATATCTTTCATGTGAAATAAGTATACCAAGAATTAATTTCCCTTTCGTTATTGTAGATACTATGCCTTTCGCCTCCATAACGTCTTTGTCACAAAAAATTCTTGAGGGTGGCGAGGGTGCTACGGGAGACTGGGGGCTTAGCTCCCCTCAGGACCCCCTCCTATTTACGCCAATGGGGAGTAGGCATATCATAATGGAAGTAAGTAACTTGTTACCAGTTGTGTCGGACGTTTTTGAATTACCATAATTTTTCAATTTAGCAAAATGTCAAATTTATTTTTAATTTTAATTTTTTATTATAATATCTCAAAAGTGGGGAGCACTGGAGGGCCGGAGAAACTGTCGGGGGGGGCAGGTCCCCTCTGGCAGCCCCGTAGCGCCGCCACTGCTCCAATGATCAGGATCCGACCCTGGGGAGTTGGTAATAGAACGTGGAAGTCAAACTTTTGCAGGCAACCATATTTCTGCGATCATGGGGAGCATAAGAAATTCAAACGCTCCAAATAGCTTCTTTTTCATGTTTTTATATTGACATACCGTGCGTATAACAGTGGCGGGTCCAGAGGGGGGGGGGGGCGTGGGGGCCATGGCCCCCTCCGAGAAAAATTAGCGTATTCTAAACAAAATCTTAGTATGGTAACATAAATATGTCTTCCATGTCTAAATTATAAATTTTACTGCTTTAAAAATCGTAAAACCCCACTATTTTGCCCTTATATTTTCACATTTTTCCAACGGGGGAGACCCCCGGGCCCCCATTGGCACGTACCTATCTGCATCAGGCATGGGTTATTCAAGTAATGCGCTGTAAATTATTGTGTCTTGTTTCACTAACAAACGCACCAATTGCAGCACAGTCGCTAAAAATTAATTTGGCTTGGTAGGCGACACCCTCTTTTCCCGGAATGGCCCCCCTCCGAATACTGTCCTGGACCCGCGCCCTTGGCGTATTATGAGTACCTATTGAAAATGTGAATGTGACCCACAATACCTTTACAAATGTGTAAACTTAAACATGTTTTTGCATTGCTAGACGTAAATTAATTAATATGAAGTTATATTTCAATCAATAAAAATATTATGAGCGGCCCTTTGGCCTATTGGCTAGGCTATTGTACCTATAGTGTACTGTTCTGTGCACTACATGTATAGCCTAAATAAGACAAATGATAGGAAACTTCGTAGCTATCCCTGTTCGTCTATTGGACTGTTACTACAGAACTTATGTAGCCTATGACATATGTAACTTATACAGAAATGGATATTTATAATAAAAATTGATCAAAAACTTACCTTTATTTAAGCCAACAACACCAGCACTTTCCAGTGATATCCACAGCGACAGTTATAAAACTATTAAAACTAAATAAATAGTAAATATAGGCCTTAGGAAATTCTGAACTTAAATGAGTCTTCACACTTTCACAGTTCACACTCCTCACTCTTCAGTCTTGAATTGTCGAATCGGAGGGTTTTGCTTTTGGAAGGACCGAGGGTAGAATTGGGTCCATTGACAAAAGAAACGTACGGTACCGTACATTGTAACTACATGTCTTCAAGGCCAACTGCCCCATATAACGGAACCCCTAGGGCCTAGTTTTACTTTTTACCTGAAATTGTGCGTATGCACCCTGCACCGTAGGTATATACGACATACGTGTACATTACTATGTGCACGGGGTACATATATACCATTGAATATATATAAATTATGCCTAACTAGATGAGTTGCCCATAGAAATTTAGTAATTGTTTTCAGGGTCCAACTTTGTAAATTGTAAATTATTGAGTAGTGGTACGGACTCTGACTAGTGACTTCCACCCGAAAGTCCCACACGAGTCCCACACTTTCTACATTTTCTGGCCATGCTTCGGAGGGCATGTAAAGCAGGCGGTCCCTTCCTAGTTGAGTAGCTTTATAGGACTAACTCCGCTAGGTTGGCTTAGTAATAGAACAAAAAAGTTGTTATTTATTTATTTATTGTTATTTTCAACTGTTTTAACTAGTCAGTTTAAAGTATTTGCAAATTCTGGCGTATATAGCCTAAAGATACCGTATTTCATTTTGGTGTAGGCCTAGTACTAGGCCTATAAGCTCACACAAAAAACAATCCAATGAGGACTGATCCCGCATGACCACAGACCACTGCTCTATTGAGGATGTTGCGGTCTGCTAGATGACAAACTGTCGCGTTCTTCCCCCCCCCCCTTAACCCATTATACAATTGATGGCTGGACCCAGGCTGGGTAAGTCTCTAGGGTCGACCTTCAGTAGCATGCAGCTAGTCTAGCCATCTAACTAGTTCTCTTCTCTAGCAAATGGATTACTCCTGACCAAGCAATGGAATGGCAATAGGCCTACAATACAGGTCAATAGAAGGGATTGCTGATATCAATATTTTAATGTTAAATTGCCAGTTGATAGGTATGCTTAGGCCTACAACAGAGAATAATACATGAATCAAAGTCGGTATATATGTAGGTACCTACTATAATATATAATAAAATATATACAATACTTGTTAAATAATTATGGACCTATTTGTCTATTTACGTTAAGTATTTAAAGAGTATATATCGTGCCTATAAGTATATGGTAAAGGTGTGTATACAGTCAAGGCCGTAGCCAAGGGGGGGGGGGGGTTCATGGGGTTCAAACCCCCCCCCCCCCCCCCCCAATTGAAATGGCTTGGTACTAGATAGCATCGGATTTTGAGACCAAGAATAAAAACCACTATGTAATGCCCAATGAAATTTCTAACCAATCCCCCCCGGGAAAAAATCCTGGCTACGGCCTTGTATACAGTATACAGGCTATATACCGCCTTTACCGGTATAGCAAAGGTTTTAACTGCCGAACAGCCTTCCGTTTCATAGTCTAGTTCTCTGTACCAACGTGACCAATCCTGATGTTCAGGCCTATAATTAGCACGATAGGTGCATATTCACAGCCCTTGACTGCCGTAGACCAAACCTCGACACCCACAAAAACTTGTGTATGCAAAATGATAACATAATGTAATAGACCTAAGTTAACATCGAAAACCTTTAATTAAACGGGTTACATATAGTTTATATGCCCGCCTGGGTTTATATACCCCTAAGTCCAAGAGTTTATTGATTTTAAACAAGTCTGAAGCCTTAGTTAATGTCCAAGTTAGAAATCGAAACAAGGAAGAATATTAGTCGAAGTGCAAAAATAATTGTATTTTCTAATTCATTTCCTGTGCTTACATAGTAGGTAGGCTAGCCTAATTTTCAAATCGTTCCATCATGTTTAAAGTTTGTGATTATTTTAATGGTATTAATTCAAATTAACTAGTATTTTTAAAAATAAACTTGAGTAAAATTTAAAAACGGCGCAAACGTGAAATCTTAATGCGCATGCTCCTCGACAGAAAGCCTGCGGTATTATAATGTACATTGTTTGCAGAACCTTCATTTCGCAGTATTAGACTATTAGCCCATAAAAGCTATTAAGAATAACTCATGGCAAAAACGAGTTGAGTAATGCTGAGTTATGTGCGCATTCATGCTGCATTAGGCATTATTTTTGCAAAGTTATTATGATATGATTGTTACTTACTCCCATATTGATTCTAGAAGCTAAACCTTAAATTTATCGGTTCTTTTAGGACAATACTCTTATACCATAGTTTTATACTCCAACGAACAATTGGATCCAATCTGACAGCAATGTGTTCGACGAATTCCGATCGATGTGCGAAAGACTCTAAGTGTCTAAGATATTATGTTCATAAATATTTTACTTTACTATCAAATTATTACACCTATTGCTTACCAAGTTATATAGGCCGCAACACTTGAAACGATATTATTTTACGCGTACAGTACCTCGGCTACTAGCCTATGTATAAATTAGTAATTATTTTAAAATGCAATTCTCCTATCAAGCTTGACCATGTTGCACGGTATAGACCCATATGGGTTAATCAATATTTTAAACCTCATCTTAAAAATAATATACAGCATATTCAGTTTCCTACTATAATATATAAGCTTAATATACCTTAGACTGATTAATATTTAATTTCATTTAATGAAGGTGTGGTAGAGGCTTGCATGAATTTTAATTAAAGCTTTACAGTTCATATTGTATACCCCCCTACCCTGCTATTGCGCAGTATGGTTCCAATATTTGATCCGATATGATAGTCTAAGAAAAATTGGAAAGTGTAATACCATAGGTGCCCATTCCATATACGTACAACGTCAACGAAAAATTGAAAAATGACGTCAAAATGACGTAAATTGACGTGGTAGCAGAATTTTTAGTATGTCTTTAATGTCTGCTAAAACGTCATTTTTCAATTTTTCGTTGACGTTGTACGTATATGGAATACCCCCCGTACATTCAGATATTATATAGGTACTGTATAAGCTTCAACATAAACAATCCAAATATTGGTTCGAGTATTAAATTAATATCAAAGTATGCATCAGTAATCAGGGCCATGTTACAACCGATTCATTTATTATTAAAACTTACCTTAGTACCTTTACTATAATATATACTTGAAAATCCCATTAAAATGATAATAAATTATATTAATGAAATTCATATCATACTGAAAGAGAACTCTCAACCAGGGACGGATCCAGTCCATTTGGGGGGGGGGGGTAGTTGTGGGTCAAAATAGGAAAAACATAAAAACATATGTAGGATCGAATAAATTAATTTACAATAGATTTACCAAATTTTTGGAGGGGGTTAGGTTAGGTTACCCCCCCCCCCTATCCTTGCTCTCGACTCTCTGGTCTATGCAATGCACATAACTCGGTTCTCTACCGATTGGACTACTGGCAAAAATTGACAGCTGCAAATGGCATCATGAGAGCGATTTCCTATGATAGAAATAGGTTCCTTTAAAGCCAGAGGAAGCTTGAAAGTAATAGCAAACAAGATTTAGATGACAAACTGACTACAGAGAATCCACACTATCGCTAAAAAAAAATGACGCTTACACCATGGAGCACCATTGTGATTATGCCATTAGAGATTACAGTATAGAAATATTAAACAGGTTGCATTTATTAGACCAGTGAAAGGTAGGTACATAAGGTAAATACTGTGCATAAAAGTGTATTATCTTAATACAGGTAGTACAAAAGCAATACTGAAAGTTTCCCCGGCTTCTTGCCAATTTGAAGGCTAATTAGGGCTTTTAACGATGATAGTAAATGCATAACATTGTAGATTGTTTCAACAACTCCTGAAGTAGATCACCAACATTGAAATAGCCTGAAAACAATAAAAATAAATAGTTATTGAGGAATAAACAACATTATTGCGTATGGAAGGTCAGATTTCATTCTAATCACTCATTGGTGATATAAAAAAATGACCCAATATAAAGCCCAATCCGATCAAAGTTAGGTCCCCTGGTCATAGTTAGGCCTATTTTACCAACGATAATCTGCCCCACGGCGAAGTAAAGATAATCTTTTGGGCTGTCAGGCATTCAGTGAAGCAGCATTTAGCTGTGGTCTGTGGGTGCAGAAAATCTGGCGAATGTTGCGGTAATGATTGAAAATCACATTGGTGAACAGGAGTCGGAAACAGCACAAACTTTTCCAGTTTTGAAAGAGCCACTAAAAAATTAGTAGTTAGTAGTTACAGTTACACAATTAGTGTCATGAACATAAATGGACTTCTACCATTTATAGGCTAGGTATTTTAGAACTCAAGAAATAAAATTTAAATTCATCAATATTATATAGTTTGTAAATAAAAGAAGAAATTATATCTATTTTTTTTGTGTAATTCGGGGAAGTATCTGGAGGATATCTACATACAATATGCTGTCCTCAGCAATTTCAAAAACCACAGCCAATTCAAAAAGAACCACCATGTCAACATTTATTTTTTGAACGGGCAACCCGTTTAGGGAGTTGCCGCGCAAAAAGAATCGATCGGCAGCTATGTTTGAATAGGTGACCAATTGGGCAATTGATGGAATTATTATATTATATTAACTAGGCACTCAGCATGGGTCCGGGGTATTGGTTTCCAAAAGGGTTAAGCGTCTCATGACGTATTCTACAATTCATTCATGCCATGAGACAAGTAGCATACCGGTACAATTATTTAATTATTTTGTTGGGACTTTCGCCTAACTGACTGTTTCTTGTGGGAAGTCTCAGTCTGAAGTTGGCTGGACTTAACCTCGCAAATTTGTTTCTTGTAAAGCATATATAGGGCTGGTAATGTCATGTTCAATGCTACGAACCAACGGCGTAAACGAGGCCATTTGGTTTCTCACACCGGCCATAGTATGGAATTTTGAATGATAGAAGCTCTGTTAACGTTAACCGAGACTCGGACCAAGATACTGCACGTATCAGGCATAGTGACAATCCTTACATAAGTCTGGATCACTGATCATCTCGATCTACAGAAGTACTAAAAATATCGCTTCCGACGCTTCGTCCCATTGCTTTACCAATCTACTCATTACCAATTTTAAGAAGCTTTCTAATGTGGTCTATCTTAGAAGAAATGGGCATCATAAAAATGGTGCAAGTATGTGTGAACGAGTCCAGAGCTAGAGTAAAGGCAGAAGGGGACTTGTCGAATCCTTTCGAAGTTATATCCGGAGTCAAACAAGGAGATGGTCTGTCGCCGTGCCTTTTTGGTTTTGGAGAAGGTCGTTCGAGCAGTGATGTTGGCACCTGGGGGAGTGAAGGTTGGCAGCAAGGTAAAAGTTTTTGGCTGTGCTGATGACTTGGATATTCTAGCTGATAGCATCGAAGAGGCGGAAGCCCTAGTAAATATATTGGAAGAAGCTGCTCAACCTGTCGGGCTCAAAATAAATGCTGAGAAGACCAAGCATCTACAGCTTGCACGTAGACAAGATGCCATTTCAAGCCGTTTTGAAACGGTTAACAATTTCTGCTACCTTGGTTCAATAATGACCAGTGACAATAAAGTAAGTGAAGATGTCAAGAGCCGCATTGGGGCGGCCAGTGACGCATACTTTCAAACTAGACCACTCTTCTCCTCCAGACTTCTCTCGTGGACCACCAAAGCCCGCCTATATAAGACCCTGATCCGACCAGTGTTATTATATGGTGCAGAAGCATGGACACTAACATTAAAAGAGTCTCAAGCGCTTCGAGTATTTGAAAATATAATGCTGCGAAGAATCTATGGTGGAGTGTGGGACCAAGGTAGATGGAGAATTCGGCATAACCACGAGATACACGATCTGTTCGGGTCAGTCGATGTTGTTACGGAGCCCCGAGCCAGGAGACTACAGTGGTTGGGACACGTACAACGAATGGAGAGCGACCGTACGGCCAAGAAAACGTGGGAGGCAAAAATACATGCGCCGAGACCGATAGGAAGACCATGGAGGAGATGGAGGGAACAAACAAAAGAGGACCTCCAGGCAGTTGACTTAGGGCTCCTGGATTGGCAGATCGTCGCAGAGGATCGGGCGAGATGGAGGCGAATTGTGTGTGTGGCCAGAAGTCCCCCAGGGCTGAGCGCGCCATCATAAGTAGTAGTAAGTGAGTAAGTTCTAATGCCATAAGGGATTAAAATAAAGTAAACCTTTTGAAAACTCTGACAACAACTTCATGATCACAAATCGAGTAGGTGAGGTTGAACCATAGAACACTACATAATGTAATTGTACTTAAAGGGTTAATTGTAAGAGTGGGCCGAAAGGCCCAAAATTCGCCCATATGGAAAATAAAGACAATTTTCTTTCTTTCTTTCTAAAGGAGAAATGTATGCAATCGAAACATAGGGAAAATTTACAAATTTATACATTCTAAGTTGATTTAGGTTACTCACATGAGCTTCGTTGGTTTGGTTTGATAAAAATACAACGCTGGGAACTTCATATTATCTTTTTTAGTCTATGATGTTTATTTGATAATGTGGAAGTATTGAGGTAAGCTGGTGGCTTCCGACCATTTGAGCTCTTCTATTGAAAATGGTGTTGGGTTGGAAATTGGAAATGTGCAATTTTGGCATGGCTACTAGACGCCTCGAGAGAAACTTTGAAGACCTATAAAAATCCAAATTACAGCATGTAGGGCTAAATATGAAGCACTTGACAATGAAAGAGGGCATTCTCAGGCAGACTGCATATTTAATACCAAAATAATAAATTATTCTGGTAAATGTTTCCAATATTATTATATTACAGATACTCACATGAAACGAAACGAAGACAATAATTTTTGCTTACAAGTTTACAGCATTTATATTATTTTGTAGGAGGTCGCAGCTTTCATTCAGTCAATCAATTAATCCATCAAGGTGACGGTGTCCAAAGACAAATCTAGAATAGAAACAACACCAATTTAATGCGAGAGCAGACCCAGAGGCGGCTTCAGGGGGTGGAGAACAGGACAATCCCGGGAATCACCCAAGGCCTCGAGCAACCCTAGCAAATTAAAAAAATTTAGATTTCTGTAACCCTATGGCCTATATATTTTTTTACACTTTTGATTTTGATCAATAATTATTTATTAAGGTTATACAACAACATTAAAAAGCATAAAACTAACTAAACTAAACGTGTGCTGCACACGTTAAACGGAGAGGGGAGGGGGCTTCGTTTTATGTATTATGTGACCTAAATTAGTTCCCTGAACTAGTCCAAGCTATAGAGCGGACATTCTTTGATTTATTTCTCCTCCCTGTGACAACCCCTTGAATGATGCAAACCAAGGTCGGCAGTGGTCAGACGTCAGTGGACGCCACAACCATGACAGCCTGCAACGGAAGAACATCAGTCACCCCTGCAAAGTGACAGTATAAAAGTATGCCGTAGTTGATGGGACCTGGAAAGGGGCTTTACTGATACTTACGTTTAAACAATGGAACACTTGGCTAAGTATCTTCTCTGACCTCCCAATCATCTCTTCGTCTATCAATCTAATGCCATTACAGTTTCTATGCTGTACTTTCACGGCATTGACACATTTTTCTGCTTTTACTTCTTCAATTTCTCAATATAAATATAAAAAATAAATATAACTAATATAAGTAACAAGGGGGCAATACTAATAATAACATTTATTTATGTACGCTAAATGCTAATGCCACGACCCGTAATTAAATTAATTCCCTAGTTTAGTACGCCAATGCTATTTTTAATGTTTTAAACATAACAAAAAAAAATAAATAAACAAAGTTGTTCATATAATGATGTAATTACAGATTTATACAGGAATTATCAATATAATTTATGTTTTTACAGTATAATCTAACATTAAACATGTATTTTTATTCATGTATTTAATAAAAAAATATAATAATATTCACAAGAAACAATTAATGTCAGAAAGGGCTGTGTTTCCATGATTCGCTTATGGCACTTGTTCCCGTCTTGCTCTAATAGGAAAGGTATTCCTGGAATTGTCAATTGTTTATTTCCTGGTATTAGTATTGCCCCCCATTCTAGCCCATTCGACCGTCTAGGGCTATTTACAAAAACGGTGACGTGGTAGCAGACATACAAGACTTAGGCGGGGTTTCCACCGACCTCGCATTGCAGAATTGACGGAAATGTTTATTTTCCTCTATACCATAGTTAAAATTGATCAATGATCATACAGTAAAATCACAAACTAAAAAATGGCGTCATGGGATATGTTAAGTACAAACATTTTAATAGAATTCTAATTTCCGCCAATGTCATTTGCATTCTGCAATGAGAGGTCGGTGGAAACGACACCTAAGCCTTGAATGTCTGCTACCACGTCACCATTTTTGTAAATAGCCCTAGCCGGTCGGTGGAATGGGCGCCTAAAAATAATGAGCTGTTTCTGAACTTTTGATTGTAAATATTTGTCGTGGCAGTAGAATTAATATCGAAAAGTAATGCCTTTTTCTGTATATTTTTAACAATTTATATTAAAAAGAGCGGCAAATTTAAAATTTGGATAAGAGGCACTATTGCGTATCTCCATCGTTCTTCCTAAACAGAAATTTTAAATGGCTCCTCAATAGTGGTCGTATTGTGGGTGCCATAAGCCTGCCATAAGGACCGCTCCAGGCATATTATTACAATAATAGGCTACATCACATTAGGCACTTACCTCGTACGCAACGCAATATTTTTTTGTAAAATGCGCACACACTAGGCTTACGTTATCCATTTCTTGACGTTCTTCCAAAGGTCATAGTAGACACTTCAAACCCTAGCCATACCGTATGTAACCCCAGGACAAAACTGCCAGCCTATTTCTATACTGTCGATACATAGCAATCTAATATGGTAGGTAGGCTACCTATGTACCGTACTGCAGTCGTTCAAGACCAAAGTTCAGAAATATCGTTTACCTAAAGTCGCACAGGCCCTAATTCAACTCAATTTATCAAGTTAGGCTATTTAAAAATAACAAGTCAGCCTAGTATGCACTTCTACAGTGTTTTGGGGCAGTATTGGTACAGATTACGTTAGGTAGGTACCTATTAACAAAGCGTTCCATTTTAAGTTTAAAATTGAAAAAAAAAAACAATAATAACTGCCTGCCACTTGTAACTTCATGGGATATGGGCCAAGTTCTCCCTAAATTGACCCTTATAACCACTGACCAGGCTAGGATACTATTACCCACCCCCCAGAACTGGATTGAAAACAGGCTATAGAAAGCGGTTACCATGATTGGGGTATAGCTACCTACAACTTATTTTGAGAAATAGACATGTAATTCTGTACTTTCTAAATCGGTCCATAACCACTAAGCAAGCTAATCAAGGCTAAATGACCCCCCTCCCAGAACTAGAATGCAGCAACTCCTATATAAAATGCCCAAAAAGTATTTGACGCATACGGTACGGCCTACAACAGGATAGGTTATGAATTAAAAAAATCAAAACTTATACTCTCGGGGTCAACCTAAGGAAATGCCTCAGACTTTAAACCCTTTGGTCACACAAGGTTTGGGCCGGTGCATTGACCTGAATACCAATTGCAGCATCAGTGCCAAAATTAATAATTCTAAGTTTACATTGAGTTTGGAAGAACCATGGTGGAGGATAGCTCTCCTGATAGCAGAGGGTTAATATAATGAGACATTTTCTTAGCTTATGTCCACCAGCCAATCTGGCATGATACAACAGAGGTAATAGGCCTCTAAAAACGGCTATGTGCCTAGTGGTTGCAAATAAGTACATTCATATACGTTTGGCGGAGGGACATAAGGGGCTGCACGGACCATGGCCTCGTAGGCAGCTGATATGGTGCTCATCGGTTATTACACACATATGCATTTTGCATCAAGCATAAACCATAGCTCGTCAAGCAATATTTCAAAAACATGCAATGGAAATTTAAGGCAACTGAAATGCTTTCATATACGGGTACTATTCACATATCCCATGTATGTAGCTCTAAAGTGGCTAACTCCGATAAAACAGAAATTTGCCATAAACTTTATTTTCTTTACATTTTTTCCAATGTACAAACATTATACAGTAATATGTCATATACTCGTAACATTATACAGAGTAAATTAGTTTCTCAATTGCCATGGGATATGGGAGTAGTCTCACACAGGAACAACAATTGAAGGCACAAGTGCATGAAGGTGATTTAAGTTGTACAAATTTTCATTATTCTGTTCCCTCACATCCCACGAGATCATTGCTTATTTGAAGTATTTTGCATACAGAAATTAATATGTTAAGGAACATGGTGGAATATGATCAGTTGAAAAATAAATCGGGAGCTACATCCAGTGTCAAAGAAGTTAACATTAAGATGGTAACCGGTATCAGTAAAAACTTTAGAAAACTTTAAAATAAACCAATGATAATATACTCGTATATATCCCATGGCAAATTTAGTTAAAACTCCAAATATGCGAAATACATCAATAAACAGTAAAAGAATATACAATATGCAAACAAAATTTCGATTACTTGGGCTATTTAAGGCAGGTACATTTCATTACTAATGAACAATGACTTCACCTTGGGATATGACGGTAATCATATAATTATAAAGCTTTAATAATGCAATACACGAGTGGACGAAGGAAATTAATTTAATCGGGGCCTTTAAACACTGATTGGTAGGAAACTTAATAGGGAAATTCCAACCGATCCCGCACCATGCCTCACACGATCCAAGTTGTCTGTGTCATAAGCATATTTTACGTCTAAACAGCGCTCTCAGGGTGCAACAGTTTTAAAAATTACGCTCATAATTCTCAAAGTGCACAATCTAATGCCCCTTACGAGCTACTGTACTATTAATGATAATAATTCAGCATAATTAATGCATCGGCGGCATTCGTGCGATACAGCACCAGATGTACACCAGTCGCAGATCAATTTCCTAAGGCGCAGAGTAGCTTCTTATAATGTCATTCTCAAAAGAGGAATCTTCACAACCTGAGCTGTGTGACAACGTAAAAGCTCCTCAAATAAGCTCTTGTCATCAGCGACGAATAGAAGACAATCATATGCATGCATTCACATGGTTATCAGACAATATTCGTCTGAGATCCCAAGCAAATATTACTGTTCAAGTTCAGTCTGGAATGGAGTTAGTGACTGAAGTTCCATATTGGAATTTCCCTAAACACGTCAGTGGACTAACCAGTGCCATGGTCATTGGGCAGCACACCGGTGAATTTAAGAACTGACAATCAAGTGTTCAGTTGCATGGCGGGCCACCGATAGTAACTGAGTCCAACCAAGAGAAGTATAGACTCCAGTGTTCAGAATCCGACTGAAGAGCGAAGAAGAGCCCTGGATTAAGAACTTTCTGTGGTCATCGCTGTTTGGAAAGGCTTATGATACAATGACAGTATACGGACCGACGTCAGGCAGCTAGGTGTCTCAACACTACAAACCACATTCACTTCACTTCACCAAATAGCCTACCTAATTGAAGCCTAAGCACTTCATAATGCATTTTCTTCATTTCCTCTTCTTTCTTCCCACTTCACAGACACTTCACTAGACCTTCAAGACACCAAGCTGCCCGAAGGCATTGATCTTATACTGTCGAAGTTGCAGAACTTATAAAATGCGACCACTTCGGGCTCCCATCCAGTAGTTCTAGCGTGGCTTACAATGCTAATTTAGCACGGTTGTTGAACAATTTAACACAAGAACATATAAATAACTAGATACAGTGTATGGGATTGATAACGCAGGACGAGAATAGTAAGAAGGAGACAAAAATAGAATAATCCTGGGTCACTTAGCATGTAATAAGAAGATAAAGGTACTGCAATCTAGAAATACGGTATACCTCTTTCTACTCAGTGTGATGCTATAGACCTAATATTGGATGTGAATCTTAGACTATAAGACTCAGCATGAACAGGCAAATAGAGGGGCTCGAGATGAAGTGCTATAGCGGGTAGAGGAAGAATCTTATGAGTAGTGATAGCAAGATGGATTGCACATACTGTACGGTGCTAGGCTGGAAAGGCAGATGTACGGTAATGTATTGAGAGGAATTGATCAAAAGTTACGAACAAGAAGAAAATTTAACCAAAGTACTAAATGAACATGGTAGGTCATGGTAGGACAGCCGACCATCATCGTCGTTCTTCTGTCGGGCTATATATACGAGTACATTTCCTGTACTCAGCTGCAATAGTTGGTCCGCCATACAACTCTTACACTTAACGGTCTTATCGCAACAATCGACTCCAAACACCTCGTCGCATTCCAAACTAAAGTTAAACTAGCCTTTGAAGAACTTAGAGGCTAGCCGTTACTCATTTTGCGAAGCAATCTTATTGAAAACAAGTTAGAAGAAGTCCCAGCCCCTTAAAACGACCTTACCTGGCATATATCGCAAACTGTACGCAACAGCAACCGATGAACCAACTCGGTACTGAAGCTATCGAACCTTAGCAAAAATAGACAGTATAGCTCCGGGAGTGGAGGCAAAAGATCCAGCAAATCGAGAACGGGACCGCAGCCTTCAAAACTGCTGTAGCCTAAGGAATGCTGAAGAGACGTAGAATATGCATTGATACAAAACAACACAGACTGCGTAAGGCATGCGGCATAGGATCTGCCCACTTTCCCATTCCAAGCTTCCTACTAAACTAGGTGTCTAAGTGCCTTCTACCAAAAATTCGATATAGTGTTCCAGACTTGACACAGCTAGCCGGCGCGTGAATATTGTTAACTCGTGTTCAAAATACAATTTTGTGCCCTCCCCGTAATTCCTCGCTTGCGGTTAAATTAACCCTTAATTAACTGGTCACTTGAGGTCCAGCGAGGTGCTTGATTCACCACTGCTCAGTTACGCGTGCCGTATGAGGCCTTTGTGCTTCCATCTATAATGTCAACTGGTTGGCCTTAGCTCCCACGCTGGGTGGTTTACATTTTACTGAACAAGCAAGAACATCAATAAACAGTAAAAGAATATACAATATGCAAACAAAATTTCGATTACTTGGGCTATTTAAGGCAGGTACATTTCATTACTAATGAACAATGACTTCACCTTGGGATTGACTGTAATTATATAATTATAAAGCTTTAATAATGCAATACACGAGTGGACGAAGGAAATTAATTTAAAGTTGATTATTTATTGCATAAAATGAAGAAATGAAGGTGTTTTCTGTGTCATGGCAGCCTACTGTGATCAGAAATATGAAACACTGGTGTTTTACTCAAAAAAGATAGCATACAGTGCCGTAAATGCATTGAGAAGGGCAGCCTAAAGCAGCAAAAACTCAAAACTACGATAATGTTTGTAATACCTTTATCTACTCGTGTATTAAATTATTGCATTGAGTAATAATTATTACAATTATCAAGGCAGGCGAAAATGTAGGCCTATAGCCTAGGATAATCTCACAATCCCATACAGTAAGGAGAATCAGGAGCGCCGGGTTTTAAAATTTGGGTGAGGCAAAGCTATAGCCAAAATTTTAAGTTTTCAATTGACCAGGCAAAGCGACACACTGACCAGAGATAACCTAATTGGCGTAAAAGGTTTTGATAGTTTTCCTCAGAATTAAATTTTTTGGTTTTATTAAATATTCAAAACAATTAAGATTGCTCATTTACAAAATATTGTAAATGTTGGTAAGAAGTGAGGATTAAACAGCGGTTGATAGCAAAAAGGGCATATTTACCGGATGGGCAAAAACGTACATCTCCCCCCCCCCCCCCAATTTGGTGCTCCTGGGGTGAGCAATAATTATCACATTCAGTTTTTTTATAAACAATGAACAACAATGTACGATATATCTCCAGTCAATTAAAGTATACACACTTGGTCTCCCAACAATGTTACGATATCAGCACACTTTAAACAATTTGCACCATACCATTTGAACAGCAGACAAAAATAAATCAAAAAGAAAACTCTTACACATTAAATACAGTAGATCTTCACAGATGGTTATAGGCAGACAAAATTTCAGTGTCCTCAACCCATTTCAAGGGTTCAAAGGGGGGCACTAAACTCCATAGACGACCAGCGGGACCGCTTTCATAGTTGATGAAAAGGAAAGAACATGGAGGAATGGTGGCAGGACGGCAAAAGATAATACAAATAAGGTGGTATACAAGTTACAATTGAATAAAATGAAACAATGTTTCCGATTCGCATCATATTACTTTTGAACCATTATAAACATCATATTCACCAATACCGCAACTGGTACCATATGCTATCAGCTAATGTTAAATGGTCATATCAAAGTCCCAAGTTAAAACCCCCAACTATCCATACTGAGTACGCTTCATTATAATGCCTCCCAAAAAACTTTTTACAATAACATTTGAACTTCTCTAACTCCATTCCTGCCCAATCTCTGCAATCAGGTAAGGTCTTGAGGATCTAGTCTTTATGGCATGGCAGCCAATATTTTTGTTTTGCGTGGCTTTTAAGAAGAAAAAATCTGTACATTTGCCCAGCTAGTCGTCATAAAAAGGGGACAAAACCATCAGTAGCTTCTTACACAATTATTATTATTAGAGGAAATTTCGTTATAAGTTTTACGTAATTACATTCTCATCGATCTATCCTTGAAGTATCGGACATTACAGTTTATTAGTTTAATATATATTTAATATATTGTATACCAAAGTCATTAAATTGGATTGACTACGGTACTCGAAAATTTTTATTGGGAGACGATACAGCGATGATACTATTTTAAAAAAACCTGCACCTGATTAAAATTATTAATTTATTTTTCCCCTTTCAGCACTGGCTTTTGTCAGTTTCGTGATGGGCTCATAGTGTCTTCCTGCTCGATCGTGCGCATGCGGATTCTTAATATACTACAAACTGTCTCGTGAAAACTCCCTGCGTGCTCCAAAATGGAATTTTCAATTATTCTCTGGCCTACTTTGACTGGATTTGTGACACATACAGAAAGATCTAAAGGATACTTTATAGGACAAATTGTAGAGTAGAATTGACCATAAGTAGCCTATTGTGCAAATCGATCGCGACCGAATTTGGTAATTATTTTCAACTAGCCTTGCCCACCAACACATTATGCACCTCGCACAAAGTAGTGGAGAAATTTTCAGGCGTTCAAATGCGAACACGCACGATCGAGTGTTGACAGGGCTGCACGGTAAATACAATGCAAATTGAAATAAGAGACATTCTAGTCCATTAAGAGGATATGCTATCGAAATCGCTGTTCAGACCTCTTTGGTTCTGGAGTTTTGACCCACCAGAATTATGTTAATTGTAACGGCCACTCTTCCTTGGAAGCATGAAACATCAATATAGATTTTCCATGCGATGGAATTTTAATTTTAAGGCTCAGAATTTTATTAAAAAATTACAAAATAGCGCAATATTCAGAAAGGGTTCTGGAAAATGCAATCTTACCTTCAGTGGAAGAGAGATGCTTTGCATGTTAATATTAGCTAATGGTCTATATCTACATTATTAGTGTGCTATTTTCCACGATTTTGCCATAAAAACCATGATATTTAAAAATTTGTTATTTTTGTTTACAATTGGACCTGAAACCAAATAATATTTTGCACCCCAAAATGTATCGCAGTAGTTCCGAGATATTCCGCCGAATTTGCAGCGCTCTTGTTGCTGCCACGAATGTGAACGAGTATACTGCCACGAATGTAAATAATAAACAAATTACTTTTTGTGCATGAATTGAATCAAATATTATCTTGTTCTGTGAATTGTAAGTTCGATTTTGATTAAATTACTGTTGTGAGCATCATGGCAAAACGAAAGACTAAAACGGAGTACAACAAGAAGAGTAAAATGAATTTAAAAAAGTGTTCTGTGGCATTTCAAGCCATGAAATTACTAATCGTGCCAGGTTGTTGTGTTGTTGCTTGGTAGCAAAAGGCTGATTTGAATTCGGTCCTAATGTCTCGAATAAATGTCTGCTCCCGCTGTACTGCAGCTGAAGTTATACACTCGACCTTCTTCGGCTCTTCGCCTACCTTCTTTTTAAAAGACTACACTGTTCCACACTCACGTATAGCTTGATTCAGTCGATTGTATACTACACCATTTGCAAAAAAAATTACTTTGGGTATGAGCCAGTGGCCGAAACTTGTGCAAATCCTGTAAAATATCTTGTAGCGTGTTGATGGACATCCGAGTGGACAAGGGAATTTAAACATGATGGAAGCAAACCCTTGGCTATTTTAAACAAATGTCATGCCTTCGAAGAAAATAGATTCCTCGACTCATGACTGCCACCTCTGCATCCCGGTTCCTTCTGGCATCTCTAGGTTTATTTAGGATAATACGCATAGGCATAGCTTCTGTAGAGCGTCAAGCACGGAGCGGTTCGCCGGATAAAACACTGTTATACAGTAGCTGTAGTGCGGCCGAATTAAGGAGTTGAACAAAGTGACTTTAGTGGTACATGGTAGAAGGAATTACACCTTACGAAGGAGCGACATTTTGCATTTTGTTTTACTTGTGACCGTCTCATAGTTCAAATTTAAGGTAAGGCGAGAATCAATGAGTATTCCAAGATACTTGTAGGATTTGACCCATTCTATCACCACCAAGAACCAACTTTTCCAAACACTCCATAGCTCTCGAACTAATAACCATCGCCTTCGATTTTTAATATTAAACACCATCTAGTAATGAAATTCAGTTCCGCATTCATCTTCGAAGTTAATTCTACTAGGTTTTTTCCCGCCAAGTAGATCAGCATATCAGCAAAGAAATGCTTAACACATTCCAGCAAGAACAGTTCATTGATAAAGAGAACAAACAGTAATGGTCTGAATTTACTTCCTTGAACTTCACCGCAGTCGTGGGTATTAACACGCGGCCTTTTGTGGGGCACAGTGAGGCAAGCCAAAAAATATGATTCTGTATGTTAAATATTAGGCTATGACCGTGCATTTTAATTTTTGCTTTCCAATTTATACGTAGTATAAGGAAAGCTTTGTGACGGTCAACATTTCAGCGGATTTAAGCGTTTTGATGTCCCAGGAACCCAAAAGTGGGTTTTACGAAATGTCTGGCTATCTGTCGATTTCCGGGCAAACTATTCCGTCGATTTTGGTGAAATTTGGCACGTAGGCTTACAAAAATCATACCTCGAGATGATTTTCATTTCTATTTTGGGCTAACTTTATTTGGGGGGGTATTCTCAAAAACGTTATTAATGTTAACAAAATGCAGTGGGTCGCTTGCCCCTTGGTAGTTTGCTTCTGGGGGTAAAAAAAAAAAAATTTCAGCGGAATCTTTCTGTCGATGAATTCTACCCTCAGGTATGTTTTAGGTGTTCAATAGAGTAACAAAGCCAAACAGGTTGCTTTCCTAAAAATATTTGCTTCTGTGCAAAAAATTATTTTTTGAAGAAATTATGGAAAAATCACGCTCCAATACATTGCGTGCCGTGTCATTGTTACTACTGTTACAATGTAATGGTCTGTTCGTTCCAGAATATGCAATTGAGTTTTAAGGGGTTGTCAATATATAGATGTCCCCCCCCCCCCCTAGGCATCCGAAATTTATCCATGAGGAAATTATTTACTATGAAATTACACATTGTCTATCTACTAATTTACAAATTGGAAAGCATGTTTGCATTATATCAAAAATTTATTTTTGTCGCTTACACCCATGCAGGCCTTTTTTTTTACGGCGCCTCATCCCTCCCACGGGGTCAGTGGCACGGATCTTATTCTTCCAGGTGTTTCGGTTTTTGGAATCAATCATATCCGGCGAGAGACCGAAGGTTCTGAGGTCCTCTCTCACTTTCGTTACAA
Source organism: Psococerastis gibbosa (assembly GCA_963971405.1). NCBI lineage: Eukaryota > Metazoa > Arthropoda > Insecta > Psocodea > Psocidae > Psococerastis > Psococerastis gibbosa. The sequence continues at coordinate 1,584,921 of OZ020485.1, forward strand.
GGGACATCCTCGGTCGTCCTATAGGTCTTGGGCCCTCTACCTTGCAGTCCCTTACACGTTGTTGCAGGTGTCCATCTTCTCTTCTTAACGTATGGCCCCACCACGCCAGTCTTCGTTCCCTGACTTTATCGGTGATCGGTGCTACTTGCATCTCCGCCCGGATGCCCTCGTTTCTCCTCCTGCCTGTTAATTTGTAACCCAGATATTAACGCAACATGCGTATCCCAGCCACATGCAGCAATTGCTCTTTCTCCTCCGCAATGGCCAGCACTCCGCAATGGCCAGCACTCCGCTCGGTAGGTCATACACGGTCTCACCACTGTAGCGGGTAGTTTTTAAAAATGGCTCTTAGGCAACCCCCGCTCTGCGGGTAGCTCATCGGTAGGCAGGGCGTAGATTCTAGTGAATCAACCTAAGGCCTAATAAAATAAAATGTGGTACGGGTCATAATAAATATATTAATTAACCTATCTAACATTTCAAAATACAAATTATACCGGGTGTTAGTAAGTTACAATATTAAAAATCTTAAAAGTCTAAAATCATTAAAGTTGATTTTTGTTAATTATTTATTGATTATTCTTCAAAATTAATATAAGTAAAATAAAGGAGTGAATACACCCACCGGAGTAATCCATCGGCTCTACTTCTTGTTCCTCCCAATATCGAGGACACCGGAAATGTCCACCTTTGGTAACCCCGGTTACTTAATTTCTATCCTTCCCTGGCACGATGGTCATATAAAATAAAGCTGCTGGAACTTGGAAGTGGGTGGATTTGGTGGGAAGGAAAAAGGGGGCCCTCCCCCTGCGCACACGGACTTAGCGTTGCCTCTGAGGAACAAAATATGAATGGTTAGGTTTAACGAGGAAGGTTAACTTACATAAACTGAAGTGCTACTTGGTCAATATTATATGTTTTGGAATGCTGCTTAAACTTAGGATAAAATAACTGTAACTTTTAATATGAAAAGGCTGAATTTACTGAAATAATTGAAAATAATTACGAACCATTCTTCTGTGGTTGATGGCTGAATAATAAATGGCAAAATGGCGTCTCGTGAAAAGGGAAATTTTATGTCCATTGGCGCGAAGGGAGAACGTGTCGGAAGACGGAAGGCGGGAAATAGTTGGGATATAGTTCCAAGGCACTAGGGGTTAAATGAAAATGAAAAGAAGAATATCGTCGCACCAAGGCTTGGTGCGGCGTAGAAATAACGGGGAAAACCCGTTACAATCGCGTAAAACCCATGACACGAACGTGGCCGGAAAGGCGACTTCGTTGAGACAACAAAACAAGTAGAAAGGGTAAAACAACCAAACAAGAGCAAAACGGGAAATGGGCGCCAGCCAGAGAGGAACTCTGACAAAGAGACAGCAGTGAAAGGGAAAGGACGGGAAAAGACCATGGTGCGGGAAGGAGTACAAAAATTACACTAAAAACGCGTCACACGCGTAAAACAAAAAAATGTTTCAGCGTGTGTACAATAAAAGGCATAATATGTGAACAATACAAGACAACACAAAATGCAATGAACAATCGGAAACGCGCATCGCGCGTAAAACAATAAAAAAATTAAGGACCCGTAACAAGTATGGAATAACATCAAAAGAGAAAAAGGCAAATGAAATTGTAAACACTTGGGAACGAACAAAATCGAAATCCTCAAGAATAAGAACTTAAGAACTAGCCTATGCGAAAAATCAAAGAAACCAGCGATGCTTCATAAATGAGCCAATCGAACAAAAACTAATATTAAAGGGTTAAAAGATGTGGAACTAACGCTATTAATTCTAAAAACAAAAGAGTAAATTTAGACACAAACAGGTCTAAGTTGAGACACCGGCCATTTCCCCGCCGGCTCGCCGTTTAACTTCTGCAAGCTGTATTGGGTGTCCGAGAGTTTTTCAGCGACTTGAAATGGTCCAATGTATTTGGGACAAAATTTCTTCGTAATATCTTTGGCCGCCGAAGACAGAGCATGGTTGAGTCGCCACACCATTGTTCCCACAGTCAAAATAAGAGGCTTACGTTTCGTATTGTACGCCTCTGCTTGAGCATGTTTAGCTCGATTATGTGTGGTTATTATGGAGGCGTATATTTCCTTAAGTTCACCTTGTAAAGCTTCATCATAGACTGGGGCATCAAATAACGCCAGGTCGGCGTGGTTGAGATTGGTCACAGCGTCCTGAAAGGCAGGGAGCTCACGACCAAGGAAGAGTTTTGCAGGGGAAAAACCTGTGGCGTCGCAGACAGTGGCTCGTAAGGCATAAGTCACCAGAGGTAAGTAACGCGACCATGTTTTATGATTTTCTGTGCTGAATATGGCCAGCACCGTCTTCAAAGTCCTTATCCAGCGCTCGGTGGGGTTTGCCGATGGGAAATAATGGGGAATAAACCTTAGCTTCGAATTGTATGTCCCACAGAATTCCTTAAAAGCGCTAGAGGTGAACTGAGAGCCATTGTCGGATAGCCATGCCGATGGCGGTCCGTACTGGTACACAACATGTGTGGTCAGAGCGGAGATAATTTTTACGGCTGTAATATGAGTTATAGGAACTGAGACAACCCAACGAGTACATGCTTCGACCGCAACCAAGATATATTGATAGGCCTGTGATTTAGGAAGAGGACCCACTAGATCGATGTACCACAGAGCTCCAGGCTTCAGCATGGGCGGTTTAACCGTCATTAGCCCAGTGGGCGGCTTGTTACTGGCCTTGAACTGCTGACATGGGAAACATGCTTGAACGTAGCGACGAACGTCACTTGCTAGACATGGCCAATAATATAAATTTCGAATGCGTTTTGTAGTCTTGTTATGATTCATGTGTCCCCCTTGGGGAGTATCATGGTATTCCTTAATGATGTCAAGACGAACATCAGTGGGTACAACTAAGCGAAGGTCGGAACCTACCAACTTATACAAAAACTCATCCCGGAATGTAAAAAGCGGGTAATCTTGCGGGGTTTTAGACACTTTGCCCCTCAAATCGTGGTACCAGGTATCATTAGAATTTTTAATTCTTTCGGGATACAAAGTAGAAGGAATCGGTACAAAAGCTGCTGCCATGATTGAAACGCGAGAAAGAGCGTCAGGGACAACATTAAGGCTACCTTTTCGATGTACTACATCGAAATCGTATTGTGCCAAGGTCGTGATCCAACGGCTGACTCTACCTGAGGGTGTGTCCAACTTGCTGAGCCAGCGAAGCGCTTCATGATCGGTAATGACCGTAAAACGTGTCCCATAGAGGTATTGACGAAACGAAGTAATACCATGGATGACCGCAAGAAGCTCCTTTTCCGTCACGGAGTAGTTGCGCTGAGCCGGACCCAGAGTCTTCGAGGTATACGCCACAACCCTTTCCTGTCCATCGATCATTTGTGTAAGAACGCCTCCCAAAGCAACATCTGAAGCGTCTACTGCCAAAGTAAAAGGGAGATCAAAACGAGGGCACGCCAAGATTGGCTTGCTAATCAGTTTATCCTTTAGGGTTTCGAATGCCAACCGTTCCTCGTTGCCCCAAAGGAAAGGCGTGTCTTTCCGCAACAAATTGTTCAAAGGGCGCGCCACATCTGAGAATTGGTCGATAAACCGCCGATACCAGCCAGCCAAACCAAGGAAAGCTCGGACTTCACGCTGATTTCGGGGTGTGGGGTACCGGGATATTGCCGTGATTTTGTCCTCCGACATTTTGATATCTCCACCACCGACAACGTATCCCAAATATTCTGTTTCCGCCGAGAGAAACTTGGATTTTTTCCAGTTCAACTGGAGGTCAGCATTGCGTAGCAACTCAAGAACTATATTAACGTGGCGGACATGTTCGTCAAAGGTGGCGCTGTAGATGCATAGGTCATCCAAGTAGGTGAAGGCGAAGGCCTGAGCAGGTCGTAGAATTTTTTCCAGGATGGCCTGGAATGAGCCGGGCAGTGTGGCTAGGCCAAATGGCGCGTAGACCCATTCAAAGTGACCCATGGATGCAACCGTAAATGCAGTCATGTATCTCGACGAGGCTTCTAGGCGCACCTGATGGAAGCCCTGTAATAAATCTAGAGTCGTTAGGAACTGAGCATCCTTCAACTTATCTAACAAATCATGGATGCGTGGAAGTGGCTGCCCCGATGTTCGGCAAGCCTTGTTGGCATCTCGGTAATCCACGCAGATACGGTGACTGCCATCCTTCTTCCGCGCCAGAACCAAACGTGAACTCCAAGGGCTGTCCGAATATTGAATTATTCCCTTGTCAAGGAGTTTTTGAATTTCTTCTTTCACATACTCCATGATTGGCGGAGAAAATGTGGAATAACGGTGTTTCACGGGAGCAATGTCCGTGCGAGGGTACAGTCTGTGCTCACCTACGTTACATTGTCCCGGAGAGTCAGCGAAACGCACCTTCCAATGTCGCAGGAGCTCATTGAATTCTTTAGATTGATCATCGGAAAGTATCGGATGATTAAAAACAATATCTGTGTGAGCTTCCGGAGGTGCCAGAGGGCTCACAGCGTCGTGTACATCTGGATCGAGGTCAGCTGATGACGCTTCAATGGCTAGGTGAAGGGAGTCCAACTGATGGAGCCTAGCTCGAACAGGGGACCCTTGAACTAGAAAAATCACAGCATCCTCGGTAAATTGTAATGTGGCCTGTAATTCTCTCAATGTATTGACGCCAATGATACAGTCCTGCGCCAAATTTGCCACAAATAGGCATCTGCCGAACCATGTCGCGGGAGTCTCATCCGTCTCGATGACCAAATGAAGATCTGCCTCCGCAACTAGCCCAGAGTGAGCCCCATTAGCCACTACAATCATTCCATTACGAGGGCGAATGGTAAACCCCAAAGCTTCCAGCTGAGGAATCAGCCTGGCTGATAACGCCGTGTCGGTACAACCGGTGTCAACCAGGGAAGTCAAGGACAGAGACGAACATTGTCCTGCAATGGCCAATTTCAAATAAAAACGTTGGTGTTCAGGTTCTCTGGAGGGAATTCCTGCTGCGTCTGCCTGAGGTAGCTGAGGCGAGCCGGAGCCCGTTGAAGCTTCTGCGACTGCCAAAGCACGCTGTGCCTCTGCCAAAAGCCGCTGCATGTCATGAACTTTTTGGCGTAAGCCGCTAACATCTTTTCGAGAGCATGTAGGGCATGAAGCAAATGTCGTACTAGATGCACCACATCGGAAACAAAAAGGACGAGCCGTTGTCGGACAGTCTGAAGAGCCATGACTATTCGATTTACAGCCCGCGCAAGATCGTTTTGCCATAGCCCGTGGAGGGGGTCCCTTCTTCTTAATAAGAGTTTTAGACAAACCTGAGTTGTTCGGAGACGCTGATTCCATTTGTGAAGTTGGCCTTTGAATCAGGGGGGCAACCGGTTCAACCACTGGTTCAATCGGTGCTAGCTTGCTGGTAGTTGGTCGTTGGGAATTCCTTCGCCGCTCGGCATCGCCATATAAAGGGTGGGCAAGGAGTTCTTCAGTCGGAGCTACGTAGGTGTTTTTCCGCTCCATTGCAATCTCCAGCGAGCGCGCATGGCGCTCTAGGTCTTGCATCGTCAGGTTCTCTGGGGAGACGCGGAGAGAAAGCCTTTCAAAAAGGCGTGGGTGGCAGTTCTCCCAGAGAAGAGAAACAATTTCCTCTTGCGGAAGAGGTCTGGCCAAATCATTGTTCAGCAGACAAATAAAGGTGGAAAATTCCGCGAATGATTCTTTCGGACCCTGTTTGCGGGAATATAGGTTTGCCCGCTTTGTGAGGTCGCTTTCAGTAGAGCCATAAGTCAGTTTCATATCACCTAACAGGGTAGGCCAGTCCTGATATAAGTGTTTCCGCAGACGGAACCATTGGGCCGCTGGGCCACTTAATGCCTGTCCGACTACGCGAACCTTGTCAGGAAACGATAAGGGTAAAGAAGAAAAAAGGTCCTCAATACGTCGAGCAAACAATTCAAAACTTTCAGAGGGCCTGCCGGAGAAAGAAATGGATCGAGCCGCGAGCTCTTGGAATACCTCCTTTAGAGCCCGGTGTGACGTGCTGGACGAATTGGTAAAGGTGTCACAGATTTTGGAAAGAGTTGCCTCAAAGGTGGCCACTAGCAAAGCAGAAGGGTCTGCAGCTGGAGTTGGAATCGGCACCATAGACGAAATGGGCAAAGCGGAACCACCCGAAAATGGTCCACTGTTAGAAGACGAGGGCACCGTTACTATTGGGAGAGAAACGTTGTGCGTAACCGGCAATGAGGGTCTTCTAGGAGGAGACGGGTCCCGGGAAGGAATATTCCCACTGCCCGAAAATGAGCCATCGGGATCACTAGCTTGTAGTCTGCGAGGTATATCACCTGTAGTGGACACATGGTTGCGAATACGACGGCGTAAAGCCGCTATGCTACCCTCTGATGATAGCCCTAAATCAGTAGCAATATCGATCAGCTCGTCAAACGAAACGAGCTGCAGCTGGCGACTAATGCCGCAAAATCCTGTATTGAATTGGTTCATATTTATCAAATAGCGTGGGGATACAGCCCCCTTAATCTAATCCACCAGAAAATAAAATAAAAATTAGAATAACATATAACCAGGAAAGTGTGCAACAGGGAAAAACATCCAGACGGTACAATTGAAAACAAACCTAAACCAGCAAAAAGTACTCACCAAATCCCACATTTGGAATCATAAACAAAAAGGACCGGAAAAGAACAGGGCAGGAAAAGAACAAAAGAAAACCTTTAAAAAGGGACACTAAAAACTCTGGAAGACCGTCGACTGTCTCCAAGAACCTCACCGTGTCGAAGGTGAAAACGGTAACCCCGCGCGAAGGTACCTAAGGAAAAGACTGAGAGTCTGGAAATATTCATAGGAAATAACTACGCAGGTGGAAGAAGTTAACTGATAGTACCTACGTGACAATCCGTGACCGAAAACTAACATGACTGTCAACTACAATCCCTGCAAGAACGGGGTGTGAGGCCTTCCACCTGGGCGGAAACCCTAAAACAGAGAGACTGGTAAAACAAACTGAAGTGGATACAAGAGAAAAAAAATATCTATCATAAAACATTATGCTACTTCAGTCAAATAAATGCGAAACCGTGGCGAGACTATAGAAGAATTACGAAATAGGGAAAACTGAACATCGAAACTACCTAGCTAGTACACTAACATAGAGCATAGCTGGAGAAACACATTCATTCACAAAACAAATTAAATTACCACCAGTACTTTCTAATGAGAACCCCCCCAAAACTAGAGACCCATGTCAAAAGTAAAGTAGTGGCTAGCATAGAATGCCATAATAGTGAAAAAATAAAAATAAAAACCCAATTCTTTACAACAGTTTTCAAATTGTACCGACCCAACAATAAAAGTAGAAACATTATTCCCTGAAACAAAAATCTTGTACCTACAAGCATTAAATAAAATCTTACAACTAGCTGAAAGAAAGTGCCGACAGAAACATTAAAATATTCATTGTCACACAAAAACCATAAATGAAAGTAATCATGTTGTTTGCCAAGGAGGTTAAAATGATCTTCTCAATATTTGAAAAGTAATAGGAAGGCATATTTGCCGTAATGTTTGAGAAACAAAAAAACTAAATAATTTTGTGAATTGTAATGACCACGTACCTTAAAAGCGCAACAAATATCACAAAGCACTACACGGCACACCCATCCCAATGATACAATTTTTTAACTTAAAGCCAAAATTGAATATTATAAAATATTTTTGAAATAAAGACAATTATTGTCAACAATAAAATCAAAACAAGCGCCATTTTCTTAAACATTAAATATCGAAATCCTAGTAGGGAAATTTGTCATCATGTTTGTCGCCAAAATGCGAAAACAAACTTTTACATTATAAGAAAATAAAATGGCGGATAAAAATTAAAATTTCAGAAGTCAAACTAATATGAAAAATGACACGTGTGAAGAGAAAATTAAGTAACAATACACACAAGTAACCTGAAAAAGTTAGAAATAGAATTATAACATAGGATATAGGGTGCCAAATGTGCCATGAAATTCTGATGCACTAACTTACTGACATTTATTATTATCACAAACTGGAAAAAGTTCAAAACGTTATGTTAAAATAGACGATGTACGTTGGGCGCCAAATGTAGCGGGTAGTTTTTAAAAATGGCTCTTAGGCAACCCCCGCTCTGCGGGTAGCTCATCGGTAGGCAGGGCGTAGATTCTAGTGAATCAACCTAAGGCCTAATAAAATAAAATGTGGTACGGGTCATAATAAATATATTAATTAACCTATCTAACATTTCAAAATACAAATTATACCGGGTGTTAGTAAGTTACAATATTAAAAATCTTAAAAGTCTAAAATCATTAAAGTTGATTTTTGTTAATTATTTATTGATTATTCTTCAAAATTAATATAAGTAAAATAAAGGAGTGAATACACCCACCGGAGTAATCCATCGGCTCTACTTCTTGTTCCTCCCAATATCGAGGACACCGGAAATGTCCACCTTTGGTAACCCCGGTTACTTAATTTCTATCCTTCCCTGGCACGATGGTCATATAAAATAAAGCTGCTGGAACTTGGAAGTGGGTGGATTTGGTGGGAAGGAAAAAGGGGGCCCTCCCCCTGCGCACACGGACTTAGCGTTGCCTCTGAGGAACAAAATATGAATGGTTAGGTTTAACGAGGAAGGTTAACTTACATAAACTGAAGTGCTACTTGGTCAATATTATATGTTTTGGAATGCTGCTTAAACTTAGGATAAAATAACTGTAACTTTTAATATGAAAAGGCTGAATTTACTGAAATAATTGAAAATAATTACGAACCATTCTTCTGTGGTTGATGGCTGAATAATAAATGGCAAAATGGCGTCTCGTGAAAAGGGAAATTTTATGTCCATTGGCGCGAAGGGAGAACGTGTCGGAAGACGGAAGGCGGGAAATAGTTGGGATATAGTTCCAAGGCACTAGGGGTTAAATGACAATGAAAAGAAGAATATCGTCGCACCAAGGCTTGGTGCGGCGTAGAAATAACGGGGAAAACCCGTTACACCACTTGCTTGTACGTATATGCGGAATTTGATTTGAATTTTTCGGCATTCTCCTATCCTTCAAGATCTCCGCCATATCTCGCCACTTGGCCCAACCTGAGGTTACCCGTACTTTTACATCGTCTTCACAGCCGCCATTCTCGCGTAACGTTGCTCGTAGATATTTGAATGTCTTGGCCTTCTCTAGGTTTTGGTTATCTACTTTTATCGATCCAGGTTCCTGGCTTATGCATTCCATGTACTCTGTTTTCTTGCGATTCACTTTAAGCCCCTGGCGCTCCACCGTTTCCACCCACAGTCTGAGAGTACTCTCGACATCTTCTCGCTAGTCTCCTACCAGGAGGATATCATCAACGAAGAGAAGGCTTTCTGGCGCTTGCCCTTGCATCTGCCTGGTCACTACGTCCATTATGAGAACGAACAACAGCGGTTCAAGGTTGACCCCTGATGCAACCCATAAGTTACTGGGAAGGTGTAACCGACCCCTGCCGCACTACGCACTCGTACATATTCTTTATTAGCCTTATATAGCTTTGCGGAACTCGTCTCTCTTCCAACACATCCCAGATTAAACTTCTCGGTATTCTATCATAGGCTTTTTCCACGTCCACGAACACAATGAACAGGTTTTTTCTTTTCTCGATGTTTTTCTAGCAGAGTCCTTGCAATGTGTCGTATATTCCATCTGTAGTTCCTCGACCTGGCATGAATCCTAGTTGGTTTTTGGAGATGGTCTCATTTATTTGGCTACTAGTGGGGTCACAGGTGGCAGATAGCGAATATAACGCATAAGCAGTCCCCGACCAAGCAGCGGCATAATCAGAGGGTGTGGTAACAAATCTGGTGGTGCAGGCTTGTCTAGGGAAAGCCACTAGAACCCGACGTATACTTTGTGACGGGGCGAATAGTTGCCGCCACTAAATAAGCAACCACTACTAAGGTACTCATCTGTCATGGGGTTGGCCCCGAAGGTGAATGAACTCAATGAAGAGTCAACGGCATAAAAATGCAGAAGGCAACGAAAAACCACTGTTAGAAGGCATGTCAAAGTACACTCGATACTCTACATACTTGACTTCGTTTTCGAATGGAAAATAGCCAACACAATGCATTAAAATGGTCGAATATTTGCGCTACAGTGATTTTTTTAAACATTATTGATATGCTCTGATAATTTTTTTTCGGATTTTCAATTATTCGTTTATTTATTTATTAAGTTTTTAAATTATTATATTAACTCAAACATCCTGGGGGGGGGGGGGCTTGACAAGTACCTGGGGGTCGCTATGCCCCCCTAACTACGCCAATGTATAGCAATCTAGCTGAGTACGTCTATCGAAAATAGGCAACAACAAATTTTAGAAAGTTGGTTATTATGACTTAGTCGCCACTGGTAGTATGAAACAGTGCACCCGCCACTGCTGGAGCAAAAATCAATCCTGAGATTCGAATAAAATCTTCCGAGTTCCTACTTCCTTGGGCTGGGTCTAGCAGCCTGCGGGTCGCAGGTATAAAGACCATTCAGCGAAGCAGCAGGGGGTGATGCCTCCCCTACCTTTACAGTTTACACTTTACAGCCGTGAGCCGTTGGCTCAGGGTCATCTTTGTTTTGCCAGATAGTGTCACTAGAATTAACTATTTATTAGCAGAACATTATTAATGTTTTTGTTAAATATTTTTATATTGCCTCTATTATTTTTAAATAATATACATTTAATTTAAACTAGAAACTTAAATAGTGAAGAAAAATATTTCGTTTTTTTTTCTTCATATTTTCATCTGTGGTCTGTCCGAAATTTTTCCTACGTATTATATCCTCTTAATAATTACGGTAATTAACCGGCTTCGGTGGCGTAGCGGTAGCGCGTTTGTACTTGTGAAAGTCTCACTACACACTATGCGATCGGATACGTGCCGTAACTTGACGTAAATTAGGCGCCTGAAGTAGTATACCGAATGTATATATTAAATTGTAGCCTATGCGATTAATCATTAAAAAGGAAAAACATCACAATAATCGGGGTATTCACTATCCGGTATTTAGCATGCTAACCATGCTAAATTTGTCAATATAGTAAATTAGCACGGCACAGAAATTAAGCGAACTCGCTAACATGTAGGTCTAAATTTTAACATTTAGTATATACATTTGTGTGGACAGTCTAGCGGCCGCGGCCGTTTTAATTTTATTATATTTTTCAATTGTTTATCAGCAGATATTTAGAGTGAGAGTGGTTAATTTTTAATTATTTAATTCTAATTCATATATTTGATTATTGATCAACGTTTTATAAGAAATAATTAGTTTATTTTACATTTTAGAAGAATTTTATATATTGTATAATAATGTAATAAAGTAATGTAATAATATAATAATATGTTTACAATTTTAAATTTTAAACAATATAGCATGCTGATTCACATAGTGAATACACCCAATGATTATTTATGGCTTCACTTCGCCAAGACGACACACACGAGTAGGGTGACCAAACCACCGAAATGACATGGCTGGAATTAGGCTAATTAAAAATCTTGATTCATTTTTAACAGATTAAAAAAAATAATAGTGGCAGCCTAGAGTACCCCCAAATGCTCAGGGAAGAGGGGCGTTTCATGTTTTGCTTTTTGCATGACTGCTGCCGAGCGATAAAAGCCTACGTAGCAAGAAAGAATTAGGCTATATGTTTTTTTTTTTTAAATAATCTTTTGGCACATGCAGTAGAAGTAGCAAAATTCTTGAGAGGAAAGATACTCATGACATGATCCCCCCCCTACCCCTTAAAGTACCATTACTCGCTCAGGAAATAGGTACTAGCACTTTCAGTTCACTGGCGCAAATTCCCAAAAGTTTGGGGGGGGGGGGGGGGTTAGGACCCCAAAACTTTGATTTATTACTCACTCACTTCTGAAGTCAGCCTAGAAAATTATGTGACTTTTTAATAATTGAAATTTTCTTTTTTTAATGTGTATCAAATACAATACATTATAGGCCTACACTAAACTAGGGATTCAAATTCAGTAAAACAAAAAAATAAAAAAATATCTTAGCGCCAGCTTTCAAGGTTTACGCATGTCATACCCTGGAGGAAGGAGGCCAGAGGGTCTCCCCCGGAGAAAATAAAGATAAATAGGGCCAAATTAGTGAGGTTTTACGCATTTTGCAAGCAGTACAGTTGAGATTTTACCGACAAAGAAACCCACCAATGAGGGGGGTAGGGGGTGTCCCCCGGAGAAAAAGTTTGAAAAAATAGGTCTGAAATATTGGGGTTTTAAGCATAAAATTTATTGAGTAATATTTTCTTTGTGAAAGTACTTGGTCAATGCGTAGATTTTTTTTCATGTAAAAAAAGCATACCAAGAATTTCCCTTTGCTATTGTGCCTTTAGCCTCCATAACGTCTTTCTCACCGGAAATCCTGGGGGCTATGGGTGTCTAGGACTCCCTATGCTTCACTTAAAAGAGAACTTTTTGTGAATTGAAATACCATAGTAAATCCGTGTATTTACCAAAAAAAATTGTCCCGAACTGATGAGAACTGACCTGCGTAGCCTACTACATTACAATGGAAAATGTAGAGAAAATAAAATTTTTTGTTATATAATGGTTGCAACAAGCTCTTTAATCCTTTTTGCAGGCATATTCTCATAGGAATACCAATTTAGGTGGCCAATATGTCTTATATTAAATATGTTCAGAAAAAAATTGTATGCCCGTCCTAATATTTTGACAGCTCTACGATTGATATTCCTTAAGTTGTGATAGGTATTTGATTATTACCCCTCTGTCTTTTACACAATTTTCAAAATAAATCCCCTGGGTAGAGCCCCCCCCCCCCCACCCATCCTAATACTGAATGTTTTTTGTGAATTTCTGGTCACCCTAAACAAGAGTTGTCGCCATTGGCTATAAGCGATCGGGGCCTTAAAACACTGATTGGTAGGAAACTTAACAGGGAAATTCCAACCGATCCCGCACCATGCCTCACATGATCCAAGTTGTCTGTGTCATAGGCATATTTTACGTCTAAACAGCGCTCTCAGGGTACAACAGTTTTAAAAATTACGCTCATAATTCTCAAAGTGCTCAATCTAATGCCCCTTACGAGCTACAGTACTATTAATGATAACATTCAGCATAATTAATGCATCGGCGGCATTCGTGCGATACAGCACCAGATGTACACCAGTCGCAGATCAATTTCCTAAGGCGCAGAGTAGCTTCTTATAATGTCATTCTCGAAAGAGGAATCTTCACAACCTGAGCTGTGTGACAACGTAAAAGCTCCTCAAATAAGCTCTTGTCATCAGCGACGAATAGAAGACAATCATATGCATGCATTCACATGGTTATCAGACAATATTCGTCTGAGATCCCAAGCAAATATTACTGTTCAAGTTCAGTCTGGAATGGAGTTCAACCAAGAGAAGTATAGACTCCAGTGTTCAGAACATGTCTGGAGTGAATCCGACTGAAGAGCGAAGAAGAGCCCTGGATTAAGAACTTTCTGTGGTCATCGCTGTTTGGAAAGGCTTATGATACAATGACAGCATACGGACCTACGTCAGGCAGCTAGGTGTCTCAACCCTACAAACCACATTCACTTCACTTCACCAAATAGCCTACCTAATTTAAGCCTAAGCACTTCATAATGCATTTTCTTCATTTCCTCTTCTTTCTTGACACTTCACCAGACCTTCAAGACACCAAGCTGCCCGAAGGCATTGATCTTATACTGTCGAAGTTGCAGAACTTATAAAATGCGACCACTTCGGGCTCCCATCCAGTAGTTCTAGCGTGGCTTACAATGCTAATTTAGCACGGTTGTTGAACAATTTAACACAAGAACATATAAATAACTAGATACAGTGTATGGGATTGATAACGCAGGACGAGAATAGTAAGAAGGAGACAAAAATAGAATAATCCTGGGTCACTTAGCATGTAATAAGAAGATAAAGGTACTGCAATCTAGAAATACGGTATACCTCTTTCTACTCAGTGTGATGCTATAGACCTAATATTGGATGTGAATCTTAGACTATAAGACTCAGCATGAACAGGCAAATAGAGGGGCTCGAGATGAAGTGCTATAGCGGGTAGAGGAAGAATCTTATGAGTAGTGATAGCAAGATGGATTGCACATACTGTACGGTGCTAGGCTGGAAAGGCAGATGTACGGTAATGTATTGAGAGGAATTGATCAAAAGTTACGAACAAGAAGAAAATTTAACCAAAGTACTAAATGAACATGGTAGGTCATGGTAGGACAGCCGACCATCATCGTCGTTCTTCTGTCGGGCTATATATACGAGTACATTTCCTGTACTCAGCTGCAATAGTTGGTCCGCCATACAACTCTTACACTTAACGGTCTTATCGCAACAATCGACTCCAAACACCTCGTCGCATTCCAAACTAAAGTTAAACTAGCCTTTGAAGAACTTAGAGGCTAGCCGTTACTCATTTTGCGAAGCAATCTTATGGAAAACAAGTTAGAAGAAGCCCCAGCCCCTTAAAACGACCTTATCTGGCATATATCGCAAACTGAACGCAACAGCAACCGATGAACCAACTCGGTACTAAAGCTATCGAACCTTACCAAAAATAGGCAGTATAGCTCTGGGAGTGGAGGCAAAAGATCCAGCAAATCGAGAATGGGACCGCAGCCTTCAAAACTGCTGTAGCCTAAGGAATGCTGAAGAGACGTAGAATATGCATTGATACAAAACAACACAGACTGCGTAAGGCAAGCGGCATAGGACCTGCCAACTTTCCCATTTCAAGCTTCCTACTAAACTAGGTGTCTAAGGCCCTTCTACCAACAATTCGATATAGTGTTCCAGACTTGACACAGCTAGCCGGCGCGTGAATATTGTTAACTCGTGTTCAAAATACAATTTTGTGCCCTCCCCGTAATTCCTCGCATGCGGTTAAATTAACCCTTAATTAACTGGTCACTTGAGGTTCAGCGAGGTGCTGGATTCACCCCTGTTCAGTTACGCGTGCCGTATGAGGCCTTCGTGCTTCCATCTATAATGTCAACTGATTGGCCTTAGCTCCCACGCTCGGTGGTTTACATTTTACTGAACAAGCATGAACTTATAGCCTATTTGTATTTCGGATAATGGAACTTTGACCGTTAGTGTAACACTTGGTAATGAGAGTAAATGTTTAAAGGCATTCATAAAATGAAATGCGTAGTTGAATCTGTTCCCCTTCACTAGTAGGATATTTTTTAATTAGAAATTTATTTGGCAAAGTAAGAAGCAGTTAATACAACTCCACTCTAGGAAGCAGCATTTGATAATCAATGAGGTGGTACATTTGGGCCACTCCTATCCGACAATTCAATGTCTAATAAGTAGGTATAATAACATTGATTAGTTTTATTATTTAAAATGAATAAAAAAAATCTTGTGTAGGCTAGCAATAATTTAAGATTTTTGTAAGTAAATTTATGTTAACTATAAGACTTATGATGAATATTACTCATTCAACTAGCAATCAAGACGTCGGGATTTGTAGTTTTTATCGAACTTTCTTATTCTTTATTAATTATTTTATTGCTTGACTTTATTTCTTATTTTTGCATTGATGTTTTCATTCATTTCTGGTCAGTTGTTGCTTGAGAATACGGTAAAATTAAATTTTGTAGCTTTAGACATTTAGGCCTATCAATTTTCTATATAGAGTACCGGTATAGGCCTATGCATAGGTACATTATTTATTTTCATATACGAGAGAGTCCGAACAGTTCTAATAATCGAGTATATGGCTGGGAGTAGTACTTACTTTTAAGCTTATGCCGTTTTTCTTCTTTAAATGGACAAAAAACATAGACCTACAGAACAAAAAAACAAAAATTGCCAAGTAACGTCTCCAAAATGCTTAAAAAAAAGCATGCTCCCACTGATCTGAGAAATTCTGAACTTCAGGTTTTGTCATGTCAAAGTGACTGGTTTATATTAGTAATTCAGACAATTTGACTCGGCACAGCATTAGTAATATGTGATTAGGCCTATTAGTAACTTTTCAGACACTCCTCGAAACATTAATAATTTTTAAATTCCTTATTTGAGCCCTGACCAGTAGCGCAGCGAGTGTAGGGAGTCCCTACACTTAAAAATGAATTTTGTGTTGACATATGTATATAGCCTATGTTTTATGTCACTATTTTTTTGGTCTACGTATTTTTGTTCCTTCCCATGATTGTAAGTAGTTTAAGCCAACCCGACTAGGGAGACACTATTTTTCAACTACGTACGCTACGCCACGGACTCACGCGCCGGCCCCGCTGGAACATGGACATCAAAAAATTCTGGCTACATTCAATCGCATTTCTTACAATTACGCAAATTTTCCACCAAATTATATCCTACCTAGTATTGTATTATTTGCAAATGAGGGAATCAAATGTGGGGTGAAAATTTCTCTCAAGGCTAAGTTATTATGTAATTGACTGGTGCAGTTGGGTTACCTCATTATTTCTGGCTTGCGTGAAAAAAACAATTAAAAACTTAAAAATAGTAATCAGGTACAGGAGCTGTTTCGAATAAATAGGAATCCCTAGGGAAATTACGGCAAAACCCCATGATTTGAATGATCTGATTGTTATCTAGTTCTGTGCTTCCCATTAAGAATATTTTGCAGACCCCCTTGCGGCACAATAGCTCTGGTAAAATAATTAAGTGCTCTCACCGGTGACAAGCCATCCCTGAACAGTTTATCAGATCAGCTTGGATGTTGTTAAAATGAAATGATATATTAGGCCATTATAAATAGAATATATTTTTATTATTTATTTATATTTTAATATATTATATTTAGTTGGAGGCTGTTATTTTTTTTAATGCAGAGATTGGGCTTTTTCAAGTTTAGAAAGAGTCCTTGCGTTATTCATAAAATTCAATTGGGCTCACAAGGCTTGAATAAGAGTGCGATTACAATAGTAGAAATGATGCATGTCGGAAACACTGAGTTATAGAAAAGAAAACAAATAATAATTAAATACCTTTGACAAAGCCGTGCAGAAAGATGGCTGTGTAATGTCCTGCCACCATGCTCTAAGAACTCGCGGACGATTCGGCACGAACAAGTCACGGACAATGTTTTGTCATTGTAGCAAGTGGGTAGCTGGATAACCACCGAAGCAATTAGAGGAACAACTGTGCACAGATATGCGGTCGGCTACACGCCTGACTCAGAAATCTTCTGAAGTTAACTCAGTGGTTTCCACCCATTTGCTACAATTACAAAAATAATTGGTAACTCCAGTGTGGCGAATCGTACGGGCCATAGACTAGATCAAGGTATATAACAGCAGTTCATGTACGTGCGCCGCCGTCTGCGAGGTGAGGTTAACACAGGTTTTGGAAGGAGCGGTGGCGAGGGTCCATCGTCTGTTGGTGCTGGTGAAGAGTTCCGGGAGGCGATGACGTTTTTCCACCGCACGCCGACGAGGCGCGACGCTGGAGGTGAAAACTGATGGTCCATCTCTAGCTACACAGAAACTAAAAAAGAAAAATCATTAGAATCCCCTTTTTTCTACCTGAGGACTCTCGCAATAAACAGTGAAGACGCTCTCAACAGAGAATATTGGACCCCTCCCCCTCAGGAAATATTGATCGTAGAGTCATCAATAAGCCGTGACAAGTCAAAACTAAGACGAAACGTTTAATTATTTATTATTTACTACTGGACTATCAACTGGTCTTGGCACTGAAAAGGCTTCTCTCCTCTACTACTTAACCGTGAATGTCTCTGTAGGCGGCCATTCACTTCATCTATAATGGCACTGAAAAGGCTTCTCTTATATTATTTTTCCCTTAATGTCTCTGTAAGCGACTGTTATTATTCTTAATATTGTTATATTGAACTAATTTGAATATTCAACACTTCTCCTGGCACGGAAAAAGCCAATTTGGCTCTGAAAATAAACAACTACTGTTATTCATTGGTGTAAAACATTTTAATGCTTTTCCATTGATATGCCAAAGTTCTGGAAGTCCATATATCATAAAAAAGGAAATATCTGATTATGTTAAAGTCGTTAAAGAGCGTGATGTTTTTGACATTTGATACTTTGTAAAGTCGATTTATAACAATATACAGTTGTATACAATGCTACTATACGTGCGAAAAACAAAATTAAACATGAGTATACCTATTTTATTGTAGCCTGTACCTTGTAACTATTACTGATTATTTCGTTGTGTTAACTGATGTAGGCCACACTCGGGCATTTGCCCAGTGGCGTGATTTTTATAAATTGTTGTTAAATTGTATATTGTCCCATTGTATCGTACTAAAATATATTCATTCATTCTGAGCTGTTGAAATCGTCAGCAGACAGGGATGTACTAGAACCTCTTTTACCAATGTTCTCTATGGCTTCACGACTGATATTGATCAGTCAAATTTATTGCAAGTAAAGATTGTACATCCGAAACTCCGATACGGGAGCAACGAATTTCTCATCTCTTAAAATGAGACTTTTAAACTGGACAATGTCTGTGGTTTCATTTAACAAGATTTCATTGCAAAGTCAATTTTCACAGGAAATATTGAGCATGAGAGTCCAAAAACTAGAAGAAATATTGCTCTACAATCTTATACAGTGATGAGGGACTCGGAAATTTCCAGAAATCTGGGAATATCCATCGATTTTTCTTTCCTAAAAATAATTCCATATTTTTATAAATAAATTTATATTTTTTTTTTGTATGAAAGTTTAGTTTCGATTTTTTCTTAGGGTGTAGACATTTTTACATATTATCATATTAAATATACTGTACATAGTATATATTTTATTATTATTTATTTATTATTACAAAAAAAACTGTGGGCAAACGGTGCCGGAGGCAAAATGTAGAGGACCATTTATTTTACTCTCATTCTCGTTCGATATTTCATGAAAATTTCGACTTTGTGCAAAGAAAACCTCTGAGAGGTTATCCAATTATGGTGGCAACGTTTCCGCGGTTATTTCGTACAAAAGCCTCAAGATAATTTCTTAAATTTAAACTTCACTTATTTAACTTACATTTTAGAGTTAACTTATTTGACAGCTGCAAGACTGCATACATTGGCTATGAAAGCCACCAGGCAGGAATCTTCCACTGGTCCCGGCGGCTGCGCCACCGCTAAAATTTAAAGCTGTCGCAGCCTGTCTGGACCATTGCGCAAGCTGTTAACGAAGAAGCTAGGCTTATTCGCCGAGGACGACCTCCTCTAATGCCTCCCATCCTCTTTGATGATGGCGTATAGAATGCTGAAACAACAAAAATTGTAATATAGGAAATCCGTCCAATCATCTAGTGAAGGCAACTTTCTTAAGACTGCTTCCGATATTGAGACGTGTTGCAGCGGTACTTTTGAATTACAACTCTGTGAAAGCCAATGAGCTATTTTGTACCACGTTATAAAAATGAATACAGCTAAGTAGTTTGATGCTCTCCGCATTGTACTCATTGGACAATTCTGCGTTCATGGAATCATGGGAACCAGATCTCAGGCAAGAATGCGCTTTGGTTTTTAAATGCAACATACATATTAGAACATTACTAAGTGCAGTTAGCAGCAGCATTAAGCAGCAGTGGTAATGACTCGGTCTAGCTACTCTACTTCTATGTTGAAATGAAATTATAATTGGCCATTTTAACCACATACAGTACAGTGTTACAAATGTTACAATAGTAGTTAACTGTCGTTCAATGGGTTCAACATTTGCTGGGTAGCCATTGGTTGCTATTATTACTTCTTATTATTATTATATAAAAACTGCGGGCAAACGGTGCCGGAGGCAGCTAACTACTCACATTCTCGTTCGATATTTCATGAAAAATTCGACTTTAGGCAAAGATAACCTCAATTGGGGGTATCCAATTATGGTGGCAACGTTTCCGCAGATATTTCTCACAAAAGCCTCAAGGTAATTTCTTAAATTTAACCTTGACTTATATAACTTACATTCTAGTGTTAACTTATTTGGCAGCTGCAAGACTGCATAATTGACTGAGTCATGGCAGCAACCAGGCTTTTTCGTCAGGAATCTTCCACTGGTCCCGACGGCAGCGCCTCTGCAAACGCTGTCGCAGCATGTCTGGACCGTTGCGCAAGCTGTTCACGAAGTAGGCTTATTCGCCGAGGACGACCTCCTTTAATGCCTCTCGTCCTCTTTGGTGATGGCGTACAGAATGCTGAAACATCAAAAATTGTAATTTAGAAAATCCGTCCAATCATCTAGTGAAGGCAGATGTCTTAATTAATAAATAAATAAGGACTTTTATGGTTTCTATTACTAAGCCAACCTAGCGGAGTTAGGGCTATAAAGCCCTCTCTTACACTAAACTAGGAAGGCCCTGGACCGCCTGCTTTACTTGTCCTCCGAAGCATGGCCAGAAAATGTAGCCAGTGGACTCGAACCAGCAACCTTTCGGGTGAAAGCCAGAGTACGTACCACTACGCTACATGTCTTGACTTCTTTGACTGCTTCCGATATTGAGACGTGTTGCAGCCTACTTTTGAATTACAACTCTCTCTATTTTGTACCACTTTATAAAAATGAATAGGCCTACAGCTAAGTAGTTCTCTGATGCTCTCCGCATTGTACTGATTGGGCAATTCTGCTTTCATGGAATCATGATCCTCAGCCATAAGTGCACTTTGGTTTTTAAATGCAATTACATATTAGAACATTACTAAGTGCAGTAGCAGCAACATTAAGCAGCAGTGCTGGTAATGACTATGTCTAGCTCTATATTAAATAAATAAAACAAATTAATGTTGTTCAATGGGTTCACCATTTGCTGGGTAGCCATTGTTTACTACTCTCACTTCGCTCATTGTATAAGGCTACTTATAACAAAGGTATTTTCATCCGCCATTTTGAATCCAATTTGAAGTCTCTGTCTGCTGAGGTATAAGCAAAGTATAGGCTATTGCGTGTTAACATTTTTATTTTTAGAAAGTTACCAATTTTAGCTCGGCTTTATGTTTCAGCTCATTGGAAACAATTTAGTAGTTGGGATCCACAGGTTAACCGGCTTTATACTCTAACTGTTGAGGCGTAAGTAAGGTGAAGGTAACAGACAACGGCAGAGGCTTGAGAGAGACTGAATTCTTTTTCTTTATTTAAAAATTAAAAACCTTAAACTATTGTACTTAGAAACTAACATTAAGATTACGTTTCTTATAAGCTAAACATTTACTATTATATACATGGGGTTACAGGCAGAGGCTGTGTGTGGTCGCTACACACGAGGGGACCCTTTGCGGCAGGGGCGGCTCCAGCCATGGCCTGATGGCTGATTTGGATTTTGTGCGAGGCAATGTAGGCCCGCACAATCTGCCCCCCTTGAAAACTATGAAGCTTTCAACAAAAAATGAAGTAGGGTAAGATTAGGACATTTGAGTTAAAGACACTACAGGAAGTATGAAATGCACCAGTTCATACTGACACAGTTAAGAGACACTTAAAGAAAAAATTGCTAAACACAGAGCATGTAACCAATAGAACAAATGAAAACGGTTAGGACCCCGAGTAAGTCCACATATAAACAAACACAAGATCGGTTCATTAGACATATAAACTTTCGTAATGATGAGTTCATTACTAGGCTAGGGCACGAATTGTGCACATAAAAAACGATAAACAGTTAGCGGATAGAACACCGATTGCGTCATATCCAGCCAACAAGAGCGGCTATGGTCACTGGAAGACCAACTTATAAATAATTGGGTGATACGATTGAAACCGACAAAGGTTAGTCTACATAAACATAAAAGGTTAGGCTATGACCCAAAGTGGATCTGCTTAGAGGTTGGCTGCGGCTTGTACTACATCGGGTAGACACACATACATACGTATTATACGTATAAACGGCAATGGATAACGGCTATGACAAAGAGTGCTATTTCACTGAGACACAAAACAAAAAACGAATCGGTAACCTTCATGGATACCGTAAGTAAAAAAAAAGGATTTTTGACAGATACACAATAGAACACTACACACACTACACACACTACACTCGTATTTAACAAGTAAGTATTCAACCATTGTGCCAAAGGGGGTAATGGAATACGACAATGGGTAAGGGCTAGGTTAGGGTTGAGGTTCACAAAACACAGTAGAGGTTCACAAAATACAATATAGGTTCACAAAATACAGTTGGGATTCACAAAACACAGAAATGTCTTTGGTTTACGAGGTGCATGGTTCCCCCGGAGAGACTAGATGAGCCCCTAGTCCTCACAGGGCGTGTGGGTGGCCAACCGTTTGCTCCTTCGAAGGCGCGCTGCAGGCGTCGGACCGGCGCTCACCGGGGCTGGACGTCCTACAGGCGTCGGGGTGAGCGGTGGGGACGGTGGGGTGCCCTGTGGCGGCTTTGAAGGTGACTCTTCTTCATCTAGCGGCAGCTTGCACAGTCGAACGATGGGTCGTTCCCTGGTTCCGAACTGTGTCATCACAGTGGCCGCTCGAGGCAAGCCATCAGGAGATGGGTGGAGTTTGGTGATTCGAGCCAGTCTCCAATGGAGTGGATGGAGATTGTCTTCCTTGATTACCACTAAGTCACCTACCGAGAATGGTGTCTGACGGGTGCACCACTTCGGTCTTTGATTGAGACGGGTCAAGAACTCCCTAGACCATCGGCGCCAGAAATCTTGGACCATTTTCTGGACCAGCAGCCAGCGTTGTTTCGGGAGAATCTTCTCGTTTGTGTTGATGAGTTGCTCTGGGGGAGCAGTCAAGGCTGCTCCCACTAGGAAATGGCCAGGAGTCAGGGCTCCTAAATCGGTGGCTTCGGATGACATAGGCGCAAGGGGTCTGGAGTTGAGTACTGCCTCTACTCTACAAAGGACGGTGGACAGTTCCTCATATGTGAGCACGTGGTTACCAATGATGGCGTTCATGTGAAATTTGACGGACTTAACCCCCGCTTCCCAGACGCCACCCCAGTGCGGCGCAGCGGGCGGGTTGAACTTCCAAGAAACTTCTTGCGTAGCGAGAGCTATTTGAACAGTGGCGGACTCGTACACGTCTTGGAGGAGCTTGGATGCTGCCGTAAAGTTACTGCCTTGGTCGCTGTACATTACTGCAGGTGTGGATCGGCGTGCACAGAGTCGGTGAAACGCAGCTAAAAAGGCTTCAGCACTCAGGCTGGTGGCGACTTCGAGGTGAAGCGCACGTGTCGTCATACATATAAAGATTACCAGGTAGCCTTTGTAGTGGCGAGTGCCTCTGCTGAGCTGAGTCTTAAGGCTAACGGGTCCGGCAAAATCAACGCCGCACCGTTGGAACGGACGGGACGTTTGCGTGACACGGCTTGCTGGCAGATCAGCCATGATCTGACCAGCTGTGCGAGCTCGGAGACGAGTACACGTGGTGCAAGTTCGAGTGACAAATCTAGTCAGGTTTCGCAGTTTCGGTAAATAGTACTGTTGAAGTACAATGGAGGCTAATAACTGCGGTCCTGCGTGTGCGTGCTGCAGGTGCATGTTTCTTAATATTAATTTTGTGGCTGGGTGGCTGTAAGGTAGAATGATGGGAAACTTTGCAGAGTCATTCAAGTTTGAGTACGAAAGCCTTCCGCCTACGCGGATAAGCCCGTTGTCGTCTATAAATGGAGACAACTTGAACAATGGAGAAGTTCTGGCGACATTCTTCTTCGCATTTAACTGGGTAACTTCGGCTGGATAGCCATCCCTCTGCATCAGCCGAAGCATCATATATCGTGCCTCACGGAATTCTTCAGCGTTGATTGGTCCTCTAGATCGGCGGGATGCCGGGGTGAGGAAACGTCTAACGTAGGCGAGGACCTTTAACGTCTTGGATACCCGTTCGTAACGGGTTACGTAGAAAAGTTGTGGTGGCTTCGCTGTCACGACCAGGACTGTTTGTTGAACTCGTCCTTCGGGGATTGGCTCTTTGGTAGTAGGTAGTGGTGGCCATGAGTTCGTGGTGAGCCACTGTGGGCCGTGCCACCACAGCGGGTTGGTTCGTAACTCGTGGGATGTACAGTTCCTTGTAGCTGGATCGGCTGGGTTGTCTGTGCCAGGAACGTGATGCCACGCGCTCGATGGGATCAAGTCCTGTACCCTCTTGACCCGGTGTGATACATATGTATGCCATCGGCTGGGGTGGCTATTGAGCCAGGCTAGTGTAATGGTTGAGTCTGAAAAGGCGGCGAACGTATGGTTGAACTGGAGAGATGTTGAGACCTTCATCATCAAGTCCGCCAGAAGTACCGTGGCACACAACTCCAGGCGTGGGAGTGTGACCACCTTAAGGGGTGCCACCTTAGTCTTCGCGCAGACCAGGTAAGCGAAACAGGAGCCGTCAGCAAACTCTTGCCTTAAATACACTACTGCTGCGAATGCTCGCTCGCTTGCGTCACTGAAGCCACAAAGCATTGATGACACAGCCGCTGGGTGGAAAATGTTTCTGGGAATTGGAATGGTTTGAACCTTGATAGCGTCTTGTACTAATGCATTCCACTGGTCCGCAATTACCTGTGGAATGGGTGAGTCCCATTTGGTTGTGTTGTCTTTCCACAGGTTCTGGACAAAGATCTTGGCACTAACTAGGACAGGAGCGGCCCACCCTAGCGGATCGAAAAACTTTCCCAAATCACTGAGAATCGTTCTCTTCGTGGTTTTACAGTGAGAGGGTAGTTCTACCACCTGGAGGGTGAGTTGATCTCTGCCAGTGTTCCAGCAGATTCCCAACGCAGTCGTGTCTCCGGTGATTACCCTTAGGGGTTCGCCTTCTGCGATACTTGGCTCGTTGGAAGCCCACTTGTGGAGCTGGAAACCAGCGTTCGCAAGAAGATCCTCCACTTGCCCTTTGAGCTGGTTAACTTCTGCAACGGTCTGCCCCCCGGTGAGGAGATCGTCAATGTAGAAGTCTTGGAGGATGCAACGCGATGCTTTTGGCATATACTCGGCGGCTCGGTTCCCGATTTCCTGCAAACATCGGGTGGCTAGGAACGCAGCGGGCTTTGTTCCCCAGGTTACCGTCGTCAAGTCCCATTCTTTAACGGGTTGGTCGGGTGAATCTCTCCACAGGATGCGCTGGAGATGCCAATCCTGTCGATCAACATTTACCTGACGGTACATCTGCCTAATGTCTGCCGTCAGTGCTATGGGGTGTGTCCGAAAGCGGACTAGGATCTCGAAGAGATCTGGCTGCGTCTTTGGACCGTTCTGAAGCTCTTCGTTCAGTGCCCGGCCGTTGGAAGTTTTGGCACTGCCATCAAAGACGATCCTCAACTTTCCCCGAGCGTTGAGTACCCCATGGTGAGGCAAGAACACGGCTCGTGGGTGGGGGTCGGCTGGTATGAGGTGTCCAGTCGCCTTGTACTCCTGGATAGCCTCGACGTATCTTTTGGCGAAATCTGGTTGTCGACTTAACTTCTTCTCCAGACCCTGTAGACGGGCTAGAGAGACGTTACGGCTGGTTCCAAGGTTGGGTGGATTATTGACGAGCGGCAGACGTACGCAGAATCTTCCAGAAGGCTCCACGCGGGTTGTAGACTTGAAGTGGTTTTCTACCGCTTCTTCCTCCTTGGTTGGAATGACAGTTTTCGGAAGTTCCTCAGTCTCCCAGAAGCTGAAGAGCTTTGTTTGCAACGGATCGCTAGCGGCAAGGTCGCCCAATGCGAAACAGGCCAAGTCGACCCTTGGTACAAGAGTACCCACATTGGGACTTGAAGGATGGACGGGACCTTGCAGAACCCAACCGAGCTTGGTCCTTTGGGCGCATGGGGCCCCAGGCAAGCGGACGAGCTCCGGGCAGATCAAGTCCGGCAGGATGTCTGCTCCAAGCAGCATGTCAATGCCGCCGGGAACACCGTATGAAGGATCGGCTAAAGGAAGATCTTTCAGATGGGGCCATTTATCAACTACCCTAACTGAAGGAACAAGACCTGTAATAGTATTAAGGACAAGGGCTGGCACCACGGTTGAATACTTACCAACACATGAAGCGAAGTGAAGATCAGCAATCTCTGCGACGCTCCGTGAAGTCCCTCCTGCTACAGTGACCTCGCGCTGGGTCGGCTGGGTGCCGATGCGCAAAGTCTGGACTGCTGCTCTGGTTACCATCGAAGTCGTGGCTCCACCGTCCAGGAGAACTCGGAGCCGCACTGCGGATCCATCCGCAGCGGTGGCCCTGACGACGGCTGTCTGGAGTAGTACCATCACATTCTCCTTGGCCACGTTGACATTGGCTGTGCTGTCGTGATGGAGGCTCGTGTGATGTCGCTTATCACACGTTCTGCAGTGAGTCCTGGTGCAGTCCTTGGCGGTGTGACCTGCCACCAGGCAATTCAGACAAAGGTTCAACCTCCTCACCATTATTTGCTTCTCTGACAGGCTGGCTTTATTGTACACTGGGCATTGGAAGAACCGGTGCTCCAGTCGGCACTCCGGGCAGCGGTAAGGTGGCTTGCCGCTCGAAGTCTGTTGGCTTGGCTTCTTGGGTGGAAACGTCCCACCTCCACTGGCTTGTGGTGTAGGCTGTTGGCTTGGTTGGCTCATCGACTTGGCGGTAGCGTCGACTCTGGCTTGTCGTTGGAGGTAGTCCAGAAGCTTCGCAGTTGAGGGCACCTTATCGTCAACTAAGGTACGCTCGAAGTCTGTCTGGATGGTTCGGCTGCATCTGTCTAGAATCAACATATTCCAGACAGCATCACTATCTTCTGGTTTCAGGCCAAGTATTCGCAATGTCCCAAACGCCTCCTGAAAAGTATCGATCAGGCGTTGCAGGTTCTCATACTTGTGGTGCACAAGTGACCGGATGACATCATTGACATTGTGTCTGGTATTGGTGTAACGGCTTTCGAGAATTTTCCAAGCTTCTTGGAACGACGCACCTGATCCAGGTTGTATGGACGGGATGATTGCCTTGGCGGGGCCGACCATGGCACTTTGAAGATACTCGAGCATTTCGTCGTCTGGCAAATTCGGGAACCTTTGGATTAGTCGCCCGAATTTAGCCGAAAATGCAGGCCAGTTCGTTGGTTGCCCATTGAAGGTCGGCAAGGCAATCTCCGGTAGTCGCATGGCCGGTGGTACTTGAGTGACTGTACCAACTGGTTGGGCTGGGATCGGTGACGGAGTGAAGACACCACGCAGTTTGGATATCATTTTCACTGCCGCCCTGAATTCTTTCTTGTACTTCGACTGATCTTCTTTGGCTATGCCATCTGCTTCGCACTGAAGTAGGATGGCCTTATGGTTGGCCGCTAACTTCTCGGACAAGTCCACAACGAAGTTTAGGTTGCCGGCGTATTCAAATGGCTGGATGTTTGATAAATCGTCAGTCAGCGCCTGGATCTGACTGACGATTACGTCACGGTCGATTTCACATGTCGACATGTCGGCAAACAATGTCGTCATGGCAACGGTTGTTGTATACGAACACGAAAGAAGCACGGTTAAAAACTAGAACAAACGATTTACTATACACTCGAACGCGCCCGAACGGAAAAAAACTGATTGAAAAATATATACAACTTAAAATGCGCGCACGCTGTTACGAAAATAACTTAAGAACATTATAATATGGGTTACGGGTTGGTTTACCATTGCTGCTACCTTCCCATGACTTAACGCCTCGAACTACAAATTGAACTTATGAAAAATCAATCCAGCTCGATGGACCATGTTGAGGCGTAAGTAAGGTGAAGGTAACAGACAACGGCAGAGGCCAGAGGCTTGAGAGAGACTGAATTCTTTTTCTTTATTTAAAAATTAAAAACCTTAAACTATTGTACTTAGAAACTAACATTAAGATTACGTTTCTTATAAGCTAAACATTTACTATTATATACATGGGGTTACAGGCAGAGGCTGTGTGTGGTCGCTACA
This sequence comes from Psococerastis gibbosa, assembly GCA_963971405.1. Taxonomy (NCBI): domain Eukaryota; kingdom Metazoa; phylum Arthropoda; class Insecta; order Psocodea; family Psocidae; genus Psococerastis; species Psococerastis gibbosa. Next base: position 1,612,826 of record OZ020485.1, read on the forward strand.
CACGAGGGGACCCTTTGCGGCAGGGGCGGCTCCAGCCATGGCCTGATGGCTGATTTGGATTTTGTGCGAGGCAATGTAGGCCCGCACACTAACTAGGCGTGGATCTACGGGGGGTACAGGTTCCTCAAAATACGTAAAACCCCACTATTTCAGTCCTATTTTTCACAATCTTTCTCCCGGGGGAGACCGGGCCCCCCTTGTGCTCAATTGTATTGACTACCTATAATATAGAACCGTTATTGCTCTGAAAATGCGTACACCACAATAATAATTTTTCAAAAAAAAATCGTATTTAATCTTAGCCCCCTCCTTGGTTTCGTTCTAGGCCTAGATCCGCGCCTGACTCTAACCTATAGGATCTTACGAGCATGTATATTCTCTGCTTCAAGCACACCCGTGAACAAAGTCTACTTTGCGGGACTTACCATTTCACTACCTGGCCTCCAGTTGGGTTTGCGCCTTTGGGTGCCTCGGAGTTGATTTGGACGACTTCTTCATCGGTCCAGTCTGGTGACGCCGCCAGTCACGTCGGATACATTGAAGGGGGTCCTAGGGGTGAAGCCGCAATGTTGTGTGTTAGCTGAAACAACCAAAATATTGATAATGGATTAAAGTTATACCTATCGTTAGGCCTCATCATTTTAGGTTAGATGCCGGCAGCAGTTGAAATTCCAAAAAGATGTGTCCAAATAGGCTACACAATTGTTCATCCCATGTTTCCCTGAATCAAAAACTGGCCTCAATAACAGGTTTGTTATATATTATAAATACACCATAAGCCGCTGCAACCACTTTCGCCTCCCGCGACCAGATTTACTCGTATACATCAAAACCAGTAATCCATTTTGTCGACGGCATTGTTTCAACATTTATGGACGGCATGCCTTGGTGACTCTTGATGAGAATCTACAGTATGCTGCTCAACGAGGTTGTTACGTGATCACAGAAAATAATAATAAAAACATTGCGTCGCACATACTGCCGACTTCGGCATAGTTTGTGGATATATACCTAGTGTCTCTTGTTGGAATCTCCGACTCGCCGCAACTTGTTCAAGTGAACAGTCTTAGCACTGATGGAGACTGTCAAAAATCTGCCACAATATTGCACCTAATACTGATTTTTTAGCTGCATCTGTAGCTTATAATACTGTACATAAACTTTTTTCTCAATAAATTTACCTGTGGGCCTACTATGCCGTTTAGTATTAACTTATTCCTGAAGTTAGAAATGTAAACAAAACTATTTTGAATAGCACTTTGATTCCACTGTAAAATTATCTTGTTTACCTTTTTAATCCCAGGTTATGATTAAAAACAATCGCCAAAGTCGGCCCACTGAAAGAAATATTTAACCTACCTTGTTCGCCCCAGGTTGTTCCAACAGCATCCTGAATGAGCCTTGTTCGTACAGAAATCCACAATGCCGGCGTTGCTATGGATGGTAGGTGCAGGCTTGATCTGATTAAGATAGCCGCGGAACCACGTTCCTATATAGGCTACTTTCATATGCGCTCAGCCTCTTCTCCAGCGTCGTTCTGAAATAACAAATATTTAAAGCATGAATTAAATCGGCTACCTATTCGAAATTCCTCTGAAGCAAAGCCTGCAAAATACAGTATGTCCCCGAGCTTCAGAACAATCAGAAGTGAAGTAAGTAGGTACATGGAAACGAAGATATCTTTCAATTTCACTATATATGGCTACATAAATGCCTACTATTTTACATGCAATAGTAAAAGTAAATAGAGTGTAATATTATTAAGTGTCCCGTAATTTTTTTTAAGCCTAGGACTAGTATAGCGTAGCCTATACATAGCCTATATGATTTATTGGTACTGATGCGATAAGCCAGTGGTTTTCAATTTAAAACGACTAGGCTACCAAGTTAAACGATTATGGCCAAGGGCTAATACGTATGATAAGTCTATACCCTCTGCCTTAACCTCAGAGCTGGCAGAGGTGACACCCAAATTTGTTAGGTATTTTTATTTATTTTTTATTTAATTAACAAATCAAGTTATTAAAGATTTGGCTCATGTTTGTTGTAGATGCATCATACAATAGGAAATATTAAATTTATGGTACCTTAGTTCCCTTAGTAATTCTTTCATAAAACCAGTGGGGACTAAAATTTCGCGTAATCTTGAATTTTTGGAAAAACTACACAACTGAAAAGTGATAATACCCGACTACATGACGCACGAAGTGGTCTTCAACAACTCAAATGAGCCGAATTTTGAATAACTTGCTGCGTTAATTAAATAAAAAATAAAAAGTATTAAATTTTACGAAACATAGGTAGCCTAGCCTTGGGAGTTGAATCAAAATTCTTTATTGTTGTTGTTGTTGTTGATAGTAACATGTAATGCTAATGATTGCCAATAATCCATCGATCATAGTGAAGTTGATTTATTGGGAGGCCAATTTAAAAAATAAATATTTTGCTGATTGGGAAATTGGCGTAAACTAAGGCACTATATACCCGGGTATTGTCATCCGCCATGTTGTATCCCATATTTCCTATATGGTAAGTATTGTAAGAAAAGTAAAAAATTGAAAAACATTGAAAAAAAAACGAATACACGTTTTATTAATTTTTTATTATACACTTCCCTACTTGGTAGCACGTTTTTTAAATAAAAATAAAAATAAATAAACAACGATAAATTTCAAAAAATTAATAGCACCCAATGCTTGGCTTATACACAAGACTTATAATGGATACAACATGGCGGATGACAATAACTGTCTAATATAGAGCCCTAGCGTAAAGCCGTAAACTCTTCCTCGATTAGAAAGAGAAAGGGCATGAGACGCAAGGCGGCCTTGCCAAGGCCCACAAATGTTTTTATTTAGCCCTAGTCAATTTACTTTATGTCTATGCCATGTGCTGTGGTTTAAAAATCGTTATTAAAAATTTAAATTAGCCTATATTACAAAAAACTCTTCAATATTTCCTTTGAACTATCTGATTTAATTATTACTTCAAAATTATTTGGCAATTGCCACCAAGTTCTGCACCTGCACACAAGGCCGTAGCCAGAAATTTATTGCGGGGGGGGGGGGGGGGGGTCCAGTCCATCTGACGCCACCGAAGGTGAGGTAACCTTTAATAGGTAGGCTAATATGTTTAAAATATTTCGGGGGGGGGGGGGGGTGCAAACCTCCTGGCTGCGGCCATGCCTGCACTTCCTGTTTACATGCACTATTTACATTTAAAACCCCTGCAGTATCAATGATAGACTTTTACTGCAGTTACCTCTTGCTATGGCCTACTTATAGGGTTTATTTTGTTTATTAAATAATAAAATAGGATACTTACAAGCTGGAGCTCAAATGGTTGCAATTCAAGCAAACTATAGCGGCGCGGGCGGGCATAGTGAAATGGTGCGGTGAGTGTGTAACGCCGACCTTCTCGAGGACTGCCAACAGTGCCAACTGAGTGAACTGACTGTCCCGATCAGTGTTCCCAACTCTCAAAATGTTTTCTCCCTAAAGCTCCAACCAAAAACCCCTAAAATCCCTACAATTACGGCGAAATTCCCCTAAAAAAACATTATTATAAATAAATGTTATTAATTAAATGAATAATTAAATATTATTAAATTAATTATATAATCATTTATAAATAATTAAATTAAAAATAATTAAATTAAAAATAATTAAATTAAAAATAATAAATATCATTCAGAAATATTTTTTAATATTTTTTATTCATGAATTATCTAATAATTCAATTATTTCATTATCAGTTTCTGTATTTTTAAAGTCATACATGTTTACATTGAATACAACTAACTGCGAACATCCTAGTCCTTTCTATAAATTATAAAAATATAATAGAATAACTTTACCTTTCAAGTCTGAATCTGTTTCCCAAGCCTTAGAGTATTTTTGTCGATATTTTTTTCTTATCTGTAGTTTTAGGCATTTTAATAAACAAATAATGAATGACAATCAGAAATTTTGGTAAACAATAACCACTAACCCTCATAGATATGTTAATGTTTGTGGTAAACACCGGTAAACGCCATAGTGAAATTTGTGTTTTTTTCAACTTGCACTCTTTTTAACTAAAAAAAGTGAATATCCGAAGATGAAAAAAAAATCCCTCAAAATACCCCTAAAAATATAACACCCCTAAAAAAATCCCATTCGACTTTTTTAATCCCTAAATTTAGGGGGAAAACCCCTAAGTTGGTAACCCTGGTCCCGATTCGAACCGGAACACGGATTTATATAAAATACTGGATAGGAAACTTTTTATTAATATCGTATGCTAAAAATAAGCGGAATCAGTTTCAAGATCAAAATCATTCTGCTGGTCGCCGCCATTGCATTGGTGGCCTACGCCATCTTAAAAAGCATGGTTGCCTATTAGACTTTAGCAAATTTTAAATAATATTTTATATAGAAAAAAATGGTTTATTGTGCAGGAATTTTATGCGAAACCCGTCCTTCATCTATTTCGAATATACCTTTACACAGGTAAGTCAGCGTTTGTCTCGGAAACCTAAAATTTAAGATGTTTTGGTGGAAGCCTCAAGCAATGCATGTTTTTATTTTACATGGCCTTATTTTCATTTTAAACTAATTTATGTAGGTTACGATTACCTGTTGCGCATTTCTTAGTAAGATGCGACTGAATGGTATGTACTGCAATAAATATTTGTTATCTTGGTCTTGAAATATTTCCTCATTGTGCGCCAATAATGACACAATGTTGTTGAGTGTGGGTTGCTATTTCAGTATCACTTCGAAAGTGTACTTGCCTTTACATGATGATAGGCCTCAGTCCAACTTTAAGTTAATTACAGAATAATGTTGTTTATGTAAGAAAAAGAAGTTGAAGAATTTGGTGGCAATTTCTTTAATTTTATCATAATGCTTCCTGCTTTGCATCCTATTATTTTATGCATTTTTTTTCAGATTTCCTATAAACAATGAACTGTTAAAGAAATGCTTATTGTCATGCGAAGAGATTTGTACATGCCCACTAAATGGTCTCGAATCTGTGGCCAGCATTTTGAAGGATATTCCTATTTGGTGCGACCAAATAGTATCAGAAAGCTATTATGTCGGACGCCGTGCCTTTATTATTTGACTTCCCCAAGTGGCTGCAGCGGAAAGAGTATAATCTTCGCGAAATTGTTCGACAGGGGATATATTTACAAGAACTTGAACCTGATCATCCAACTCCAAAGGTATGTAGCATTATTATTTTCAAATGCTTTGATATCATTGTCCAAAATTAGTCTATCGTTACTCTTGACTTCGTGATATTTCATATTAAGTAAGAAACAATTTTATTTTCTGACACCTGCTTTCAGCATTTCAGCTTTAAGCAACCCTGTTAGCCTGGTGAGGGGAATGAGTCGGTTTATTTTCTCGATGCACCCTAAGGGGAGACTCCTTCACCTCGGGGAGAAGGGGAGTCGACTGACAAGATAGACCTCCTGATTATAGTGGATTCCAAGCCATTTGGAGAAAATATTATAGTAAAGTAAAGTCACACGATGAAAACTGAGGTGACTAGGACACGCGCAATTAGACTGCAGGGTACAGTCTAAGCGCGTTATCATGTCCCACCATGTTCCCCTGCTGTCGTTGTGGACACTACCAAGTTTGCCGCAGTTTGAAACACGCTCTGCCCTCGTGGTTTCAACTTGGTTAGCCCCTAAGGGTTATGAAATTGGAAAGATTGTAGTGTCAGCCGCATGGAGAAGCGGGTTTGGTTTCCGTTCACACCCCATTTCTTCCTCTTTTATATTTCCTGATGGGGAACCAGTAGAATCCGGGCTTTGCAGTTATATTTCCTGATGGGCCTGGTTCTGTAGTTTACCTTCTATAATGTTAATTCATCTTTCCTATAGTGTTTTGGTATATTCTTTCAGTTAATGGATGACGCGAGAAACGACGCCAAACCATGCAAAGGTGCCTCGACCCAGGCGAGCGTGTTGAAAGAGACGTTGTCTTTAAAAGAAAGCGGAAGTTCAACTGCTGCAGGTCAAGTTGGAGGCGTGTGCTGAACCAGGGATTATGTTGCCTTTTTTACTTATTTGTCTGATAATAACATTCTCGTCCCTATTTACAAGATCATGGTAGCCTATTGAGATCGATTCTATGAGCATTCGTTCCCAAATATTGTATGACAAGGGCAGAAAGAAAATGGGAGGCTATGTTGATTTGGGAAATTTCGCTGCTTCAGAAATTGGTAAACCCGCAAAAGGGGCCCTTGTTTTGCAGTTGCCTCTCTGTCAATGTCTTTCAAATGCCCGTAAGCGTATTTTCTTATTGAAAAATTAGACACCTCTATTCTCAGTAGAATATTGATGACAGCTTCATCATATTGGGATTAAAGTCCGCTCATGTGATGGTGTTCACGTAAATATAGCAGCATTACTAGTTTTAGGTTGTGACCTTGTCGCAGGCGAGCATGCATTATTTCCACACCCAGCAGACAGGTATCCTATATTTGTTTAAGTTGACTCGAAATTCATATGCTGAAACTGGACGCTAACTAACACGCTCAGCGTGGAATTATTACTTCTTACTTCAGCCAACGCCCGTCCTTGGCTGCTCAGCCATTTGACGCCGTGCCTCCCAGTACATCCGTGCCTTGAGATGTACGTCATTGTCGTCGATTCCATGTAGGGCAGGGCAGTGGGCCAGGTGGTCTGCCGTGCCTTCCTCCAGCGAGCATAGGGGGCACATTGGGTTGTCGACGACTCCGATTTTGTGCAGGTGATGTTGCAGAAAATCGTGCCCTGTGACCATCCGGAAGGTGGCCACCGCCACATCCCGGGGCAGGTTGTTGGGGATGGGTGTTCCCATCTTTTGCCAACTGCTGCTGCTTTCCAGGAGTCCGAGACTGCTTTCCTGATGCGGGATGAGATAACATTGCTAATATTGCTGTAGGTGGTGGGTACTGACGGCTGGTTCATTGAGCACCCTTCCTTAGCTAAGGCATCAGCTTTCTCATTCCCTTCAAGGTCGCAGTGACCCGGTACCCATTGCAGACATAATTCAGTATTTTCCTCCAATCTACGGAGCCTGTCTTGACACTGTGTTATTAGGTAGTCTTCGTGTAGTACGTGGGAGCTTAGAGCTTGTAGAGCTGAGGTGGAATCGGATAGGAAGACTACCTTGCGGGCGACGTTTGATTGTATCAGGGCATTGGCTGCTTCACTTATGGCGTGAATTATGAACACCCCTACTGCATTCATTGCTGGTTTATTATTGATACATGGAAAAATATATATTATAAAAAAATTCAATTTCATAAGTTAATTTGTTGTAAATTATGCCCCTTATTTTCGTATTTAGCGTTAAGGACATTAGGTACCGCACGGTAGGTTACAAATGGTACTTAGGTGTACGTAGGTGCAGAACTGGATAATTAGGCCTAACTACGAGGTGGGCAAGACAAACTTCAGCAAATAACTTGCAATATTGCTAGTGATTATTAAGTTACCTGTCTGATAAGCATCTTAAATTCATAGTTGTCTTCAGTCATAGTAAAGTAGGTAGGTACCTTATAATCTTATGACAAAATAGCATAATCATTATTATTGTCGTCATCGGAATAGGCGAGCAGCAACTACCATTTAGGTAGCTACAATTACAAAGACCCCACGTATGGTGTCGATCGAGTAACGGACGGCCGGCAATAGAACAAAATTAATTTGATGCTAAGGTAGAGTAGGTAGTATTCGGTGTTGTAAGGTGTGAACAAGTCCTTTGCAACATTTTTTACCGACTTTCCTGCCTACGATGTGTCCGTGCTTTTATTTCTGCTTACATCTGAAGGCCAGTTCTATTATGGAACCCAAACTAAGCCAAGAAAAAGTAATTATAAATGAAAACTCAGCGTTTATCTAGGGGTAGTATCAATATTAAAGAATTATTCCTATTGCCATTTCAAGCAAAATACTAGTCTTAGAAGATTTATATTTTATGCACGACAAACAAAATTAGTAATATTTTTGATAGCTTGCACCAAATAAGCGTCAAACTAATTATTTTCAATATAATATCGCCAAAAAAGTATAGGACCTCACATAATAAATTTGAATTTAGGCCACCAATGCAATGGCGGACTGAATTCGCGCCATTTTCATGAAAATGGCGGAGTTGTCATCCCCTGAACCGGAATGAACAAGAATCAAGAATTCAAGATCAACAAGATCAATGGGGTAAGTGTGAGCTTCTGAGCTACCACCAGTCAAGCCAATCACCTGCGTCTGCGTACAGTCGACGATTTCCATCTAAGGGGTGTCCAAAATTTCGGCAACATTTTCAATGTGTACTGTTGTATAGGCTATAAACTGATATCGTTGTCTGAATTCTTTCTGAAAGAATTTGATGACATTTTGTATGTGCTGTAGGTTCACAAACATATTTTCCAAGGCTATTTTTTGATTTTTTTTTTTAAATATACGGTAAATTCATTTTGGGGATATTGGGGGTAGGCCTATCTACCAAAAAATCTATTAAAAAAATGTTTTCACAAAAACGGCTCCGATGATTTTTTTTTTAATTCACAAATGTATATTAATTGTAGTAGCCTACTTTCAATGAATTTGTCTTCCCCCAAAATTCGTCTCATTATTTAGAGCCAAAATAATTACTGTAAATAAGCTGGAGAACAGAGAGTCAGAGGCATCCGGATTTTGGGCGCCATCTTGGATTTTTTTATTTTGAAAAAAAATCTTAAGAGCTTATGGTCTAGATTTCGAGATGCAAACCTTGAAATTCGTATATTCAGTGGGTCCAAATTAGTAAAAATAAGTCAAATGCAGGTATACTAACCCAATATATGCCCCTTGGAAAGCAGCCTTTACAGAATTTTGATCTAGACTACTATAGGCGTTACAGGTTGTAAGGTAAATTTGAAACCTTGTGTTAGGTATGTGATAAGCTAGTCTACGGCCCCAGGCTACCATATAGTAGCTTATGGGCCTAAGTTATACCAAGCGTAAGAAAGCAAAACAGGATTTTAGTAAATACAAGTAGAAATACAGAATGAACAGAACAAATTTTTTTTTATTAATTTGAAAGCGACCTTTTGAAGGGGCAGGCGAAGAATGAAAGTACATATGAAAATACTTTGTGAATGATGGAATGGACTCCGGACCCCTGGATCCCCCCCCCCCCATAAATACGGCCTTGCCCACATGCACAAGGTATACGGTACGACATACATATCAAAAGTCCCTTACATTTTCCTGGGCGGAACTGGGACTCGGGATTTGAGACCACAGAAAATCTGTCTTGAATGGGCAATATATTATGAGAATGAGAGATCAATCTTGCAAACATTCCCAGTGGTAGGCCTATCATATTAAAATTATAATATGGGTGTCTTACTTTTGCTTATTTTGGCTCATTGTATTGTACTTAACATAGAGCAATAGCTCCTGCGTGTTCATCGGTGTAAAGTTAGCTAAAAAAAATTCATTCGACAAGAATACGAAAAATAGCTATATACTTATTTTATTTTTTTGAAGGTCTCGAAATGATATGGGTGTCTTAATTTCAATTATTTTGGCTCATTGTATTGTACTTAACATTAAGCAATTGCTTCTGCGTGTTAATCGGTTTAAAAGTAGCTAAAAAAAAATTCATTCGATGTGAATACGAAAAATAGCTATTGACTTATTTTTTTTTTTTTAAAGGTCTTGAAAAGATATGGGTGTCTTAATTTTGCTTATTTTGGCTCATTGTATTGTAAATTACATTAAGCAATTGCTCCTGCGTGTTCATCGGTGTAAATGTAGCTACAAAAAATTCATTCGGCAAGAATACGAAAAATAGCTATATAGGCCTACTTATTTTATTTTTTTTAAAGTTCTTGAAATGATATGGGTGTCTAAATTTTACTTATTTTGGCTCACTGTATTGTACTTAACATTAAGCAATTGCTCCTGCGCGTAAATCGGTTTAAATTTAGCTAAAAAAAAATTCATTTGACAAGAATACGAAAAATAGCTATATACTTATTTTATTTTTTTTAAAGGTCTTAAAAAGATATGGGTGTCTTAATTTTGCTTATAATAGCTCATTGTATTGTACTTAACATTAAGCAATTGCTCTTGCGTGTTCATCGGTGTAAAGTTAGCTCAAAAAAATTCATACGGCAAGAATACGAAAAATAGCTATTTACTTATTTTATTTTTTTTTAAGGTCTTGAAATGATATGGGTGTCTTAGTTAAGCTTATTTTGGCTCATTGTACTGTTCTTAACATTGAGCAATTGCTCCTGCGTGTTCATCGGTGTAAATGTAGCTGAAAAAAATTCATTCGACATGAATACGAAAAATAGCTATTTACTTATTTTATTTTTTTTAAAGGTCTTGAAAAGATATGGGTGTCTTAATTTTGCTTATAATAGCTCATTGTATTGTACTTAACATTAAGCAATTGCTCTTGCGTGTTCATCGGTGTAAAGTTAGCTCAAAAAAATTCATACGGCAAGAATACGAAAAATAGCTATTTACTTATTTTATTTTTTTTAAAGGTCTTGAAATGATATGGGTGTCTTAGTTAAGCTTATTTTGGCTCATTGTACTGTTCTTAACATTGAGCAATTGCTCCTGCGTGTTCATCGGTGTAAATGTAGCTGAAAAAAATTCATTCGACATGAATACGAAAAATAGCTATTTACTTATTTTATTTTTTTTAAAGGTTTTGAAAAGATATGGGTGTCTTAATTTTGCTTATTATGCCTCATTGTATTGTACTTAACATTAAGCATTTGCTCCTACGTCTTCATCGGTGTAAATGTAGCTAAAAAAAATTCATTAGACAAGAATACGAAAAATAGCTTTATAATTATTTTATTTTTTTTAAAGGTCTTGAAATGATATGGGTGTCTTAATTTTGCTTGTTTTGGCTCATTGTATTGTACTTAACATTGAGCAATTGCTCCTGCTTGTTCATCGGTGTAAATGTTGCCAAAAAAAATTCATACGGCAAGTATACTAAAAATAGCTATTTACTTTTTTTTTTTTTTTTAAAGGTCTTGAAAAGATATGGGTGTCTTAATTTTGCTTATTTTGGCTCACTGCATTGTACTTGACATTAAGCAATTGCTCCTGCGCGTAAATCGGTTTAAATTTAGCTAAAAAAAATTAATTTGACAAGAATACGAAAAATAGCTATATACTTTTTTTTTTTTTTTTTGAAGGTCTCGAAATGACATGGGTGTCTTAATTTCAATTATTTTGGGTCATTGTATTGTACTTAACATTAAGCAATTGCTTCTGCGTGTTAATCGGTTTAAATGTAGCTAAAAAAAAATTCATTCGATGTGAATACGAAAAATAGCTATTGACTTATTTTTTTTTTTTTTAAGTTCTTGAAAAGGTATGGGTGTCTTAATTTTGCTTATTTTGGCTCATTGTGTTGTACCTAACATTAAGCAATTGCTCCTGCGTGTTCATCGGTGTAAATGTAGCTACAAAAAATTCATTCGGCAAGAATACGAAGAATAGCTATATACTTATTTTATTTTTTTTAAAGGTCTTGAAATGATATGAGTGTCTTAATTTTGCTTATTTTGGCTCACTGTATTGTACTTAACATTAAGCAATTGCTCCTGCGCGTAAATCGGTTTAAATTTAGCTAAAAAAAATTCATTTGACAAGAATACGAAAAATAGCTATATACTTATTTTATTCTTTTTAAAGGTCTTGAAAAGATATGGGTGTCTTAATTTTGCTTATTTTGGCTCATTGTATTGTACTTAACATTAAGCTATTGCTCCTACGTGTTCATCGGTGTAAATGAAGCTAAAAAAAATTCATACGGCAAGAATTTAAAAAATAGCTATTTACTTATTTTATTTTTTTAAAGGTCTTGAAAAAAAATGGGTGTCTAAATTTTGCTTATTTTGGCTCACTGTATTGTACTTAACATTAAGAAATTGCTCCTGCAGGTAAATCGGTTAAAATTTAGCTAAAAAAAATTCAATTGACATGAATACGAAAAATAGCTATATACTTATTTAATTTTTTTGAAGGTCTCGAAATGATATGGGTGTCTTAATTTTGATTATTTTCGCTCATTGTATTGTACTTAACATTAAGCAATTGCTCCTGCGTGTTAATCGGTTTAAATGTAGCTAAAAAAAATTCATTCGATATGAATACGAAAAATAGCTATTGACTTTTTTATTTTTTTTAAAGGTCTTGAAAAAATATGGGTGTCTCAATTTTGCTTATTTTGGCTCATTGTATTGTACCTAACATTAAGCAATTGCTCCTGCGTGTTCATCGTTGTAAATGTCGCTACAAAAAATTCATTCGACAAGAATGCGAAAAATAGCTATTAACTTTTTTTTTTTTTTTTAAAGGTCTTGAAAAGATATGGGAGTCTTAATTTTGCTTATTTTGGCTCATTGTATTGTACTTAACATTGAGCAATTGCTCCTGCGTGTTCATCGGTGTAAATGTAGCTAAAAAAAATTCATTAGACAAGAATACGAAAAATAGCTATATATATTTTTTTTTTTTTTTTTAAGGTATTGAAATGATATGGGTGTCTTAATTTTGCTCATTTTGGCTCATTGTATTGTACTTAACATTGAGCAATTGCTTCTGCGTGTCCATCGGTGTAAATGTAGCTAAAAAAAATTCATTCGAAAAGAATAAGAAAAATAGCTATTTTCTTATTTTATTTTTTTTAAAGGTCTTCAAAAGATATAGGTGTCTTAATTTTGCTTATTTTGGCTCATTGTATTGTAGTTAACATTGAGCAATGGCTCCTCCGTGTTCATCGGTGTAAATGTAGCTACAAAAAATTCATTCGACAAGAATACGAAAAATAGCTATATACATATTTTATTTTTTTTAAAGGTCTTGAAATGATATGGGTCTCTTAATTTTGCTTATTTTGGCTCAGTGTATTGTACTTAACATTGAGCAATTGCTCCTGCACGTAAATCGGTTTTAATGTAGCTAAAAAAATTCATACAGCAAGAATACGAAAAATAGCTATTTACTTTTTTTTTTTTTTAAGGTCTGGAAATGATATGGTTGTCTAAATTTTGCTTATTTCGGCTCAATGTATTGTACCTAACATCGAGCAATAGCTCCTGCGTGTTCATCGGTGTAAAAGTAGCTAAAAATAATTCATTCGACAAGAATAAGAAAAATAGCTATTTATTTATTTTATTTTATTCAAAGGTCTAAAAAAGAGAAAGGTGTCTAAATTTTGCTTATTTTGGCTCATTGTATTGCACTAAACATTGAGCAATTGTACTGCGTGTTCATCGGTGTAAATGTAGCTTAAAAAAGTTCATATGGCAAGAATACGAAAAATAGCTATTTACTTATTTTATTTTTTTTAAAGGTCTTGAAAAGATATGAGAGTCTTAATTTTGCTTATTTTAGCTCATTGTATTGTACTTAACATTATGCGATTGCTCCTACGTGTTCATCGGTGTAAATGTAGCTAAAAAAAATTCATTAGACAAGAATAAGAAAAATAGCTATATAATTTTTTTTTTTTTTTTTAAAGGTCTTGAAATGATATGGGTGTCTGAATTTTGCTTATTTTGGCTCATTGTATTGTACTTAACATTGAGCAATTGCTCCTGCGTGTTCATCGGTGTAAATGTAGCTTAAAAAAATTCATTCGACAAGAATACGAAAAATAGCTATTTACTTATTTTTTTTTTTTTAACGGTCTTGAAAAGATATGGGTGTCTAAATTTGCTTATTTTGGCTCATTGTATTGTATTTAGCAATAGCTCCTGCATGTTCATGGGTGTACATGTAGCTTAAAAAAATTCATTCGACAAGAATACGAAAAATTGCTATTTACTTATTTTATTTTTTTTAAAGGTCTTGAAATAATATGGGTGTCTAAATTTTGCTTATTTTGGCTCAATGTATTGTACTTGACATTGAGCTATTGCTCCTGCGTGTTCATCGGTGTAAGTGTAGTTGCAAAGAATTCATTCGACAAGAATACGAAAAATAGCTATTTACTTATTTTATTTTTTTTAAAGGTCTTGAAAAGATATGGGTGTCTAAATTTTGCTTATTATGGCTCATTGTATTGTACTTAACATTGAGCAATTGCTCCTGCGTGTTCATCGGTGTAAATGTAGCTTAAAAAAAATTCATTCGGCATGAATACGAAAAATTGCTATTTACTTATTTTTTTTTTTTTAAAGGTCTTGAAATGATATGGGTGTCTTAGTTTTGCTTATTTTGGCTCATTGTATTGTACTTAACATTGAGCAATTGCTCCTGCGTGTTCATCGGTGTAAATGTAGCTTAAAAAAATTCATTCGGCATGAATACGAAAAATGGCTATTTACTTATTTTTTTTTTTAAAGGTCTTGAAATGATATGATGGCCTCAATTTTGCTTATTTTGGCTCATTGTATTGTCCTTAACATTGAGCAATTGCTCCTGCGTGTTCATGGGTGTAAATGTAGCATAAAAAAATTCATTCGACAAGAATACGAAAAATTGCTATTTACTTATTTTTTTTTTTTTAAAGGTCTTGAAATGATATGGGTGTCTTAGTTTTGCTTATTTTGGCTCATTGTATTGTACTTAACATTGAGCAATTGCTCCTGCGTGTTCATCGGTGTAAGTGTAGCTGCAAAAAATTCATTCGACAAGAATGCGAAAAATTGCTATTTACTTATTTTATTTTTTTTAAAGGTCTTGAAATAATATGGGTGTCTACATTTTGCTTATTTTGGCTCATTGTTTTGTACTTAACATTAAGCAATTGCTTCTGCGTGTTAATCGGTTTAAATGTAGCTAAAAAAAATTCAATCGATGTGAATACGAAAAATAGCTATTGACTTTTTTTTTTTTTTTTTTAAGGTCTTGAAAAGATATGGGTGTCTTAATTTTGCTTATTTTGGCTCATTGTGTTGTACCTAACATTAAGCAATTGCTCCTGCGTGTTCATCGGTGTAAATGTAGCTACAAAAAATTCATTCGGCAGGAATACGAAAAATAGCTGTATACTTTTTTTTTTTTTAAAGGTCTTGAAATGATATGGGTGTCTTAATTTTGATTATTTTGGCTCACTGTATTGTACTTAACATTCAGCAATTGCTCCTGCGCGTAAATCGGTTTAAATTTAGCTAAAAAAAATTCATTTGACAAGAATACGAGAAATAGCTATATACTTATTTAATTTTTTTTAAAGGTCTTGAAAAGATATGGGTGTCTTAGTTTTGCTTATTTTGGCTCATTGTATTGTATTTAGCAATAGCTCCTGCATGTTCATGGGTGTACATGTAGCTTAAAAAAATTCATTCGACAAGAATACGAAAAATTGCTATTTACTTATTTTATTTTTTTTAAAGGTCTTGAAATGATATGGGTGTCTTAGTTTTGCTTATTTTGGCTCATTGTATTGTACTTAACATTGAGCTATTGCTCCTGCGTGTTCATCGGTGTAAGTGTAGTTGCAAAAAATTCATTCGACAAGAATACGAAAAATAGCTATTTACTAATTTTTTTTTTTTAAAGGGCTAGAAATAATATGGGTGTCTAAATTTTGCTTATTTTGGCTCATTGTATTGTATTTAACATTGAGCAATTGCTCCTGCGTGTTCATCGGTATAAATGTAGCTTAAAAATGTTCATTCGACGGGAATACGAGAAATAGCTATTAACTTATTTTATTTTTTTTAAAGGTCTGGAAAGATATGATAAAATATCTAAAATCTAATCTAAAATTTTTTGCAACTACACTTACACCGATGAACACGCAGGAGCAATTGCTCAATGTTAAGTACAATACAATGAGCCAAAATAAGCAAAACTAAGACACCCATAACATTTCAAGACCTTTAAAAAAAAAAAATAAGTAAATAGCAATTTTTCGTATTCTTGTCTTATTGTCTTATTAATATAATTGTATTGTACTTAACATTGAGCAATTGCTCCTGCGTGTTCATCGGCGTAAATGTAGCTTAAAAAAATTCATTCGGCATGAATACGAAAAATGGCTATTTACTTATTTTTTTTTTTTAAAGGTCTTGAAATGATATGGGTGTCTTAGTTTTGCTTATTTTAGCTCATTGTATCGCACTTAACATTGAGCAATCGCTCCTGCGTGTTCATCGGTGTAAATGTAGCTAAAAAAAATTCATTAGACAAGAATACGAAAAATAGCTATATATATTTTTTTTTTTTTTTTTTTAAGGTATTGAAATGATATGGGTGTCTTAATTTTGCTCATTTTGGCTCATTGTATTGTACTTAACATTGAGCAATTGCTCCTGCGTGTTCATCGGTGTAAATGTTGCTAAAAAAAATTCATTAGACAAGAATACGAAAAATAGCTATATATATTTTTTTTTTTTTTTTTAAGGTATTGAAATGATATGGGTGTCTTAATTTTGCTCATTTTGGCTCATTGTATTGTACTTAACATTGAGCAATTGCTTCTGCGTGTCCATCGGTGTAAATGTAGCTAAAAAAAATTCATTCGAAAAGAATAAGAAAAATAGCTATTTTCTTATTTTATTTTTTTTAAAGGTCTTCAAAAGATATAGGTGTCTTAATTTTGCTTATTTTGGCTCATTGTATTGTAGTTAACATTGAGCAATGGCTCCTCCGTGTTCATCGGTGTAAATGTAGCTACAAAAAATTCATTCGACAAGAATACGAAAAATAGCTATATACATATTTTATTTTTTTTAAAGGTCTTGAAATGATATGGGTCTCTTAATTTTGCTTATTTTGGCTCAGTGTATTGTACTTAACATTGAGCAATTGCTCCTGCACGTAAATCGGTTTTAATGTAGCTAAAAAAATTCATACAGCAAGAATACGAAAAATAGCTATTTACTTTTTTTTTTTTTTAAGGTCTGGAAATGATATGGTTGTCTAAATTTTGCTTATTTCGGCTCAATGTATTGTACCTAACATCGAGCAATAGCTCCTGCGTGTTCATCGGTGTAAAAGTAGCTAAAAATAATTCATTCGACAAGAATAAGAAAAATAGCTATTTATTTATTTTATTTTATTCAAAGGTCTAAAAAAGAGAAAGGTGTCTAAATTTTGCTTATTTTGGCTCATTGTATTGCACTAAACATTGAGCAATTGTACTGCGTGTTCATCGGTGTAAATGTAGCTTAAAAAAGTTCATATGGCAAGAATACGAAAAATAGCTATTTACTTATTTTATTTTTTTTAAAGGTCTTGAAAAGATATGAGAGTCTTAATTTTGCTTATTTTAGCTCATTGTATTGTACTTAACATTATGCGATTGCTCCTACGTGTTCATCGGTGTAAATGTAGCTAAAAAAAATTCATTAGACAAGAATAAGAAAAATAGCTATATAATTTTTTTTTTTTTTTTTTAAAGGTCTTGAAATGATATGGGTGTCTGAATTTTGCTTATTTTGGCTCATTGTATTGTACTTAACATTGAGCAATTGCTCCTGCGTGTTCATCGGTGTAAATGTAGCTTAAAAAAATTCATTTGACAAGAATACGAAAAATAGCTATTTACTTATTTTTTTTTTTTAACGGTCTTGAAAAGATATGGGTGTCTAAATTTGCTTATTTTGGCTCATTGTATTGTATTTAGCAATAGCTCCTGCATGTTCATGGGTGTACATGTAGCTTAAAAAAATTCATTCGACAAGAATACAAAAAATTGCTATTTACTTATTTTATTTTTTTGAAGGTCTTGAAATAATATGGGTGTCTAAATTTTGCTTATTTTGGCTCAATGTATTGTACTTGACATTGAGCTATTGCTCCTGCGTGTTCATCGGTGTAAGTGTAGTTGCAAAAAATTCATTCGACAAGAATACGAAAAATAGCTATTTACTTATTTTATTTTTTTTAAAGGTCTTGAAAAGATATGGGTGTCTAAATTTTGCTTATTATGGCTCATTGTATTGTACTTAACATTGAGCAATTGCTCCTGCGTGTTCATCGGTGTAAATGTAGCTTAAAAAAAATTCATTCGGCATGAATACGAAAAATTGCTATTTACTTATTTTTTTTTTTTTAAAGGTCTTGAAATGATATGGGTGTCTTAGTTTTGCTTATTTTGGCTCATTGTATTGTACTTAACATTGAGCAATTGCTCCTGCGTGTTCATCGGTGTAAATGTAGCTTAAAAAAATTCATTCGGCATGAATACGAAAAATGGCTATTTACTTATTTTTTTTTTTTTAAAGGTCTTGAAATGATATGATGGCCTCAATTTTGCTTATTTTGGCTCATTGTATTGTCCTTAACATTGAGCAATTGCTCCTGCGTGTTCATGGGTGTAAATGTAGCATAAAAAAATTCATTCGACAAGAATACGAAAAATTGCTATTTACTTATTTTTTTTTTTTTAAAGGTCTTGAAATGATATGGGTGTCTTAGTTTTGCTTATTTTGGCTCATTGTATTGTACTTAACATTGAGCAATTGCTCCTGCGTGTTCATCGGTGTAAGTGTAGTTGCAAAAAATTCATTCGACAAGAATACGAAAAATTGCTATTTTCTTATTTTATTTTTTTTAAAGGTCTTCAAAAGATATAGGTGTCTTAATTTTGCTTATTTTGGCTCATTGTATTGTACCTAACATCGAGCAATAGCTCCTGCGTGTTCATCGGTGTAAAAGTAGCTAAAAATAATTCATTCGACAAGAATAAGAAAAATAGCTATTTATTTATTTTATTTTATTCAAAGGTCTAAAAAAGAGAAAGGTGTCTAAATTTTGCTTATTTTGGCTCATTGTATTGCACTAAACATTGAGCAATTGTACTGCGTGTTCATCGGTGTAAATGTAGCTTAAAAAAGTTCATATGGCAAGAATACGAAAAATAGCTATTTACTTATTTTATTTTTTTTAAAGGTCTTGAAAAGATATGAGAGTCTTAATTTTGCTTATTTTAGCTCATTGTATTGTACTTAACATTATGCGATTGCTCCTACGTGTTCATCGGTGTAAATGTAGCTAAAAAAAATTCATTAGACAAGAATAAGAAAAATAGCTATATAATTTTTTTTTTTTTTTTTAAAGGTCTTGAAATGATATGGGTGTCTGAATTTTGCTTATTTTGGCTCATTGTATTGTACTTAACATTGAGCAATTGCTCCTGCGTGTTCATCGGTGTAAATGTAGCTTAAAAAAATTCATTTGACAAGAATACGAAAAATAGCTATTTACTTATTTTTTTTTTTAACGGTCTTGAAAAGATATGGGTGTCTAAATTTGCTTATTTTGGCTCATTGTATTGTATTTAGCAATAGCTCCTGCATGTTCATGGGTGTACATGTAGCTTAAAAAAATTCATTCGACAAGAATACAAAAAATTGCTATTTACTTATTTTATTTTTTTGAAGGTCTTGAAATAATATGGGTGTCTAAATTTTGCTTATTTTGGCTCAATGTATTGTACTTGACATTGAGCTATTGCTCCTGCGTGTTCATCGGTGTAAGTGTAGTTGCAAAAAATTCATTCGACAAGAATACGAAAAATAGCTATTTACTTATTTTATTTTTTTTAAAGGTCTTGAAAAGATATGGGTGTCTAAATTTTGCTTATTATGGCTCATTGTATTGTACTTAACATTGAGCAATTGCTCCTGCGTGTTCATCGGTGTAAATGTAGCTTAAAAAAAATTCATTCGGCATGAATACGAAAAATTGCTATTTACTTATTTTTTTTTTTTTTAAAGGTCTTGAAATGATATGGGTGTCTTAGTTTTGCTTATTTTGGCTCATTGTATTGTACTTAACATTGAGCAATTGCTCCTGCGTGTTCATCGGTGTAAATGTAGCTTAAAAAAATTCATTCGGCATGAATACGAAAAATGGCTATTTACTTATTTTTTTTTTTTTAAAGGTCTTGAAATGATATGATGGCCTCAATTTTGCTTATTTTGGCTCATTGTATTGTCCTTAACATTGAGCAATTGCTCCTGCGTGTTCATGGGTGTAAATGTTGCATAAAAAAATTCATTCGACAAGAATACGAAAAATTGCTATTTACTTATTTTTTTTTTTTTAAAGGTCTTGAAATGATATGGGTGTCTTAGTTTTGCTTATTTTGGCTCATTGTATTGTACTTAACATTGAGCAATTGCTCCTGCGTGTTCATCGGTGTAAGTGTAGTTGCAAAAAATTCATTCGACAAGAATACGAAAAATTGCTATTTACTTATTTTATTTTTTTTATAGGTCTTGAAATGATATGGGTGTCTTAGTCTTGCTTATTTTGGCTCATTGTATTGCACTTAACATTGAGGAATCGCCTCTGCGTGTTCATCGGTGTAAATGTAGCTGAAAAAAATTCATTCGACAAGAATACGAAAAATAGCTATTTACTTATTTTTTTTTTTTAAAGGTCTTGAAATAATATGGGTGTCTACATTTTGCTTATTTTGGCTCATTGTATTGTCCTTAACATTGAGCATTTGCTCCTGCGTGTTCATCGGTGTATATGTAGCTTAAAAAAATTCATTCGACAAGAATACGAAAAATTGCTATTTACTTATTTTTTTTTTTTAAAGGTCTTGAAATGATATGGGTGTCTTAGTTTTGCTTATTTTGGCTCATTGTATTGCACTTAACATTGAGCAATCGCTCCTGCGTGTTCATCGGTGTAAATGTAGCTTAAAAAAATTCATTCGACAAGAATACGAAAAATAGCTATTTACTTATTTTTTTTTTTTTTAAAGGTCTTGAAATGATATGATGGCCTCAATTTTGCTTATTTTGGCTCATTGTATTGTCCTTAACATTGAGCAATTGCTCCTGCGTGTTCGTGGGTGTAAATGTAGCTTAAAAAAATTCATTCGACAAGAATACGAAAAATTGCTATTTACTTATTTTATTTTTTTTAAAGGTCTTCAAATGATATGGGTGTCTTAGTTTTGTTTATTTTGGCTCATTATATTGTACTTAACATTAAGCAATCGCTCCTGCGTGTTCATCGGTGTAAGTGTAGTTGCAAAAAATTCATTCGACAAGAATACGAAAAATTGCTATTTACTTATTTTATTTTTTTTATAGGTCTTGAAATGATATGGGTGTCTTAGTCTTGCTTATTTTGGCTCATTGTATTGCACTTAACATTGAGGAATCGCCTCTGCGTGTTCATCGGTGTAAATGTAGCTGAAAAAAATTCATTCGACAAGAATACGAAAAATAGCTATTTACTTATTTTATATTTTTTAGAGGTCTTGAAATGTTATGGGTGTCTTAGTTTTGCTTATTTTGGCTCATTGTATTGTACTTAACATTGAGCAATTGCTCCTGCGTGTTCGTCGGTGTAAATGTAGCTTAAAAAAATTCATTCGACAAGAATACGAAAAATAGCTATTTACTTATTTTTTTTTTTTAAAGGTCTGGAATGATATGGGTGTCTAAATTTTGCTTATTTTGGCTCATTGTATTGTACTTAACATTGAGCAATTGCTCCTGCGTGTTCATCGGTGTATATGTAGCTTAAAAAAATTCATTCGACAAGAATACGAAAAATAGCTATTTACTTATTTTATTTTTTTTATAGGTCTTGAAATGATATGGGTGTCTTAGTCTTGCTTATTTTGGCTCATTGTATTGCACTTAACATTGAGGAATCGCCTCTGCGTGTTCATCGGTGTAAATGTAGCTGAAAAAAATTCATTCGACAAGAATACGAAAAATAGCTATTTACTTATTTTATATTTTTTATAGGTCTTGAAATGATATGGGTGTCTTAGTCTTGCTTATTTTGGCTCATTGTATTGCACTTAACATTGAGGAATCGCCTCTGCGTGTTCATCGGTGTAAATGTAGCTGAAAAAAATTCATTCGACAAGAATACGAAAAATAGCTATATACTTATTTTATATTTTTTAGAGGTCTTGAAATGTTATGGGTGTCTTAGTTTTGCTTATTTTGGCTCATTGTATTGTACTTAACATTGAGCAATTGCTCCTGCGTGTTCATCGGTGTATATGTAGCTTAAAAAAATTCATTCGACAAGAATACGAAAAATAGCTATTTACTTATTTTATTTTTTTTATAGGTCTTGAAATGATATGGGTGTCTTAGTCTTGCTTATTTTGGCTCATTGTATTGCACTTAACATTGAGGAATCGCCTCTGCGTGTTCATCGGTGTAAATGTAGCTGAAAAAAATTCATTCGGCATGAATACGAAAAATGGCTATTTACTTATTTTTTTTTTTTAAAGGTCTTGAAATGATATGGGTGTCTTAGTTTTGCTTATTTTAGCTCATTGTATCGCACTTAACATTGAGCAATCGCTCCTGCGTGTTCATCGGTGTAAATGTAGCTAAAAAAAATTCATTAGACAAGAATACGAAAAATAGCTATATATATATTTTTTTTTTTTTTTAAGGTATTGAAATGATATGGGTGTCTTAATTTTGCTCATTTTGGCTCATTGTATTGTACTTAACATTGAGCAATTGCTCCTGCGTGTTCATCGGTGTAAATGTTGCTAAAAAAAATTCATTAGACAAGAATACGAAAAATAGCTATATATATTTTTTTTTTTTTTTTAAGGTATTGAAATGATATGGGTGTCTTAATTTTGCTCATTTTGGCTCATTGTATTGTACTTAACATTGAGCAATTGCTTCTGCGTGTCCATCGGTGTAAATGTAGCTAAAAAAAATTCATTCGAAAAGAATAAGAAAAATAGCTATTTTCTTATTTTATTTTTTTTAAAGGTCTTCAAAAGATATAGGTGTCTTAATTTTGCTTATTTTGGCTCATTGTATTGTAGTTAACATTGAGCAATGGCTCCTCCGTGTTCATCGGTGTAAATGTAGCTACAAAAAATTCATTCGACAAGAATACGAAAAATAGCTATATACATATTTTATTTTTTTTAAAGGTCTTGAAATGATATGGGTCTCTTAATTTTGCTTATTTTGGCTCAGTGTATTGTACTTAACATTGAGCAATTGCTCCTGCACGTAAATCGGTTTTAATGTAGCTAAAAAAATTCATACAGCAAGAATACGAAAAATAGCTATTTACTTTTTTTTTTTTTTTAAGGTCTGGAAATGATATGGTTGTCTAAATTTTGCTTATTTCGGCTCAATGTATTGTACCTAACATCGAGCAATAGCTCCTGCGTGTTCATCGGTGTAAAAGTAGCTAAAAATAATTCATTCGACAAGAATAAGAAAAATAGCTATTTATTTATTTTATTTTATTCAAAGGTCTAAAAAAGAGAAAGGTGTCTAAATTTTGCTTATTTTGGCTTATTGTATTGCACTAAACATTGAGCAATTGTACTGCGTGTTCATCGGTGTAAATGTAGCTTAAAAAAGTTCATATGGCAAGAATACGAAAAATAGCTATTTACTTATTTTATTTTTTTTAAAGGTCTTGAAAAGATATGAGAGTCTTAATTTTGCTTATTTTAGCTCATTGTATTGTACTTAACATTATGCGATTGCTCCTACGTGTTCATCGGTGTAAATGTAGCTAAAAAAAATTCATTAGACAAGAATAAGAAAAATAGCTATATAATTTTTTTTTTTTTTTTTAAAGGTCTTGAAATGATATGGGTGTCTGAATTTTGCTTATTTTGGCTCATTGTATTGTACTTAACATTGAGCAATTGCTCCTGCGTGTTCATCGGTGTAAATGTAGCTTAAAAAAATTCATTTGACAAGAATACGAAAAATAGCTATTTACTTATTTTTTTTTTTTAACGGTCTTGAAAAGATATGGGTGTCTAAATTTGCTTATTTTGGCTCATTGTATTGTATTTAGCAATAGCTCCTGCATGTTCATGGGTGTACATGTAGCTTAAAAAAATTCATTCGACAAGAATACAAAAAATTGCTATTTACTTATTTTATTTTTTTGAAGGTCTTGAAATAATATGGGTGTCTAAATTTTGCTTATTTTGGCTCAATGTATTGTACTTGACATTGAGCTATTGCTCCTGCGTGTTCATCGGTGTAAGTGTAGTTGCAAAAAATTCATTCGACAAGAATACGAAAAATAGCTATTTACTTATTTTATTTTTTTTAAAGGTCTTGAAAAGATATGGGTGTCTAAATTTTGCTTATTATGGCTCATTGTATTGTACTTAACATTGAGCAATTGCTCCTGCGTGTTCATCGGTGTAAATGTAGCTTAAAAAAAATTCATTCGGCATGAATACGAAAAATTGCTATTTACTTATTTTTTTTTTTTTAAAGGTCTTGAAATGATATGGGTGTCTTAGTTTTGCTTATTTTGGCTCATTGTATTGTACTTAACATTGAGCAATTGCTCCTGCGTGTTCATCGGTGTAAATGTAGCTTAAAAAAATTCATTCGGCATGAATACGAAAAATGGCTATTTACTTATTTTTTTTTTTTTAAAGGTCTTGAAATGATATGATGGCCTCAATTTTGCTTATTTTGGCTCATTGTATTGTCCTTAACATTGAGCAATTGCTCCTGCGTGTTCATGGGTGTAAATGTAGCATAAAAAAATTCATTCGACAAGAATACGAAAAATTGCTATTTACTTATTTTTTTTTTTTTAAAGGTCTTGAAATGATATGGGTGTCTTAGTTTTGCTTATTTTGGCTCATTGTATTGTACTTAACATTGAGCAATTGCTCCTGCGTGTTCATCGGTGTAAGTGTAGTTGCAAAAAATTCATTCGACAAGAATACGAAAAATTGCTATTTACTTATTTTATTTTTTTTATAGGTCTTGAAATGATATGGGTGTCTTAGTCTTGCTTATTTTGGCTCATTGTATTGCACTTAACATTGAGGAATCGCCTCTGCGTGTTCATCGGTGTAAATGTAGCTGAAAAAAATTCATTCGACAAGAATACGAAAAATAGCTATTTACTTTTTTTTTTTTTTTTAAAGGTCTTGAAATAATATGGGTGTCTACATTTTGCTTATTTTGGCTCATTGTATTGTCCTTAACATTGAGCATTTGCTCCTGCGTGTTCATCGGTGTATATGTAGCTTAAAAAAATTCATTCGACAAGAATACGAAAAATTGCTATTTACTTATTTTTTTTTTTTAAAGGTCTTGAAATGATATGGGTGTCTTAGTTTTGCTTATTTTGGCTCATTGTATTGCACTTAACATTGAGCAATCGCTCCTGCGTGTTCATCGGTGTAAATGTAGCTTAAAAAAATTCATTCGACAAGAATACGAAAAATAGCTATTTACTTATTTTTTTTTTTTTAAAGGTCTTGAAATGATATGATGGCCTCAATTTTGCTTATTTTGGCTCATTGTATTGTCCTTAACATTGAGCAATTGCTCCTGCGTGTTCGTGGGTGTAAATGTAGCTTAAAAAAATTCATTCGACAAGAATACGAAAAATTGCTATTTACTTATTTTATTTTTTTTAAAGGTCTTCAAATGATATGGGTGTCTTAGTTTTGTTTATTTTGGCTCATTATATTGTACTTAACATTAAGCAATCGCTCCTGCGTGTTCATCGGTGTAAGTGTAGTTGCAAAAAATTCATTCGACAAGAATACGAAAAATTGCTATTTACTTATTTTATTTTTTTTATAGGTCTTGAAATGATATGGGTGTCTTAGTCTTGCTTATTTTGGCTCATTGTATTGCACTTAACATTGAGGAATCGCCTCTGCGTGTTCATCGGTGTAAATGTAGCTGAAAAAAATTCATTCGACAAGAATACGAAAAATAGCTATTTACTTATTTTATATTTTTTAGAGGTCTTGAAATGTTATGGGTGTCTTAGTTTTGCTTATTTTGGCTCATTGTATTGTACTTAACATTGAGCAATTGCTCCTGCGTGTTCGTCGGTGTAAATGTAGCTTAAAAAAATTCATTCGACAAGAATACGAAAAATAGCTATTTACTTATTTTTTTTTTTTAAAGGTCTGGAATGATATGGGTGTCTAAATTTTGCTTATTTTGGCTCATTGTATTGTACTTAACATTGAGCAATTGCTCCTGCGTGTTCATCGGTGTATATGTAGCTTAAAAAAATTCATTCGACAAGAATACGAAAAATAGCTATTTACTTATTTTATTTTTTTTATAGGTCTTGAAATGATATGGGTGTCTTAGTCTTGCTTATTTTGGCTCATTGTATTGCACTTAACATTGAGGAATCGCCTCTGCGTGTTCATCGGTGTAAATGTAGCTGAAAAAAATTCATTCGACAAGAATACGAAAAATAGCTATTTACTTATTTTATATTTTTTATAGGTCTTGAAATGATATGGGTGTCTTAGTCTTGCTTATTTTGGCTCATTGTATTGCACTTAACATTGAGGAATCGCCTCTGCGTGTTCATCGGTGTAAATGTAGCTGAAAAAAATTCATTCGACAAGAATACGAAAAATAGCTATATACTTATTTTATATTTTTTAGAGGTCTTGAAATGTTATGGGTGTCTTAGTTTTGCTTATTTTGGCTCATTGTATTGTACTTAACATTGAGCAATTGCTCCTGCGTGTTCATCGGTGTATATGTAGCTTAAAAAAATTCATTCGACAAGAATACGAAAAATAGCTATTTACTTATTTTATTTTTTTTATAGGTCTTGAAATGATATGGGTGTCTTAGTCTTGCTTATTTTGGCTCATTGTATTGCACTTAACATTGAGGAATCGCCTCTGCGTGTTCATCGGTGTAAATGTAGCTGAAAAAAATTCATTCGACAAGAATACGAAAAATAGCTATTTACTTATTTTATATTTTTTATAGGTCTTGAAATGATATGGGTGTCTTAGTCTTGCTTATTTTGGCTCATTGTATTGCACTTAACATTGAGGAATCGCCTCTGCGTGTTCATCGGTGTAAATGTAGCTGAAAAAAATTCATTCGACAAGAATACGAAAAATAGCTATTTACTTATTTTATATTTTTTAGAGGTCTTGAAATGTTATGGGTGTCTTAGTCTTGCTTATTTTGGCTCATTGTATTGCACTTAACATTGAGGAATCGCCTCTGCGTGTTCATCGGTGTAAATGTAGCTGAAAAAAATTCATTCGACAAGAATACGAAAAATTGCTATTTACTTATTTTATTTTTTTTATAGGTCTTGAAATGATATGGGTGTCTTAGTCTTGCTTATTTTGGCTCATTGTATTGCACTTAACATTGAGGAATCGCCTCTGCGTGTTCATCGGTGTAAATGTAGCTGAAAAAAATTCATTCGACAAGAATACGAAAAATAGCTATTTACTTATTTTATATTTTTTAGAGGTCTTGAAATGTTATGGGTGTCTTAGTTTTGCTTATTTTGGCTCATTGTATTGTACTTAACATTGAGCAATTGCTCCTGCGTGTTCGTCGGTGTAAATGTAGCTTAAAAAAATTCATTCGACAAGAATACGAAAAATAGCTATTTACTTATTTTTTTTTTTTTAAAGGTCTGGAATGATATGGGTGTCTAAATTTTGCTTATTTTGGCTCATTGTATTGTACTTAACATTGAGCAATTGCTCCTGCGTGTTCGTCGGTGTAAATGTAGCTTAAAAAAATTCATTCGACAGGAATACGAGAAATAGCTATTAACTTATTTTTTTTTTTTTAAAGGTCTGGAATGATATGGGTGTCTAAATTTTGCTTATTTTGGCTCATTGTATTGTACTTAACATTGAGCAATTGCTCCTGCGTGTTCATCGGTGTATATGTAGCTTAAAAAAATTCATTCGACAAGAATACGAAAAATAGCTATATATATATTTTTTTTTTTTTTTAAGGTATTGAAATGATATGGGTGTCTTAATTTTGCTCATTTTGGCTCATTGTATTGTACTTAACATTGAGCAATTGCTTCTGCGTGTCCATCGGTGTAAATGTAGCTAAAAAAAATTCATTCGAAAAGAATAAGAAAAATAGCTATTTTCTTATTTTATTTTTTTTAAAGGTCTTCAAAAGATATAGGTGTCTTAATTTTGCTTATTTTGGCTCATTGTATTGTAGTTAACATTGAGCAATGGCTCCTCCGTGTTCATCGGTGTAAATGTAGCTACAAAAAATTCATTCGACAAGAATACGAAAAATAGCTATATACATATTTTATTTTTTTTAAAGGTCTTGAAATGATATGGGTCTCTTAATTTTGCTTATTTTGGCTCAGTGTATTGTACTTAACATTGAGCAATTGCTCCTGCACGTAAATCGGTTTTAATGTAGCTAAAAAAATTCATACAGCAAGAATACGAAAAATAGCTATTTACTTTTTTTTTTTTTTAAGGTCTGGAAATGATATGGTTGTCTAAATTTTGCTTATTTCGGCTCAATGTATTGTACCTAACATCGAGCAATAGCTCCTGCGTGTTCATCGGTGTAAAAGTAGCTAAAAATAATTCATTCGACAAGAATAAGAAAAATAGCTATTTATTTATTTTATTTTATTCAAAGGTCTAAAAAAGAGAAAGGTGTCTAAATTTTGCTTATTTTGGCTCATTGTATTGCACTAAACATTGAGCAATTGTACTGCGTGTTCATCGGTGTAAATGTAGCTTAAAAAAGTTCATATGGCAAGAATACGAAAAATAGCTATTTACTTATTTTATTTTTTTTAAAGGTCTTGAAAAGATATGAGAGTCTTAATTTTGCTTATTTTAGCTCATTGTATTGTACTTAACATTATGCGATTGCTCCTACGTGTTCATCGGTGTAAATGTAGCTAAAAAAAATTCATTAGACAAGAATAAGAAAAATAGCTATATAATTTTTTTTTTTTTTTTTAAAGGTCTTGAAATGATATGGGTGTCTGAATTTTGCTTATTTTGGCTCATTGTATTGTACTTAACATTGAGCAATTGCTCCTGCGTGTTCATCGGTGTAAATGTAGCTTAAAAAAATTCATTCGACAAGAATACGAAAAATAGCTATTTACTTATTTTTTTTTTTTTAACGGTCTTGAAAAGATATGGGTGTCTAAATTTGCTTATTTTGGCTCATTGTATTGTATTTAGCAATAGCTCCTGCATGTTCATGGGTGTACATGTAGCTTAAAAAAATTCATTCGACAAGAATACGAAAAATTGCTATTTACTTATTTTATTTTTTTTAAAGGTCTTGAAATAATATGGGTGTCTAAATTTTGCTTATTTTGGCTCAATGTATTGTACTTGACATTGAGCTATTGCTCCTGCGTGTTCATCGGTGTAAGTGTAGTTGCAAAAAATTCATTCGACAAGAATACGAAAAATAGCTATTTACTTATTTTATTTTTTTTAAAGGTCTTGAAAAGATATGGGTGTCTAAATTTTGCTTATTATGGCTCATTGTATTGTACTTAACATTGAGCAATTGCTCCTGCGTGTTCATCGGTGTAAATGTAGCTTAAAAAAAATTCATTCGGCATGAATACGAAAAATTGCTATTTACTTATTTTTTTTTTTTTAAAGGTCTTGAAATGATATGGGTGTCTTAGTTTTGCTTATTTTGGCTCATTGTATTGTACTTAACATTGAGCAATTGCTCCTGCGTGTTCATCGGTGTAAATGTAGCTTAAAAAAATTCATTCGGCATGAATACGAAAAATGGCTATTTACTTATTTTTTTTTTTAAAGGTCTTGAAATGATATGATGGCCTCAATTTTGCTTATTTTGGCTCATTGTATTGTCCTTAACATTGAGCAATTGCTCCTGCGTGTTCATGGGTGTAAATGTAGCATAAAAAAATTCATTCGACAAGAATACGAAAAATTGCTATTTACTTATTTTTTTTTTTTTATAGGTCTTGAAATGATATGGGTGTCTTAGTTTTGCTTATTTTGGCTCATTGTATTGTACTTAACATTGAGCAATTGCTCCTGCGTGTTCATCGGTGTAAGTGTAGCTGCAAAAAATTCATTCGACAAGAATGCGAAAAATTGCTATTTACTTATTTTATTTTTTTTAAAGGTCTTGAAATAATATGTGTCTACATTTTGCTTATTTTGGCTCATTGTTTTGTACTTAACATTAAGCAATTGCTTCTGCGTGTTAATCGGTTTAAATGTAGCTAAAAAAAATTCATTCGATGTGAATACGAAAAATAGCTATTGACTTTTTTTTTTTTTTTTTTAAGGTCTTGAAAAGATATGGGTGTCTTAATTTTGCTTATATTGGCTCATTGTGTTGTACCTAACATTAAGCAATTGCTCCTGCGTGTTCATCGGTGTAAATGTAGCTACAAAAAATTCATTCGGCAGGAATACGAAAAATAGCTGTATACTTTTTTTTTTTTTTAAAGGTCTTGAAATGATATGGGTGTCTTAATTTTGATTATTTTGGCTCACTGTATTGTACTTAACATTCAGCAATTGCTCCTGCGCGTAAATCGGTTTAAATTTAGCTAAAAAAAATTCATTTGACAAGAATACGAGAAATAGCTATATACTTATTTAATTTTTTTAAAGGTCTTGAAAAGATATGGGTGTCTTAGTTTTGCTTATTTTGGCTCATTGTATTGTATTTAGCAATAGCTCCTGCATGTTCATGGGTGTACATGTAGCTTAAAAAAATTCATTCGACAAGAATACGAAAAATTGCTATTTACTTATTTTATTTTTTTTAAAGGTCTTGAAATGATATGGGTGTCTTAGTTTTGCTTATTTTGGCTCATTGTATTGTACTTAACATTGAGCTATTGCTCCTGCGTGTTCATCGGTGTAAGTGTAGTTGCAAAAAATTCATTCGACAAGAATACGAAAAATAGCTATTTACTAATTTTTTTTTTTTAAAGGGCTAGAAATAATATGGGTGTCTAAATTTTGCTTATTTTGGCTCATTGTATTGTATTTAACATTGAGCAATTGCTCCTGCGTGTTCATCGGTATAAATGTAGCTTAAAAATGTTCATTCGACGGGAATACGAGAAATAGCTATTAACTTATTTTATTTTTTTTAAAGGTCTGGAAAGATATGATAAAATATCTAAAATCTAATCTAAAATTTTTTGCAACTACACTTACACCGATGAACACGCAGGAGCAATTGCTCAATGTTAAGTACAATACAATGAGCCAAAATAAGCAAAACTAAGACACCCATAACATTTCAAGACCTTTAAAAAAAAAAAATAAGTAAATAGCAATTTTTCGTATTCTTGTCTTATTGTCTTATTAATATAATTGTATTGTACTTAACATTGAGCAATTGCTCCTGCGTGTTCATCGGCGTAAATGTAGCTTAAAAAAATTCATTCGGCATGAATACGAAAAATGGCTATTTACTTATTTTTTTTTTTTAAAGGTCTTGAAATGATATGGGTGTCTTAGTTTTGCTTATTTTAGCTCATTGTATCGCACTTAACATTGAGCAATCGCTCCTGCGTGTTCATCGGTGTAAATGTAGCTAAAAAAAATTCATTAGACAAGAATACGAAAAATAGCTATATATATTTTTTTTTTTTTTTTTAAGGTATTGAAATGATATGGGTGTCTTAATTTTGCTCATTTTGGCTCATTGTATTGTACTTAACATTGAGCAATTGCTCCTGCGTGTTCATCGGTGTAAATGTTGCTAAAAAAAATTCATTAGACAAGAATACGAAAAATAGCTATATATATTTTTTTTTTTTTTTTTAAGGTATTGAAATGATATGGGTGTCTTAATTTTGCTCATTTTGGCTCATTGTATTGTACTTAACATTGAGCAATTGCTTCTGCGTGTCCATCGGTGTAAATGTAGCTAAAAAAAATTCATTCGAAAAGAATAAGAAAAATAGCTATTTTCTTATTTTATTTTTTTTAAAGGTCTTCAAAAGATATAGGTGTCTTAATTTTGCTTATTTTGGCTCATTGTATTGTAGTTAACATTGAGCAATGGCTCCTCCGTGTTCATCGGTGTAAATGTAGCTACAAAAAATTCATTCGACAAGAATACGAAAAATAGCTATATACATATTTTATTTTTTTTAAAGGTCTTGAAATGATATGGGTCTCTTAATTTTGCTTATTTTGGCTCAGTGTATTGTACTTAACATTGAGCAATTGCTCCTGCACGTAAATCGGTTTTAATGTAGCTAAAAAAATTCATACAGCAAGAATACGAAAAATAGCTATTTACTTTTTTTTTTTTTTAAGGTCTGGAAATGATATGGTTGTCTAAATTTTGCTTATTTCGGCTCAATGTATTGTACCTAACATCGAGCAATAGCTCCTGCGTGTTCATCGGTGTAAAAGTAGCTAAAAATAATTCATTCGACAAGAATAAGAAAAATAGCTATTTATTTATTTTATTTTATTCAAAGGTCTAAAAAAGAGAAAGGTGTCTAAATTTTGCTTATTTTGGCTCATTGTATTGCACTAAACATTGAGCAATTGTACTGCGTGTTCATCGGTGTAAATGTAGCTTAAAAAAGTTCATATGGCAAGAATACGAAAAATAGCTATTTACTTATTTTATTTTTTTTAAAGGTCTTGAAAAGATATGAGAGTCTTAATTTTGCTTATTTTAGCTCATTGTATTGTACTTAACATTATGCGATTGCTCCTACGTGTTCATCGGTGTAAATGTAGCTAAAAAAAATTCATTAGACAAGAATAAGAAAAATAGCTATATAATTTTTTTTTTTTTTTTTAAAGGTCTTGAAATGATATGGGTGTCTGAATATTGCTTATTTTGGCTCATTGTATTGTACTTAACATTGAGCAATTGCTCCTGCGTGTTCATCGGTGTAAATGTAGCTTAAAAAAATTCATTTGACAAGAATACGAAAAATAGCTATTTACTTATTTTTTTTTTTTAACGGTCTTGAAAAGATATGGGTGTCTAAATTTGCTTATTTTGGCTCATTGTATTGTATTTAGCAATAGCTCCTGCATGTTCATGGGTGTACATGTAGCTTAAAAAAATTCATTCGACAAGAATACAAAAAATTGCTATTTACTTATTTTATTTTTTTGAAGGTCTTGAAATAATATGGGTGTCTAAATTTTGCTTATTTTGGCTCAATGTATTGTACTTGACATTGAGCTATTGCTCCTGCGTGTTCATCGGTGTAAGTGTAGTTGCAAAAAATTCATTCGACAAGAATACGAAAAATAGCTATTTACTTATTTTATTTTTTTTAAAGGTCTTGAAAAGATATGGGTGTCTAAATTTTGCTTATTATGGCTCATTGTATTGTACTTAACATTGAGCAATTGCTCCTGCGTGTTCATCGGTGTAAATGTAGCTTAAAAAAAATTCATTCGGCATGAATACGAAAAATTGCTATTTACTTATTTTTTTTTTTTTAAAGGTCTTGAAATGATATGGGTGTCTTAGTTTTGCTTATTTTGGCTCATTGTATTGTACTTAACATTGAGCAATTGCTCCTGCGTGTTCATCGGTGTAAATGTAGCTTAAAAAAATTCATTCGGCATGAATACGAAAAATGGCTATTTACTTATTTTTTTTTTTTTAAAGGTCTTGAAATGATATGATGGCGTCAATTTTGCTTATTTTGGCTCATTGTATTGTCCTTAACATTGAGCAATTGCTCCTGCGTGTTCATGGGTGTAAATGTAGCATAAAAAAATTCATTCGACAAGAATACGAAAAATTGCTATTTACTTATTTTTTTTTTTTTAAAGGTCTTGAAATGATATGGGTGTCTTAGTTTTGCTTATTTTGGCTCATTGTATTGTACTTAACATTGAGCAATTGCTCCTGCGTGTTCATCGGTGTAAGTGTAGTTGCAAAAAATTCATTCGACAAGAATACGAAAAATTGCTATTTTCTTATTTTATTTTTTTTAAAGGTCTTCAAAAGATATAGGTGTCTTAATTTTGCTTATTTTGGCTCATTGTATTGTACCTAACATCGAGCAATAGCTCCTGCGTGTTCATCGGTGTAAAAGTAGCTAAAAATAATTCATTCGACAAGAATAAGAAAAATAGCTATTTATTTATTTTATTTTATTCAAAGGTCTAAAAAAGAGAAAGGTGTCTAAATTTTGCTTATTTTGGCTCATTGTATTGCACTAAACATTGAGCAATTGTACTGCGTGTTCATCGGTGTAAATGTAGCTTAAAAAAGTTCATATGGCAAGAATACGAAAAATAGCTATTTACTTATTTTATTTTTTTTAAAGGTCTTGAAAAGATATGAGAGTCTTAATTTTGCTTATTTTAGCTCATTGTATTGTACTTAACATTATGCGATTGCTCCTACGTGTTCATCGGTGTAAATGTAGCTAAAAAAAATTCATTAGACAAGAATAAGAAAAATAGCTATATAATTTTTTTTTTTTTTTTTAAAGGTCTTGAAATGATATGGGTGTCTGAATTTTGCTTATTTTGGCTCATTGTATTGTACTTAACATTGAGCAATTGCTCCTGCGTGTTCATCGGTGTAAATGTAGCTTAAAAAAATTCATTTGACAAGAATACGAAAAATAGCTATTTACTTATTTTTTTTTTTTAACGGTCTTGAAAAGATATGGGTGTCTAAATTTGCTTATTTTGGCTCATTGTATTGTATTTAGCAATAGCTCCTGCATGTTCATGGGTGTACATGTAGCTTAAAAAAATTCATTCGACAAGAATACAAAAAATTGCTATTTACTTATTTTATTTTTTTGAAGGTCTTGAAATAATATGGGTGTCTAAATTTTGCTTATTTTGGCTCAATGTATTGTACTTGACATTGAGCTATTGCTCCTGCGTGTTCATCGGTGTAAGTGTAGTTGCAAAAAATTCATTCGACAAGAATACGAAAAATAGCTATTTACTTATTTTATTTTTTTTAAAGGTCTTGAAAAGATATGGGTGTCTAAATTTTGCTTATTATGGCTCATTGTATTGTACTTAACATTGAGCAATTGCTCCTGCGTGTTCATCGGTGTAAATGTAGCTTAAAAAAAATTCATTCGGCATGAATACGAAAAATTGCTATTTACTTATTTTTTTTTTTTTAAAGGTCTTGAAATGATATGGGTGTCTTAGTTTTGCTTATTTTGGCTCATTGTATTGTACTTAACATTGAGCAATTGCTCCTGCGTGTTCATCGGTGTAAATGTAGCTTAAAAAAATTCATTCGGCATGAATACGAAAAATGGCTATTTACTTATTATTTTTTTTTTAAAGGTCTTGAAATGATATGATGGCCTCAATTTTGCTTATTTTGGCTCATTGTATTGTCCTTAACATTGAGCAATTGCTCCTGCGTGTTCATGGGTGTAAATGTTGCATAAAAAAATTCATTCGACAAGAATACGAAAAATTGCTATTTACTTTTTTTTTTTTTTTTTTTAAAGGTCTTGAAATGATATGGGTGTCTTAGTTTTGCTTATTTTGGCTCATTGTATTGTACTTAACATTGAGCAATTGCTCCTGCGTGTTCATCGGTGTAAGTGTAGTTGCAAAAAATTCATTCGACAAGAATACGAAAAATTGCTATTTACTTATTTTATTTTTTTTATAGGTCTTGAAATGATATGGGTGTCTTAGTCTTGCTTATTTTGGCTCATTGTATTGCACTTAACATTGAGGAATCGCCTCTGCGTGTTCATCGGTGTAAATGTAGCTGAAAAAAATTCATTCGACAAGAATACGAAAAATAGCTATTTACTTATTTTTTTTTTTTAAAGGTCTTGAAATAATATGGGTGTCTACATTTTGCTTATTTTGGCTCATTGTATTGTCCTTAACATTGAGCATTTGCTCCTGCGTGTTCATCGGTGTATATGTAGCTTAAAAAAATTCATTCGACAAGAATACGAAAAATTGCTATTTACTTATTTTTTTTTTTTAAAGGTCTTGAAATGATATGGGTGTCTTAGTTTTGCTTATTTTGGCTCATTGTATTGCACTTAACATTGAGCAATCGCTCCTGCGTGTTCATCGGTGTAAATGTAGCTTAAAAAAATTCATTCGACAAGAATACGAGAAATAGCTATTTACTTATTTTTTTTTTTTTAAAGGTCTTGAAATGATATGATGGCCTCAATTTTGCTTATTTTGGCTCATTGTATTGTCCTTAACATTGAGCAATTGCTCCTGCGTGTTCGTGGGTGTAAATGTAGCTTAAAAAAATTCATTCGACAAGAATACGAAAAATTGCTATTTACTTATTTTATTTTTTTTAAAGGTCTTCAAATGATATGGGTGTCTTAGTTTTGTTTATTTTGGCTCATTATATTGTACTTAACATTAAGCAATCGCTCCTGCGTGTTCATCGGTGTAAGTGTAGTTGCAAAAAATTCATTCGACAAGAATACGAAAAATTGCTATTTACTTATTTTATTTTTTTTATAGGTCTTGAAATGATATGGGTGTCTTAGTCTTGCTTATTTTGGCTCATTGTATTGCACTTAACATTGAGGAATCGCCTCTGCGTGTTCATCGGTGTAAATGTAGCTGAAAAAAATTCATTCGACAAGAATACGAAAAATAGCTATTTACTTATTTTATATTTTTTAGAGGTCTTGAAATGTTATGGGTGTCTTAGTTTTGCTTATTTTGGCTCATTGTATTGTACTTAACATTGAGCAATTGCTCCTGCGTGTTCGTCGGTGTAAATGTAGCTTAAAAAAATTCATTCGACAAGAATACGAAAAATAGCTATTTACTTATTTTTTTTTTTTAAAGGTCTGGAATGATATGGGTGTCTAAATTTTGCTTATTTTGGCTCATTGTATTGTACTTAACATTGAGCAATTGCTCCTGCGTGTTCATCGGTGTATATGTAGCTTAAAAAAATTCATTCGACAAGAATACGAAAAATAGCTATTTACTTATTTTATTTTTTTTATAGGTCTTGAAATGATATGGGTGTCTTAGTCTTGCTTATTTTGGCTCATTGTATTGCACTTAACATTGAGGAATCGCCTCTGCGTGTTCATCGGTGTAAATGTAGCTGAAAAAAATTCATTCGACAAGAATACGAAAAATAGCTATTTACTTATTTTATATTTTTTATAGGTCTTGAAATGATATGGGTGTCTTAGTCTTGCTTATTTTGGCTCATTGTATTGCACTTAACATTGAGGAATCGCCTCTGCGTGTTCATCGGTGTAAATGTAGCTGAAAAAAATTCATTCGACAAGAATACGAAAAATAGCTATATACTTATTTTATATTTTTTAGAGGTCTTGAAATGTTATGGGTGTCTTAGTTTTGCTTATTTTGGCTCATTGTATTGTACTTAACATTGAGCAA
Organism: Psococerastis gibbosa; assembly: GCA_963971405.1. Classification (NCBI taxonomy): domain Eukaryota; kingdom Metazoa; phylum Arthropoda; class Insecta; order Psocodea; family Psocidae; genus Psococerastis; species Psococerastis gibbosa. The sequence continues at coordinate 1,649,881 of OZ020485.1, forward strand.
TTGCTCCTGCGTGTTCATCGGTGTATATGTAGCTTAAAAAAATTCATTCGACAAGAATACGAAAAATAGCTATTTACTTATTTTATTTTTTTTATAGGTCTTGAAATGATATGGGTGTCTTAGTCTTGCTTATTTTGGCTCATTGTATTGCACTTAACATTGAGGAATCGCCTCTGCGTGTTCATCGGTGTAAATGTAGCTGAAAAAAATTCATTCGGCATGAATACGAAAAATGGCTATTTACTTATTTTTTTTTTTTAAAGGTCTTGAAATGATATGGGTGTCTTAGTTTTGCTTATTTTAGCTCATTGTATCGCACTTAACATTGAGCAATCGCTCCTGCGTGTTCATCGGTGTAAATGTAGCTAAAAAAAATTCATTAGACAAGAATACGAAAAATAGCTATATATATTTTTTTTTTTTTTTTTAAGGTATTGAAATGATATGGGTGTCTTAATTTTGCTCATTTTGGCTCATTGTATTGTACTTAACATTGAGCAATTGCTCCTGCGTGTTCATCGGTGTAAATGTTGCTAAAAAAAATTCATTAGACAAGAATACGAAAAATAGCTATATATATTTTTTTTTTTTTTTTAAGGTATTGAAATGATATGGGTGTCTTAATTTTGCTCATTTTGGCTCATTGTATTGTACTTAACATTGAGCAATTGCTTCTGCGTGTCCATCGGTGTAAATGTAGCTAAAAAAAATTCATTCGAAAAGAATAAGAAAAATAGCTATTTTCTTATTTTATTTTTTTTAAAGGTCTTCAAAAGATATAGGTGTCTTAATTTTGCTTATTTTGGCTCATTGTATTGTAGTTAACATTGAGCAATGGCTCCTCCGTGTTCATCGGTGTAAATGTAGCTACAAAAAATTCATTCGACAAGAATACGAAAAATAGCTATATACATATTTTATTTTTTTTAAAGGTCTTGAAATGATATGGGTCTCTTAATTTTGCTTATTTTGGCTCAGTGTATTGTACTTAACATTGAGCAATTGCTCCTGCACGTAAATCGGTTTTAATGTAGCTAAAAAAATTCATACAGCAAGAATACGAAAAATAGCTATTTACTTTTTTTTTTTTTTAAGGTCTGGAAATGATATGGTTGTCTAAATTTTGCTTATTTCGGCTCAATGTATTGTACCTAACATCGAGCAATAGCTCCTGCGTGTTCATCGGTGTAAAAGTAGCTAAAAATAATTCATTCGACAAGAATAAGAAAAATAGCTATTTATTTATTTTATTTTATTCAAAGGTCTAAAAAAGAGAAAGGTGTCTAAATTTTGCTTATTTTGGCTCATTGTATTGCACTAAACATTGAGCAATTGTACTGCGTGTTCATCGGTGTAAATGTAGCTTAAAAAAGTTCATATGGCAAGAATACGAAAAATAGCTATTTACTTATTTTATTTTTTTTAAAGGTCTTGAAAAGATATGAGAGTCTTAATTTTGCTTATTTTAGCTCATTGTATTGTACTTAACATTATGCGATTGCTCCTACGTGTTCATCGGTGTAAATGTAGCTAAAAAAAATTCATTAGACAAGAATAAGAAAAATAGCTATATAATTTTTTTTTTTTTTTTTAAAGGTCTTGAAATGATATGGGTGTCTGAATTTTGCTTATTTTGGCTCATTGTATTGTACTTAACATTGAGCAATTGCTCCTGCGTGTTCAACGGTGTAAATGTAGCTTAAAAAAATTCATTTGACAAGAATACGAAAAATAGCTATTTACTTTTTTTTTTTTTTAACGGTCTTGAAAAGATATGGGTGTCTAAATTTGCTTATTTTGGCTCATTGTATTGTATTTAGCAATAGCTCCTGCATGTTCATGGGTGTACATGTAGCTTAAAAAAATTCATTCGACAAGAATACAAAAAATTGCTATTTACTTATTTTATTTTTTTGAAGGTCTTGAAATAATATGGGTGTCTAAATTTTGCTTATTTTGGCTCAATGTATTGTACTTGACATTGAGCTATTGCTCCTGCGTGTTCATCGGTGTAAGTGTAGTTGCAAAAAATTCATTCGACAAGAATACGAAAAATAGCTATTTACTTATTTTATTTTTTTTAAAGGTCTTGAAAAGATATGGGTGTCTAAATTTTGCTTATTATGGCTCATTGTATTGTACTTAACATTGAGCAATTGCTCCTGCGTGTTCATCGGTGTAAATGTAGCTTAAAAAAAATTCATTCGGCATGAATACGAAAAATTGCTATTTACTTATTTTTTTTTTTTTAAAGGTCTTGAAATGATATGGGTGTCTTAGTTTTGCTTATTTCGGCTCATTGTATTGTACTTAACATTGAGCAATTGCTCCTGCGTGTTCATCGGTGTAAATGTAGCTTAAAAAAATTCATTCGGCATGAATACGAAAAATGGCTATTTACTTATTTTTTTTTTTTTAAAGGTCTTGAAATGATATGATGGCCTCAATTTTGCTTATTTTGGCTCATTGTATTGTCCTTAACATTGAGCAATTGCTCCTGCGTGTTCATGGGTGTAAATGTAGCATAAAAAAATTCATTCGACAAGAATACGAAAAATTGCTATTTACTTATTTTTTTTTTTTTAAAGGTCTTGAAATGATATGGGTGTCTTAGTTTTGCTTATTTTGGCTCATTGTATTGTACTTAACATTGAGCAATTGCTCCTGCGTGTTCATCGGTGTAAGTGTAGTTGCAAAAAATTCATTCGACAAGAATACGAAAAATTGCTATTTACTTATTTTATTTTTTTTATAGGTCTTGAAATGATATGGGTGTCTTAGTCTTGCTTATTTTGGCTCATTGTATTGCACTTAACATTGAGGAATCGCCTCTGCGTGTTCATCGGTGTAAATGTAGCTGAAAAAAATTCATTCGACAAGAATACGAAAAATAGCTATTTACTTTTTTTTTTTTTTTAAAGGTCTTGAAATAATATGGGTGTCTACATTTTGCTTATTTTGGCTCATTGTATTGTCCTTAACATTGAGCATTTGCTCCTGCGTGTTCATCGGTGTATATGTAGCTTAAAAAAATTCATTCGACAAGAATACGAAAAATTGCTATTTACTTATTTTTTTTTTTTAAAGGTCTTGAAATGATATGGGTGTCTTAGTTTTGCTTATTTTGGCTCATTGTATTGCACTTAACATTGAGCAATCGCTCCTGCGTGTTCATCGGTGTAAATGTAGCTTAAAAAAATTCATTCGACAAGAATACGAAAAATAGCTATTTACTTATTTTTTTTTTTTTAAAGGTCTTGAAATGATATGATGGCCTCAATTTTGCTTATTTTGGCTCATTGTATTGTCCTTAACATTGAGCAATTGCTCCTGCGTGTTCGTGGGTGTAAATGTAGCTTAAAAAAATTCATTCGACAAGAATACGAAAAATTGCTATTTACTTATTTTATTTTTTTTAAAGGTCTTCAAATGATATGGGTGTCTTAGTTTTGTTTATTTTGGCTCACTATATTGTACTTAACATTAAGCAATCGCTCCTGCGTGTTCATCGGTGTAAGTGTAGTTGCAAAAAATTCATTCGACAAGAATACGAAAAATTGCTATTTACTTATTTTATTTTTTTTATAGGTCTTGAAATGATATGGGTGTCTTAGTCTTGCTTATTTTGGCTCATTGTATTGCACTTAACATTGAGGAATCGCCTCTGCGTGTTCATCGGTGTAAATGTAGCTGAAAAAAATTCATTCGACAAGAATACGAAAAATAGCTATTTACTTATTTTATATTTTTTAGAGGTCTTGAAATGTTATGGGTGTCTTAGTTTTGCTTATTTTGGCTCATTGTATTGTACTTAACATTGAGCAATTGCTCCTGCGTGTTCGTCGGTGTAAATGTAGCTTAAAAAAATTCATTCGACAAGAATACGAAAAATAGCTATTTACTTATTTTTTTTTTTTAAAGGTCTGGAATGATATGGGTGTCTAAATTTTGCTTATTTTGGCTCATTGTATTGTATTTAACATTGAGCAATTGCTCCTGCGTGTTCATCGGTGTATATGTAGCTTAAAAAAATTCATTCGACAAGAATACGAAAAATAGCTATTTACTTATTTTATTTTTTTTATAGGTCTTGAAATGATATGGGTGTCTTAGTCTTACTTATTTTGGCTCATTGTATTGCACTTAACATTGAGGAATCGCCTCTGCGTGTTCATCGGTGTAAATGTAGCTGAAAAAAATTCATTCGACAAGAATACGAAAAATAGCTATTTACTTATTTTATATTTTTTATAGGTCTTGAAATGATATGGGTGTCTTAGTCTTGCTTATTTTGGCTCATTGTATTGCACTTAACATTGAGGAATCGCCTCTGCGTGTTCATCGGTGTAAATGTAGCTGAAAAAAATTCATTCGACAAGAATACGAAAAATAGCTATATACTTATTTTATATTTTTTAGAGGTCTTGAAATGTTATGGGTGTCTTAGTTTTGCTTATTTTGGCTCATTGTATTGTACTTAACATTGAGCAATTGCTCCTGCGTGTTCATCGGTGTATATGTAGCTTAAAAAAATTCATTCGACAAGAATACGAAAAATAGCTATTTACTTATTTTATTTTTTTTATAGGTCTTGAAATGATATGGGTGTCTTAGTCTTGCTTATTTTGGCTCATTGTATTGCACTTAACATTGAGGAATCGCCTCTGCGTGTTCATCGGTGTAAATGTAGCTGAAAAAAATTCATTCGACAAGAATACGAAAAATAGCTATTTACTTATTTTATATTTTTTATAGGTCTTGAAATGATATGGGTGTCTTAGTCTTGCTTATTTTGGCTCATTGTATTGCACTTAACATTGAGGAATCGCCTCTGCGTGTTCATCGGTGTAAATGTAGCTGAAAAAAATTCATTCGACAAGAATACGAAAAATAGCTATTTACTTATTTTATATTTTTTAGAGGTCTTGAAATGTTATGGGTGTCTTAGTCTTGCTTATTTTGGCTCATTGTATTGCACTTAACATTGAGGAATCGCCTCTGCGTGTTCATCGGTGTAAATGTAGCTGAAAAAAATTCATTCGACAAGAATACGAAAAATTGCTATTTACTTATTTTATTTTTTTTATAGGTCTTGAAATGATATGGGTGTCTTAGTCTTGCTTATTTTGGCTCATTGTATTGCACTTAACATTGAGGAATCGCCTCTGCGTGTTCATCGGTGTAAATGTAGCTGAAAAAAATTCATTCGACAAGAATACGAAAAATAGCTATTTACTTATTTTATATTTTTTAGAGGTCTTGAAATGTTATGGGTGTCTTAGTTTTGCTTATTTTGGCTCATTGTATTGTACTTAACATTGAGCAATTGCTCCTGCGTGTTCGTCGGTGTAAATGTAGCTTAAAAAAATTCATTCGACAAGAATACGAAAAATAGCTATTTACTTATTTTTTTTTTTTTAAAGGTCTGGAATGATATGGGTGTCTAAATTTTGCTTATTTTGGCTCATTGTATTGTACTTAACATTGAGCAATTGCTCCTGCGTGTTCGTCGGTGTAAATGTAGCTTAAAAAAATTCATTCGACAGGAATACGAGAAATAGCTATTAACTTATTTTTTTTTTTTTAAAGGTCTGGAATGATATGGGTGTCTAAATTTTGCTTATTTTGGCTCATTGTATTGTACTTAACATTGAGCAATTGCTCCTGCGTGTTCATCGGTGTATATGTAGCTTAAAAAAATTCATTCGACAAGAATACGAAAAATAGCTATTTACTTATTTTATTTTTTTTAAAGGTCTTGAAAAGATATGGGTGTCTAAATTTTGCTTATTTCGGCTCATTGTATTGTATTTAGCCGTAGCTCCTGCGTGTTCATCGGTGTAAATGTAGCTTAAAAATATTCATTCGACAGGAATCCGAAAAATAGCTATTTACTTATTTTATTTTTTTTAAAGGTCTTGAAATGTTATGGGTGTCTTAGTTTGGCTTATTTTAGCTCATTGTATTGTATTTAACATTGAGCAATTGCTCCTGCGTGTTCATCGGTATAAATGTAGCTTAAAAATATTCATTCGACGGGAATACGAGAAATAGCTATTAACTTATTTTATTTTTTTTAAAGGTCTGGAAAGATATGATAAAATATCTAAAATCTAATCTAAAATTTTTTGCAACTACACTTACACCGATGAACACGCAGGAGCAATTCCTCAATGTTAAGTACAATACAATGAGCCAAAATAAGCAAAACTAAGACACCCATAACATTTCAAGACCTTTAAAAAAAAAAAAAAAAGTAAATAGCAATTTTTCGTATTCTTGTCTTATTGTCTTATTAATATAATTGTATTGTACTTAACATTGAGCAATTGCTCCTGCGTGTTCATCGGCGTAAATGTAGCTTAAAAAAATTCATTCGGCATGAATACGAAAAATGGCTATTTACTTATTTTTTTTTTTTTAAAGGTCTTGAAATGATATGGGTGTCTTAGTTTTGCTTATTTTGGCTCATTGTATTGCACTTAACATTGAGCAATCGCTCCTGCGTGTTCATCGGTGTAAATGTAGCTTAAAAAAATTCATTCGACAAGAATACGAAAAATAGCTATTTACTTATTTTTTTTTTTTTAAAGGTCTTGAAATGATATGATGGCCTCAATTTTGCTTATTTTGGCTCATTGTATTGTCCTTAACATTGAGCAATTGCTCCTGCGTGTTCATCGGTGTATATGTAGCTTAAAAAAATTCATTCGGCATGAATACGAAAAATGGCTATTTACTTATTTTTTTTTTTTAAAGGTCTTGAAATAATATGGGTGTCTACATTTTGCTTATTTTGGCTCATTGTATTGTCCTTAACATTGAGCAATTGCTCCTGCGTGTTCATCGGTGTATATGTAGCTTAATAAAATTCATTCGACAAGAATACGAAAAATTGCTATTTACTTATTTTTTTTTTTTAAGGTCTTGAAATGATATGGGTGTCATAGTTTTGCTTATTTTGGCTCATTGTATTGCACTTAACATTGAGCAATCGCTCCTGCGTGTTCATCGGTGTAAATGTAGCTTAAAAAAATTCATTCGACAAGAATACGAAAAATAGCTATTTACTTATTTTTTTTTTTTTAAAGGTCTTGAAATGATATGATGGCCTCAATTTTGCTTATTTTGGCTCATTGTATTGTCCTTAACATTGAGCAATTGCTCCTGCGTGTTCATGGGTGTAAATGTAGCTTAAAAAAATTCATTCGACAAGAATACGAAAAATTGCTATTTACTTATTTTATTTTTTTTAAAGGTCTTGAAATGATATGGGTGTCTTAGTTTTGTTTATTTTGGCTCATTGTATTGTACTTAACATTGAGCAATCGCTCCTGCGTGTTCATCGGTGTAGGTGTAGTTGCAAAAAATTCATTCGACAAGAATACGAAAAATTGCTATTTACTTATTTTATTTTTTTTATAGGTCTTGAAATGATATGGGTGTCTTAGTCTTGCTTATTTTGGCTCATTGTATTGCACTTAACATTGAGCAATTGCTCCTGCGTGTTCGTGGGTGTAAATGTAGCTTAAAAAAATTCATTCGACAAGAATACGAAAAATTGCTATTTACTTATTTTATTTTTTTTAAAGGTCTTCAAATGATATGGGTGTCTTAGTTTTGTTTATTTTGGCTCATTATATTGTACTTAACATTGAGCAATCGCTCCTGCGTGTTCATCGGTGTAAGTGTAGTTGCAAAAAATTCATTCGACAAGAATACGAAAAATTGCTATTTACTTATTTTTTTTTTTTTTATAGGTCTTGAAATGATATGGGTGTCTTAGTCTTGCTTATTTTGGCTCATTGTATTGCACTTAACATTGAGGAATCGCCTCTGCGTGTTCATCGGTGTAAATGTAGCTGAAAAAAATTCATTCGACAAGAATACGAAAAATAGCTATTTACTTATTTTATATTTTTTAGAGGTCTTGAAATGTTATGGGTGTCTTAGTTTTGCTTATTTTGGCTCATTGTATTGTACTTAACATTGAGCAATTGCTCCTGCGTGTTCATCGGTGTATATGTAGCTTAAAAAAATTCATTCGACAAGAATACGAAAAATAGCTATTTACTTATTTTATTTTTTTTTAAAGGTCTTGAAAAGATATGGGTGTCTTAATTTTGCTTATTTCGGCTCATTGTATTGTATTTAGCCGTAGCTCCTGCGTGTTCATAAAAAAATTCATTCGGCATGAATACGAAAAATGGCTATTTACTTATTTTTTTTTTTTAAAGGTCTTGAAATAATATGGGTGTCTACATTTTGCTTATTCTGGCTCATTGTATTGTCCTTAACATTGAGCAATTGCTCCTGCGTGTTCATCGGTGTATATGTAGCTTAATAAAATTCATTCGACAAGAATACGAAAAATTGCTATTTACTTATTTTTTGTGTCTACATTTTGCTTATTTTGGCTCATTGTATTGCACTTAACATTGAGCAATCGCTCCTGCGTGTTCATCGGTGTAAATGTAGCTTAAAAAAATTCATTCGACAAGAATACGAAAAATAGCTATTTACTTTTTTTTTTTTTTTAAAGGTCTTGAAATGATATGATGGCCTCAATTTTGCTTATTTTGGCTCATTGTATTGTCCTTAACATTGAGCAATTGCTCCTGCGTGTTCATGGGTGTAAATGTAGCTTAAAAAAATTCATTCGACAAGAATACGAAAAATTGCTATTTACTTATTTTATTTTTTTTAAAGGTCTTGAAATGATATGGGTGTCTTAGTTTTGTTTATTTTGGCTCATTGTATTGTACTTAACATTGAGCAATCGCTCCTGCGTGTTCATCGGTGTAGGTGTAGTTGCAAAAAATTCATTCGACAAGAATACGAAAAATTGCTATTTACTTATTTTATTTTTTTTATAGGTCTTGAAATGATATGGGTGTCTTAGTCTTGCTTATTTTGGCTCATTGTATTGCACTTAACATTGAGCAATTGCTCCTGCGTGTTCGTGGGTGTAAATGTAGCTTAAAAAAATTCATTCGACAAGAATACGAAAAATTGCTATTTACTTATTTTATTTTTTTTAAAGGTCTTCAAATGATATGGGTGTCTTAGTTTTGTTTATTTTGGCTCATTATATTGTACTTAACATTGAGCAATCGCTCCTGCGTGTTCATCGGTGTAAGTGTAGTTGCAAAAAATTCATTCGACAAGAATACGAAAAATTGCTATTTACTTATTTTTTTTTTTTTTATAGGTCTTGAAATGATATGGGTGTCTTAGTCTTGCTTATTTTGGCTCATTGTATTGCACTTAACATTGAGGAATCGCCTCTGCGTGTTCATCGGTGTAAATGTAGCTGAAAAAAATTCATTCGACAAGAATACGAAAAATAGCTATTTACTTATTTTATATTTTTTAGAGGTCTTGAAATGTTATGGGTGTCTTAGTTTTGCTTATTTTGGCTCATTGTATTGTACTTAACATTGAGCAATTGCTCCTGCGTGTTCATCGGTGTATATGTAGCTTAAAAAAATTCATTCGACAAGAATACGAAAAATAGCTATTTACTTATTTTATTTTTTTTTAAAGGTCTTGAAAAGATATGGGTGTCTTAATTTTGCTTATTTCGGCTCATTGTATTGTATTTAGCCGTAGCTCCTGCGTGTTCATCGGTGTAAATGTAGCTTAAAAATATTCATTCGACAGGAACACGAAAAATAGCTATTTACTTATTTTATTTTTTTTAAAGGTCTTGAAATGTTATGGGTGTCTTAGTTTGGCTTATTTTAGCTCATTGTATTGTATTTAACATTGAGCAATTGCTCCTGCGTGTTCATCGGTATAAATGTAGCTTAAAAATATTCATTCGACGGGAATACGAGAAATAGCTATTAACTTATTTTATTTTTTTTAAAGGTCTGGAAAGATATGATAAAATATCTAAAATCTAATCTAAAATTTTTTGCAACTACACTTACACCGATGAACACGCAGGAGCAATTCCTCAATGTTAAGTACAATACAATGAGCCAAAATAAGCAAAACTAAGACACCCATAACATTTCAAGACCTTTAAAAAAAAAAAAGAAAAGTAAATAGCAATTTTTCGTATTCTTGTCTTATTGTCTTATTAATATAATTGTATTGTACTTAACATTGAGCAATTGCTCCTGCGTGTTCATCGGCGTAAATGTAGCTTAAAAAAATTCATTCGGCATGAATACGAAAAATGGCTATTTACTTATTTTTTTTTTTTTAAAGGTCTTGAAATGATATGGGTGTCTTAGTTTTGCTTATTTTGGCTCATTGTATTGCACTTAACATTGAGCAATCGCTCCTGCGTGTTCATCGGTGTAAATGTAGCTTAAAAAAATTCATTCGACAAGAATACGAAAAATAGCTATTTACTTATTTTTTTTTTTTTAAAGGTCTTGAAATGATATGATGGCCTCAATTTTGCTTATTTTGGCTCATTGTATTGTCCTTAACATTGAGCAATTGCTCCTGCGTGTTCATCGGTGTATATGTAGCTTAAAAAAATTCATTCGGCATGAATACGAAAAATGGCTATTTACTTATTTTTTTTTTTTAAAGGTCTTGAAATAATATGGGTGTCTACATTTTGCTTATTTTGGCTCATTGTATTGTCCTTAACATTGAGCAATTGCTCCTGCGTGTTCATCGGTGTATATGTAGCTTAAAAAAATTCATTCGACAAGAATACGAAAAATTGCTATTTACTTATTTTTTTTTTTAAAGGTCTTGAAATGATATGGGTGTCTTAGTTTTGCTTATTTTGGCTCATTGTATTGCACTTAACATTGAGCAATCGCTCCTGCGTGTTCATCGGTGTAAATGTAGCTTAAAAAAATTCATTCGACAAGAATACGAAAAATAGCTATTTACTTTTTTTTTTTTTTTAAAGGTCTTGAAATGATATGATGGCCTCAATTTTGCTTATTTTGGCTCATTGTATTGTCCTTAACATTGAGCAATTGCTCCTGCGTGTTCATGGGTGTAAATGTAGCTTTAAAAAATTCATTCGACAAGAATACGAAAAATTGCTATTTACTTATTTTATTTTTTTTAAAGGTCTTGAAATGATATGGGTGTCTTAGTTTTGTTTATTTTGGCTCATTGTATTGTACTTAACATTGAGCAATCGCTCCTGCGTGTTCATCGGTGTAGGTGTAGTTGCAAAAAATTCATTCGACAAGAATACGAAAAATTGCTATTTACTTATTTTATTTTTTTATAGGTCTTGAAATGATATGGGTGTCTTAGTCTTGCTTATTTTGGCTCATTGTATTGCACTTAACATTGAGCAATCGCCTCTGCGTGTTCATCGGTGTAAATGTAGCTGAAAAAAATTCATTCGACAAGAATACGAAAAATAGCTATTTACTTATTTTATATTTTTTAGAGGTCTTGAAATGTTATGGGTGTCTTAGTTTTGCTTATTTTGGCTCATTGTATTGTACTTAACATTGAGCAATTGCTCCTGCGTGTTCATCGGTGTAAATGTAGCTTAAAAATATTCATTCGACAGGAATACAAGAAATAGCTATTTACTTATTTTATTTTTTTTAAAGGTCTGGAATGATATGGGTGTCTAAATTTTGCTTATTTTGGCTCATTGTATTGTACTTAACATTGAGCTATTGCTCCTGCGTGTTCATCGGTGTGAATGTAGCTTAAAAAAATCCTACGACAAGAATACGAAAAATAGCTATTTACTTATTTTATTTTTTTTAAAGGTCTTGAAAAGATATGGGTGTCTAAATTTTGCTTATTTTGGCTCATTGTATTGTATTTAGCAATAGCTCCTGCGTGTTCATCGGTGTAAATGCAGCTGAAAATAATTCATTCGACAAGAGTACGAAAAATAGCTATTTACTTATTTTATTTTTTTTAAAGGTCTTGAAAAGATATGAGTGTCTAAATTTTGCTTATTTTGGCTCATTGTGCAGTGCAAAAAAAAAAAAAAAAAAAAAAACGAAAAAATTCCTCTTAAAATTGTATAACCCTGGCAGGTAGATGCGGCAACCTATGGGAAAACCACCCCATAAACCATATATCGTCGTGTTCGGGATAAAATCCCGCGTCTAGCGACACCCATCTCGACCCCAACAAAAGTCAAAAAATTTGCGTAAAAAAAAAAAAAAAAAAACCGTAAAATTGCCTCTTTAAATTGTATAACCCTGGCAGCTAGATGCGGCTTGAAAAACTAGTGGGAGATCAGGTATCGCGCATTGTGTATCGATCATTGTGTGGCGTCAGAGTCGGAACAAGGATATTCAAAAAAACGGGAAAAATTGCCGAATTTGACCAGTGAGAACCGGGATTTCGCATTTTTCTTGTCGCCCACATAAAATCCCACGTCTGAGCGAAAAAAGTCGACTAACCATCGAGAGAATTTCTTAAAATTGTATGAAATGTAAAAAATCCTATGTATAAGGGATAGGGAGCGTTTTTCAAATGCGTCTAGAACGCAAACCCCATCGAATCCGTATGGTCATCAATGACAACTATTGGTCAGGACCGCAACTGGAATCGAAAAAACCGCATCAGAAAGAAATCTACCGGTGACCCCACCCCCTTAACGTGTGCAACATACCTTGAAAACCGACTTTGCAACGCCCTCAAATCGGACGGTATCAAACGAATCAGAGTAAAAACCGGGCGAATCGGCTCGAAATCACCTCCTCTTTCCAACCATGTGCCATTCATGGCAGTCGGATCATTTTGACCAAAATCTCCCATAAGAATGCATGGGCAACCTATGGGAAAAACACCCCATAAACCATATATCGTCGTGTTCGGGATGAAATCCCGCGCCTAGCGACACCCATCTCGACCCCAAAAAAAGTCAAAAAATTTGTGCAAAAAAAAAAAAAAAAAACGAAAAATTGCCTCTTAAAATTGTATAACCCTGACAGGTAGATGCGGCTTGAAAAACTACTGGGAAATCATGTGCCGCGCATTGTGTACCGATGAATGCAGGGCGTCAGGGTCGGAACAAGCATATTCAAAAAAACGGGAAAAATTGCCGAATTTGACCAGTGAGAACCGGGATTCCGCATTTTTCTTGTCGCCCACATAAAACCCCCATAACGACCCCAAAAAAAGTCAAAAAAATGGGCGCAAAAAAAAAAAAAAAAAACGAAAAATTGCCTCTTAAAATTGTATAACCCTGGCAGCTTGATGCGGCTTGAAAAACTAGTGGGAGATCAGGTATCGCGCATTGTGTATCGATCATTGTGTGGCGTCAGGGTCGGAACAAGCATATTCAAAAAAACGGGAAAAATTGCCGAATTTGACCAGTGACAACCGGGATTTCGCATTTTTCTTGTCGCCCACATAAAATCCCACGTCGGAGCGAGTGTCGGATCGGATCATTTTGACCAAAATCTCCCATAAGAATGCATGGGTGATGACGTCACAGGCCCCGAGCCCCCGAAATCCTTCAAACAGGCACTGATCCCGGGCTAGCCGGCAACCTATGGGAAAAACACCCCATAAACCATATATCGTCGTGTTCGGGATGAAATCCCGCGTCTAGCGACACCCATCTCGACCCCAACAAAAGTCAAAAAAATGGGCGCAAAAAAAAAAAAAAAAAAAAAAAACAACGAAAAATTGCCTCTTAAAATTGTATAACCCTGGCAGCTAGATGCGGCCTGAAAAACTACTGGGAAATCATGTGCCGCGCATTGTGTACCGATGAATGCAGGGCGTCAGGGTCGGAACAAGCATATTCAAAAAAACAGGAAAAATTGCCGAATTTGACCAGTGAGAACCGGGATTTCGCATTTTTCTTGTCGCCCACATTAAACCCCACGCCTGAGTGAAAAAAGTCGACTAACCATCGAGAGAATTTCTTAAAATTGTATGAAATGCAAAAAATCCTATGTATAAGGGATAGGGAACGTTTTTCAAATGCGTCTAGAACGCAAACCCCATCGAATCCGTATGGTCATCAATGACAACTATTGGTCAGGACCGCAATTGGAATCGAAAAAACCGCATCAGAAAGAAATCTACCGGTGACCCCACCCCCCTAACGTGTGCTCCTATCCCTGAAAACGAACTTTGAAACGCCCTCAAATCGGACGGTATCCAACGCATCCGAGTAAAAACCGGGCGAATCGGCTCGAAATCACCTCCTCTTTCCAACCATGTGCCATTCATGGCAATAGGATCATTTTGACCAAAATCTCCCATAAGAATGATGACGTCACAGGCCCCGAGCCCCCGAAATCCTTCAAATAGGCACTGATCCCGGGCTAGCCGGCAACCTATGGGAAAACCACCCCATAAACCATATATCGTCGTGTTCGGGATGAAATCCCGCGTCTAGCGACACCCATCTCGACCCCAAAAAAAGTCAAAAAATTTGTGCAAAAAAAAAAAAAAAAAAAACGAAAAATTGCCTCTTAAAATTGTATAACCCTGGCAGGTAGATGCGGCTTGAAAAACTACTGGGAAATCATGTGCCGCGCATTGTGTACCGATGAATGCAGGGCGTCAGGGTCGGAACAAGCATATTCAAAAAAACGGGAAAATTGCCGAATTTGACCAGTGAGAACCGGGATTCCGCATTTTTCTTGTCGCCCACATAAAACCCCCATAAAGACCCCAAAAAAAGTCAAAAAAATGGGCGCAAAAAAAAAAAAAAAAAACGAAAAATTGCCTCTTAAAATTGTATAACCCTGGCAGCTTGATGCGGCTTGAAAAACTAGTGGGAGATCAGGTATCGCGCATTGTGTATCGATCATTGTGTGGCGTCAGGGTCGGAACAAGCATATTCAAAAAAACGGGAAAAATTGCCGAATTTGACCAGTGAGAACCGGGATTTCGCATTTTACTTGTCGCCCACATAAAATCCGACGTCTGAGCGAAAAAAGTCGACTAACTATCGAGAGAATTTCTTAAAATTGTATGAAATGTAAAAAATCCTTTGTATAAGGGATAGGGAGCGTTTTTCAAATGCGTCTAGAACGCAAACCCCATCGAATCCGTATGGTCATCAATGACAACTATTGGTCAGGACCGCAACTGGAATCGAAAAAACCGCATCAGAAAGAAATCTACCGGTGACCCCACCCCCTTAATGTGTGCAACATACCTTGAAAACCGACTTTGCAACGCCCTCAAATCGGACGGTATCAAACGAATCAGAGTAAAAACCAGGCGAATCGGCTCGAAATCACCTCCTCTTTCCAACCATGTGCCATTCATGGCAATCGGATCATTCTGACCAAAATTTCCCATAAGAATGCATGGGCGATGACGTCACAGGCCCCGAGCCCCCTAAATCCTTCAAATAGTCACTGATCCCGGGCTAGCCGGCAACCTATGGGAAAACCACCCCATAAACCATATATCGTCGTGTTCGGGATAAAATCCCGCGTCTAGCGACACCCATCTCGACCCCAACAAAAGTCAAAAAATTTGCGCAAAAAAAAAAAAAAAAAAACGTAAAATTGCCTCTTTAAATTGTATAACCCTGGCAGCTAGATGCGGCTTGAAAAACTAGCGGGAGATCAGGTATCGCGCATTGTGTATCGATCATTGTGTGGCGTCAGAGTCGGAACAAGGATATTCAAAAAAACGGGAAAAATTGCCGAATTTGACCAGTGAGAACCGGGATTTCGCATTTTTCTTGTCGCCCACATAAAATCCCACGTCTGAGCGAAAAAAGTCGACTAACCATCGAGAGAATTTCTTAAAATTGTATGAAATGTAAAAAATCCTATGTATAAGGGATAGGGAGCGTTTTTCAAATGCGTCTAGAACGCAAACCCTATCGAATCCGTATGGTCATCAATGACAACTATTGGTCAGGACCGCAACTGGAATCGAAAAAACCGCATCAGAAAGAAATCTACCGGTGACCCCACCCCCTTAACGTGTGCAACATACCTTGAAAACCGACTTTGCAACGCCCTCAAATCGGACGGTATCAAACGAATCAGAGTAAAAACCGAGCGAATCGGCTCGAAATCACCTCCTCTTTCCAACCATGTGCCATTCATGGCAATCGGATCATTTTGACCAAAATCTCCCATAAGAATGCATGGGTGATGACGTCACAGGACCCGAGCCCCCGAAATCCTTCAAACAGGCACTGATCCCGGGCTAGCCGGCAACCTATGGGAAAAACACCCCATAAACCATATATCGTCGTGTTCGGGATGAAATCCCTCGTCTAGCGACACCCATCTCGACCCCAAAAAAAGTCAAAAAAATGGGCGCAAAAAAAAAAAAAAAAACAACGAAAAATTGCCTCTTAAAATTGTATAACCCTGGCAGCTAGATGCGGCTTGAAAAACTACTGGGAAATCATGTGCCGCGCATTGTGTACCGATGAATGCAGGGCGTCAGGGTCGGAACAAGCATATTCAAAAAAACAGGAAAAATTGCCGAATTTGACCAGTGAGAACCGGGATTTCGCATTTTTCTTGTCGCCCACATTAAACCCCACGCCTGAGTGAAAAAAGTCGACTAACCATCGAGAGAATTTCTTAAAATTGTATGAAATGTAAAAAATCCTATGTATAAGGGATAGGGAACGTTTTTCAAATGCGTCTAGAACGCAAACCCCATCGAATCCGTATGGTCATCAATGACAACTATTGGTCAGGACCACAATTGGAATCGAAAAAACCGCATCAGAAAGAAATCTACCGGTGACCCCACCCCCCTAACCTAACCTAACCTAACCTAACCTAACCTAACCTAACCTAACCTAACCTAACCTAACCTAACCTAACCTAACCTAACCTAACCTAACCTAACCTAACCTAACCTAACCTATCCTAACCTAACCTAACCTAACCTAACCTAACCTAACCTAACCTAACCTAACCTAACTAACCTAACCTAACCTAACCTAACCTAACCTAACCTAACCTAACCTAACCTAACCTAACCTAACCTAACCTAACCTAACCTAACCTAACCTAACCTAACCTTACCTAACCAAACCTAACCAAACCGAATGTGTACAACCCTGACAGGTAGACGCGTCTTGAAAAACTACTGGGAAATCATGTATTGCGCATTGTGTGCCGATCTATGTATGGCGTCAGGGCCGCAACAAGTATATTCAAAAAAACGGGGAAAATTGCCGAATTTGACCATTTAAACCCGGGATTTACCATTTATCTTGTCATCCATATAAAATCCCACCTCAGAGTGTTGAAAGTCGACTAACCGTCTAGAGAATTTCTTACAATTGCATGAAAGGTAAAAAAAAAAACTATGTCAAAAGCGTCTAGAACGCAAAACCCACAGAATCGGTATGGTCCTCAGCGACAGCTATTGGTCAGGACTGCAACTGGAATCGAAAAAACCGCATTTAAAAGAAATCGGCCGGCGTCCCCACCCCAAACTAGTCTTACCTAACCTAAAATAACCTAACCAAACCTAACCAAACCTAACCAAATCTCGAAATCACCTCCTCTTTCCAACCATGTCCCATTCATGGCCATCGGATCATTTTGACCAAAATCTCCCATAAGAATGCATGGACGATGACGTCACAGGCCCCGAGCACCCGAAATGCTTCAAATAGGCACTGATCCCGGGCTAGCCGGCAACCTATGGGAAAACCACCCCATAAACCATATATCGTCGTGTTCGGGATGAAATCCCGCGTCTAGCGACACCCATCTCGACCCCAAAAAAAGTCAAAAAATTTGCGCAAAAAAAAAAAAAAAAAACGAAAAATTGCCTCTTAAAATTGTATAACCCTGGCAGGTAGATGCGGCTTGAAAAACTACTGGGAAATCATGTGCCGCGCATTGTGTACCGATGAATGCAGGGCGTCAGGGTCGGAACAAGCATATTCAAAAAAACGGGAAAAATTGCCGAATTTGACCGGTGAGAACCGGGATTCCGCATTTTTCTTGTAGCCCACATAAAATCCCACGTCTGAGCGAAAAAAGTCGACTAACCATCGAGAGAATTTCTTAAAATTATATGAAATGTAAAAAATCCTATGTATAAGGGATAGGGAACGTTTTTCAAATGCGTCTAGAACGCAAACCCCATCGAATCCGTATGGTCATCAATGACAACTATTGGTCAGGACCGCAATTGGAATCGAAAAAACCGCATCAGAAAGAAATCTACCGGTGACCCCACCCCCCTAACGTGTGCTCCTATCCCTGAAAACGAACTTTGAAACGCCCTCAAATCGGCCGGTATCCAACGCATCCGAGTAAAAACCGGGCGAATCGGCTCGAAATCACCTCCTCTTTCCAACCATGTCCCATTCATGGCCATCGGATCATTTTGACCAAAATCTCCCATAAGAATGCATGGGCGATGACGTCACAGGCCCCGAGCACCCGAAATGCTTCAAATAGGCACTGATCCCGGGCTAGCAGGCAACCTATGGGAAAACCACCCCATAAACCATATATCGTCGTGTTCGGGATGAAATCCCGCGTCTAGCGACACCCATCTCGACCCCAAAAAAAGTCAAAAAATGCCTCTTAAAATTGTATAACCCTGGCAGGTAGATGCGGCTTGAAAAACTACTGGGAAATCATGTGCCGCGCATTGTGTACCGATGAATGCAGGGCGTCAGGGTCGGAACAAGCATATTCAAAAAAACAGGAAAAATTGCCGAATTTGACCAGTGAGAACCGGGATTTCGCATTTTTCTTGTCGCATACATTAAACCCCACGCCTGAGTGAAAAAAGTCGACTAACCATCGAGAGAATTTCTTAAAATTGTATGAAATGTAAAAAATCCTATGTATAAGGGATAGGGAACGTTTTTCAAATGCGTCTAGAACGCAAACCCCATCGAATCCGTATGGTCATCAATGACAACTATTGGTCAGGACCGCAATTGGAATCGAAAAAACCGCATCAGAAAGAAATCTACCGGTGACCCCACCCCCCTAACCTAACCTAACCTAACCTAACCTAACCTAACCTAACCTAACCTAACCTAACCTAACCTAACCTAACCTAACCTAACCTAACCTAACCTAACCTAACCTAATCTAACCTAACCTAACCTAACCTAACCTAACCTAACCTAACCTAACCTAACCTAACCTAACCTAACCTAACCTAACCTAACCTAACCTAACCTAACCTAACCTAACCTAACCTAACCTAACCTAACCTAACCTAACCTAACCAAACCGAATGTGTACAACCCTGACAGGTAGACGCGTCTTGAAAAACTACTGGGAAATCATGTATTGCGCATTGTGTGCCGATCTATGTATGGCGTCAGGGCCGCAACAAGTATATTCAAAAAAACGGGGAAAATTGCCGAATTTGACCATTTAAAGCCGGGATTTACCATTTATCTTGTCATCCATATAAAATCCCACCTCAGAGTGTTGAAAGTCGACTAACCGTCTAGAGAATTTCTTACAATTGCATGAAAGGTAAAAAAAAAAAACTATGTCAAAAGCGTCTAGAACGCAAAACCCACAGAATCGGTATGGTCCTCAGCGACAGCTATTGGTCAGGACTGCAACTGGAATCGAAAAAACCGCATTTAAAAGAAATCGGCCGGCGTCCCCACCCCAAACTAGTCTTACCTAACCTAAAATAACCTAACCAAACCTAACCAAACCTAACCAAATCTCGAAATCACCTCCTCTTTCCAACCATGTCCCATTCATGGCCATCGGATCATTTTGACCAAAATCTCCCATAAGAATGCATGGACGATGACGTCACAGGCCCCGAGCACCCGAAATGCTTCAAATAGGCACTGATCCCGGGCTAGCCGGCAACCTATGGGAAAACCACCCCATAAACCATATATCGTCGTGTTCGGGATGAAATACCGCGTCTAGCGACACCCATCTCGACCCCAAAAAAAGTCAAAAAATTTGCGCAAAAAAAAAAAAAAAAAAAACGAAAAATTGCCTCTTAAAATTGTATAACCCTGGCAGGTAGATGCGGCTTGAAAAACTACTGGGAAATCATGTGCCGCGCATTGTGTACCGATGAATGCAGGGCGTCAGGGTCGGAACAAGCATATTCAAAAAAACAGGAAAAATTGCCGAATTTGACCAGTGAGAACCGGGATTTCGCATTTTTCTTGTCGCATACATTAAACCCCACGCCTGAGTGAAAAAAGTCGACTAACCATCGAGAGAATTTCTTAAAATTGTATGAAATGTAAAAAATCCTATGTATAAGGGATAGGGAACGTTTTTCAAATGCGTCTAGAACGCAAACCCCATCGAATCCGTATGGTCATCAATGACAACTATTGGTCAGGACCGCAATTGGAATCGAAAAAACCGCATCAGAAAGAAATCTACCGGTGACCCCACCCCCCTAACCTAACCTAACCTAACCTAACCTAACCTAACCTAACCTAACCTAACCTAACCTAACCTAACCTAACCTAACCTAATCTAACCTAACCTAACCTAACCTAACCTAACCTAACCTAACCTAACCTAACCTAACCTAACCTAACCTAACCTAACCTAACCTAACCTAACCTAACCTAACCTAACCTAACCTAACCTAACCTAACCTAACCTAACCTAACCTAACCTAACCTAACCTAACCTAACCTAACCAAACCGAATGTGTACAACCCTGACAGGTAGACGCGTCTTGAAAAACTACTGGGAAATCATGTATTGCGCATTGTGTGCCGATCTATGTATTGCCGAATTTGACCATTTAAAGCCGGGATTTACCATTTATCTTGTCATCCATATAAAATCCCACCTCAGAGTGTTGAAAGTCGACTAACCGTCTAGAGAATTTCTTACAATTGCATGAAAGGTAAAAAAAAAACTATGTCAAAAGCGTCTAGAACGCAAAACCCACAGAATCGGTATGGTCCTCAGCGACAGCTATTGGTCAGGACTGCAACTGGAATCGAAAAAACCGCATTTAAAAGAAATCGGCCGGCGTCCCCACCCCAAACTAGTCTTACCTAACCTAAAATAACCTAACCAAACCTAACCAAACCTAACCAAATCTCGAAATCACCTCCTCTTTCCAACCATGTCCCATTCATGGCCATCGGATCATTTTGACCAAAATCTCCCATAAGAATGCATGGACGATGACGTCACAGGCCCCGAGCCCCCGAAATCCTTCAAATAGGCACTGATCCCGGGCTAGCCGGCAACCTATGGGAAAACCACCCCATAAACCATATATCGTCGTGTTCGGGATGAAATCCCGCGTCTAGCGACACCCATCTCGACCCCAAAAAAAGTCAAAAAATTTGCGCAAAAAAAAAAAAAAAAAAAAAAATTGCCTCTTAAAATTGTATAACCCTGGCAGGTAGATGCGGCTTGAAAAACTACTGGGAAATCATGTGCCGCGCATTGTGTACCGATGAATGCAGGGCGTCAGGGTCGGAACAAGCATATTCAAAAAAACGGGAAAAATTGCCGAATTTGACCGGTGAGAACCGGGATTCCGCATTTTTCTTGTAGCCCACATAAAATCCCACGTCTGAGCGAAAAAAGTCGACTAACCATCGAGAGAATTTCTTAAAATTATATGAAATGTAAAAAATCCTATGTATAAGGGATAGGGAACGTTTTTCAAATGCGTCTAGAACGCAAACCCCATCGAATCCGTATGGTCATCAATGACAACTATTGGTCAGGACCGCAATTGGAATCGAAAAAACCGCATCAGAAAGAAATCTACCGGTGACCCCACCCCCCTAACGTGTGCTCCTATCCCTGAAAACGAACTTTGAAACGCCCTCAAATCGGCCGGTATCCAACGCATCCGAGTAAAAACCGGGCGAATCGGCTCGAAATCACCTCCTCTTTCCAACCATGTCCCATTCATGGCCATCGGATCATTTTGACCAAAATCTCCCATAAGAATGCATGGGCGATGACGTCACAGGCCCCGAGCACCCGAAATGCTTCAAATAGGCACTGATCCCGGGCTAGCCGGCAACCTATGGGAAAACCACCCCATAAACCATATATCGTCGTGTTCGGGATGAAATCCCGCGTCTAGCGACACCCATCTCGACCCCAAAAAAAGTCAAAAAATTTGCGCAAAAAAAAAAAAAAAAAAAAAAATTGCCTCTTAAAATTGTATAACCCTGGCAGGTAGATGCGGCTTGAAAAACTACTGGGAAATCATGTGCCGCGCATTGTGTACCGATGAATGCAGGGCGTCAGGGTCGGAACAAGCATATTCAAAAAAACAGGAAAAATTGCCGAATTTGACCAGTGAGAACCGGGATTTCGCATTTTTCTTGTCGCATACATTAAACCCCACGCCTGAGTGAAAAAAGTCGACTAACCATCGAGAGAATTTCTTAAAATTGTATGAAATGTAAAAAATCCTATGTATAAGGGATAGGGAACGTTTTTCAAATGCGTCTAGAACGCAAACCCCATCGAATCCGTATGGTCATCAATGACAACTATTGGTCAGGACCGCAATTGGAATCGAAAAAACCGCATCAGAAAGAAATCTACCGGTGACCCCACCCCCCTAACCTAACCTAACCTACCCTAACCTAACCTAACCTAACCTAACCTAACCTAACCTAACCTAACCTAACCTAACCTAACCTAACCTAACCTAACCTAATCTAACCTAACCTAACCTAACCTAACCTAACCTAACCTAACCTAACCTAACCTAACCTAATCTAACCTAACCTAACCTAACCTAACCTAACCTAACCTAACCTAACCTAACCTAACCTAACCTAACCTAACCTAACCTAACCTAACCTAACCTAACCTAACCTAACCTAACCTAACCTAACCTAACCTAACCTAACCAAACCGAATGTGTACAACCCTGACAGGTAGACGCGTCTTGAAAAACTACTGGGAAATCATGTATTGCGCATTGTGTGCCGATCTATGTATGGCGTCAGGGCCGCAACAAGTATATTCAAAAAAACGGGGAAAATTGCCGAATTTGACCATTTAAAGCCGGGATTTACCATTTATCTTGTCATCCATATAAAATCCCACCTCAGAGTGTTGAAAGTCGACTAACCGTCTAGAGAATTTCTTACAATTGCATGAAAGGTAAAAAAAAAAAAACTATGTCAAAAGCGTCTAGAACGCAAAACCCACAGAATCGGTATGGTCCTCAGCGACAGCTATTGGTCAGGACTGCAACTGGAATCGAAAAAACCGCATTTAAAAGAAATCGGCCGGCGTCGCCACCCCAAACTAGTCTTACCTAACCTAAAATAACCTAACCAAACCTAACCAAACCTAACCAAATCTCGAAATCACCTCCTCTTTCCAACCATGTCCCATTCATGGCCATCGGATCATTTTGACCAAAATCTCCCATAAGAATGCATGGACGATGACGTCACAGGCCCCGAGCACCCGAAATGCTTCAAATAGGCACTGATCCCGGGCTAGCCGGCAACCTATGGGAAAACCACCCCATAAACCATATATCGTCGTGTTCGGGATGAAATCCCGCGTCTAGCGACACCCATCTCGACCCCAAAAAAAGTCAAAAAATTTGCGCAAAAAAAAAAAAAAAAAAAAAATTGCCTCTTAAAATTGTATAACCCTGGCAGGTAGATGCGGCTTGAAAAACTACTGGGAAATCATGTGCCGCGCATTGTGTACCGATGAATGCAGGGCGTCAGGGTCGGAACAAGCATATTCAAAAAAACGGGAAAAATTGCCGAATTTGACCGGTGAGAACCGGGATTCCGCATTTTTCTTGTAGCCCACATAAAATCCCACGTCTGAGCGAAAAAAGTCGACTAACCATCGAGAGAATTTCTTAAAATTATATGAAATGTAAAAAATCCTATGTATAAGGGATAGGGAACGTTTTTCAAATGCGTCTAGAACGCAAACCCCATCGAATCCGTATGGTCATCAATGACAACTATTGGTCAGGACCGCAATTGGAATCGAAAAAACCGCATCAGAAAGAAATCTACCGGTGACCCCACCCCCCTAACGTGTGCTCCTATCCCTGAAAACGAACTTTGAAACGCCCTCAAATCGGCCGGTATCCAACGCATCCGAGTAAAAACCGGGCGAATCGGCTCGAAATCACCTCCTCTTTCCAACCATTTCCCATTCATGGCCATCGGATCATTTTGACCAAAATCTCCCATAAGAATGCATGGGCGATGACGTCACAGGCCCCGAGCACCCGAAATGCTTCAAATAGGCACTGATCCCGGGCTAGCCGGCAACCTATGGGAAAACCACCCCATAAACCATATATCGTCGTGTTCGGGATGAAATCCCGCGTCTAGCGACACCCATCTCGACCCCAAAAAAAGTCAAAAAATGCCTCTTAAAATTGTATAACCCTGGCAGGTAGATGCGGCTTGAAAAACTACTTGGAAATCATGTGCCGCGCATTGTGTACCGATGAATGCAGGGCGTCAGGGTCGGAACAAGCATATTCAAAAAAACGGGAAAAATTGCCGAATTTGACCAGTGAGAACCGGGATTCCGCATTTTTCTTGTAGCCCACATAAAATCCCACGTCTGAGCGAAAAAAGTCGACTAACCATCGAGAGAATTTCTTAAAATTATATGAAATGTGAAAAATCCTATGTATAAGGGATAGGGAACGTTTTTCAAATGCGTCTAGAACGCAAACCCCATCGAATCCGTATGGTCATCAATGACAACTATTGGTCAGGACCGCAATTGGAATCGAAAAAACCGCATCAGAAAGAAATCTACCGGTGACCCCACCCCCCTAACCTAACCTAACCTAACCTAACCTAACCTAACCTAACCTAACCTAACCTAACCTAACCTAACCTAACCTAACCTAACCTAACCTAACCTAACCTAACCTAACCTAACCTAACCTGACCTAACCTTACCTAACCTAACCTAACCTAACCTAACCTAACCTAACCTAACCTAACCTAACCTAACCTAACCTAACCTAACCTAACCTAACCTATCCTAACCTAACCAAAAATAACATAACCAAACCTAACCAAACCGAATGTGTACAACCCTGACAGGTAGACGCGTCTTGAAAAACTACTGGGAAATCATGTATTGCGCATTGTGTACGAGCGGGCCATAACGTTATCCGGTAGCGGTGTGTATTTCCTTATGGGCGATGAACCATCACTCTGATTTGCATAACGTTAGGCGGTAATTCCGTGACCGTACAACGTCGCTATAGGGATCCCTTATTGGACAGTTCATAGCCATATGCAGCTGCGACTTTGTTCGATGAATGGACATTGAGTTTTAGACTGGTGTTTGGGAAAACTAAAAGAGCCGGTCCGAGTTTACTCGAACATGCTTTCCTATTTGATCAATTAGTAGATAGATAATATGAGTAATTTCATGCTAAATAATTTTCCTATAGTTAAATTTCGGATCCCTCGATGTCCCCATGACCGTAGCCAGATTGGGGGGGGGGGGTCATCTGGCATCCCTGAATGTGAGGTAACTTCATAATATTTTAAAATCCTTAAAACTCGCTCCATTGTATATAGTGTACGCTGCAAACATTGGGGGGGGGGGGGCCCGGATCAGTTCAGGATCTTGGATTTTTATTACTGGGGCGCCAATAAGGTGCATAAATGAAATGGCCTTTCTCTGTCAAGTAGTGGTAAAGAATTGGGGCAGCACTACTGGCAGGGGGGGGGGGGCTAGAGTCAATGGCGTAGCCGGAATTTTTTTTGGGGAGGTCTCGTTTTCATGCAGCATCAATACATAAATTTTGCCCAATTACGATAGGCTTTCGAAGGGGGCAGTGTTTCATTTGGCACTTCCCCACCCCCGATTTTTTAAAATATTACAAAAATATAGAAAAGCCGTTCTCATGGACTAATTAGGGGCATGATTTTAATTTCCCTTGCCCAGGCCGAAGGGGGGCCCGGCGGTTTCCCCCGGGGAAAGTTTCTTAAAATATTGGTTTGAAATGGTTTGTCGGCAAAAAAATGATTTTGCAGACGATAACTTTATTAACATGGAAACAGGTATCCATTTGGGGGGGGGGGGGGGTCCAGACCCAGCTGACCCTCCCCCCTCGGCTACGCCACTAGCTGGAGTCCCCCCTGAGGAAATATTTAATGAGGCAGGTGCGGAAAAAAAAGGTTTTTCCTACCAGTATTTTAAATGTTTACTTGTAGCTGCAATTGTAGGTATCTCCCATCTTTGCGGAGCATATCCTATCAACAACGAATATTTTTCTGTTCACGCATCAGACTTTCGAATTTAACAGGTTAAATCACGCATGAATGCCCTATTTTAATATTTAATATTTCTTTACAGTGCTGGTGGATAAATAGGCTAAAGTACAAAATCTGCAAATGCTAAGTTATGCAACTGTGTTGTATATAGTCCAGATCCGGAAATTCGTGCCTTTCCCAATGGATTTGACTTGATAATTCACCCTTGACCCTAGGTACCTAGTCCCAATGTACCTACATAAAGGCGAAGTTATCTTTTGAAAATCAAGATTTACGGTACCTATTATTTTTCGCCTATTTATTCAAATTCTCCCTCCCTGGGGGATATCCTCTGGCTCCCCTGTTTGCAGCTACATATACTTACATAATAATTATATTAATAACTTACTTCTATAATCTAAAGTTTTTTTTCGGTGTCAAAAATTGATAACAATGATTATGTTCACGCGACAGGCTTTCAAAATGAATTTGATAAACAACGCATGGATGCCCTATTTTATTATTTAATATTTTTTAACATTGTTATTTGCTGGTGGATGAAATTAATTGGCTAAAATTATAAAAACTGCAAATGTTTAGTTATGCAATCGTGTTGTATACAGTCCAGATGTGAAGATTCATGTTATATCATTATCATAAATTAAATAATTATATCCTCCATCATGCACAACTGCATGAGATCATCGACAGGTCACTTTATCAGGCAGAACGAGTTCTAATTGAAAATATTCAAGTCAATTTAATTGTTATGCAACTTGACAAGGGTAACCAATAAACTCAAAGAAATCCAGCAAATTTGGAGCAGCCTATAACTCAAAAAAGAAAACCGCTTTGGGTATTTCGTTGACCCTTGAAAACAATTTCATGACAACTTTTCACAAAATAAATTTCAGAAATGTGGTTTGAATATCGTAAGCCGCTAATAGATACCCCGTTAATGCCGCGTATATAGTCTACGATATAATATAATTATTAACAATATAATTCATTTTCCAAAAGCATCATACACGTTATTTTACTTTTTAGTGATATTTGTAGCCTACCTACTTTTTAATTAAATATAGAATTTTTTACATTAATTTAATATTTATTATTATTATTTTAAATTGTAGCGCAAAAAATCAATAAAGTCATCATATTAAATTGCGGTGACCCCCCCCCCCCCCACCCTGCCCCAAATAAAAATTCGGCTGAGCCCGTCCATACAGTCCAACCGACGGTTCACTGCGGTTTCAAGCCAATCAGATGGCCGTGATTTCGCGCCAATTCTATTGCATTGAACCGACGAAAACACGCCATTATAGTAAACCTAATATATTAATTATCAATTAATTAAGTCGGTTTGCAAACTTTTTACTTAACTATGAGGCTTCGTATGCCGCATACTTCCACCTTGAACCCAAAACAAAGCAATAATAGCGATTAATATTGAAGAAAACTGGAATTTAAAAATTACCGGATAACGTTATGGCAGGCTGGTGCTACGCGTGTCCGCCTAGCGTTATGGCCCGCCCGTATAGGTGTGCCGATCTATGTATGGCGTCAGGGCCGCAACAAGTATATTCAAAAAAACGGGGAAAATTGCCGAATTTGACCATTTAAAGCCGGGATTTACCATTTATCTTGTCATCCATATAAAATCCCACCTCAGAGTGTTGAAAGTCGACTAACCGTCTAGAGAATTTCTTACAATTGCATGAAAGGTAAAAAAAAAAAACTATGTCAAAAGCGTCTAGAACGCAAAACCCACAGAATCGGTATGGTCCTCAGCGACAGCTATTGGTCAGGACTGCAACTGGAATCGAAAAAACCGCATTTAAAAGAAATCGGCCGGCGTCCCCACCCCAAACTAGTCTTACCTAACCTAAAATAACCTAACCAAACCTAACCAAATCTCGAAATCACCTCCTCTTTCCAACCATGTCCCATTCATGGCCATCGGATCATTTTGACCAAAATCTCCCATAAGAATGCATGGGCGATGACGTCACAGGCCCCGAGCACCCGAAATGCTTCAAATAGGCACTGATCCCGGGCTAGCCGGCAACCTATGGGAAAACCACCCCATAAACCATATATCGTCGTGTTCGGGATGAAATCCCGCGTCTAGCGACACCCATCTCGACCCCAAAAAAAGTCAAAAAATTTGCGCAAAAAAAAAAAAAAAAAAAAAAAATTGCCTCTTAAAATTGTATAACCCTGGCAGGTAGATGCGGCTTGAAAAACTACTGGGAAATCATGTGCCGCGCATTGTGTACCGATGAATGCAGGGCGTCAGGGTCGGAACAAGCATATTCAAAAAAACAGGAAAAATTGCCGAATTTGACCAGTGAGAACCGGGATTTCGCATTTTTCTTGTCGCATACATTAAACCCCACGCCTGAGTGAAAAAAGTCGACTAACCATCGAGAGAATTTCTTAAAATTGTATGAAATGTAAAAAATCCTATGTATAAGGGATAGGGAACGTTTTTCAAATGCGTCTAGAACGCAAACCCCATCGAATCCGTATGGTCATCAATGGCAACTATTGGTCAGGACCGCAATTGGAATCGAAAAAACCGCATCAGAAAGAAATCTACCGGTGACCCCACCCCCCTAACCTAACCTAACCTAACCTAACCTAACCTAACCTAACCTAACCTAACCTAACCTAACCTAATCTAACCTAACCTAACCTAACCTAACCTAACCTAACCTAACCTAATCTAACCTAACCTAACCTAACCTAACCTAACCTAACCTAACCTAACCTAACCTAACCTAACCTAACCTAACCTAACCTAACCTAACCTAACCTAACCTAACCTAACCTAACCTAACCTAACCTAACCTAACCTAACCTAACCTAACCTAACCTTTTTTTTTTTTTTTTTTTTTTTTTTTTTTTTTTTTTTTTGTTAAGGAGGTCGAGAAAATCCATCATGGATTCCCCCGCCCAGTATCCTAGGATAATGGCGGAGGATATGTGAGACTCTTACTCACTAAAAACTCATGACCCCCGCTTCTCTCCTCCCCCTTACGCCTGGAACCGCCGTTAGGCATTACTTCAGACGCAAGAGATCATTGGAGTACAAGACACACTGTACACACAGACGCTGCTATCAACTAACTTAGTCGTCCAGCACTGGAACCGCCCATGCAACCGACGTAAAGACGCTCAGATCACACCGGCGGCCACAACACTGGAGGACCCAGCTTGGCAGGAAGTTACAACTAACCTACATAGCTTAAACAATTGCGTCACAAAGACGCTGCTATCAACTACGTCGTCCAGTACTGCAACCGCCCATGCGACCGACGTAAAGACGCTCAGATCACACCGGCGGCCACACCACTGGAGGACCCAGCTTGGCAGGAAGCTACAACTAACCTACATAGCTAAAAGCAATTGCGTCACAAAACTTACAAACTAACAACATATACCTATAATACACAATACAAAAGAAAAATACAGACACTACTGTCAACTAAGTCGTCCAGTACTGCAGCCGCCCATGCAACCGACGTAAAGACGCTCAGATCACACCGGCGGCCACACCAATGGGGAACTCAGCTTGAACAGGAAATTACAAGACACACTGTACACACGTGACGCTTGAATTCATTTACAGAAACACTAGAAATATATCCAAGAGAAAATACATGCACTACTATCACTAAGTCGTCCAGTGCTGCAACCGCCCCTGCAGACCGACGTAAAGACGCTTAGATCACACCGGCAGCCACCCCACTGGAGGACTCAGCTTGACAGGAGATTACAACTAACCTACATCTAGGGAGCTGACCGAGCCCCGCCCCATGGCAAAGCCACAGGCTGCCCCCCCGAAAACGTGGCCAGCATCGCCGCCATCTGCCGCACAACGGGGGCATTTGGGAGTGGCCCGACAAATGTCCCTCCTGTGGCCATCCTGCCCGCACCTGTGGCACACGCTGCGGAAGTCTCTTGACCCGGTACACCCTCCCGGGCCGTGAGAAGGACGCAGACACTTCGCGCACCATCGTGGAGCAGATTCCTTGACGCGGCATCTGCTCCAGGCTACCACGAAGTGCTTGGAACCCAGCAGAACTGCTGCCTCCGCAGGAGAGAGGGACACTGTCGCCACCTGCGTGCCATCTCTAGATGGCACCAGCTTCACATTTTTTGCTGAAGGGAACCTCTCCGAAAGTGCCACCCTCACGTCCTCGGCCTCCAGAGAGGCGTCAACCCCAAAGAGGGTGACCCTCCTGTAGTTGATCGCCGCTCGGACCTGGCACGAGGGAAGCACCCGAACAAGCTCCCGCTCCAATGCAGCAGCATCGCCCCTTACCTCCAGCAGCATAGCCCCTTTCTTTGTGCGGCGCACTCCAGCAACCTGGGCCCCGACAACACGCATGTTACAACGAGCACCTCGCAGCACCTCGGCGTACGAGGCACCAGGAGGAGCCGTTGCAACAACTGCCGGCAAAGCAGGACCACGCTTCCGCGCAGGGGCAGGCGCCCTGGCAACCAATGGGGGCCTTCCAGACACTCTCGCGTGCTCCCCATGCACCCGCCAACCACTTCCGTCAGTGGGCTCGGCCACAGACGAAACATTTGGGGACACAGGGCCAACATTCTCAGTAGAGGGGGGTGGGGGGATATTATCACCCGCCGGCCCTACCTGCACCACTGTCCTCGTAAGTACCGGGGCAGGAACCGGGACAGGAACCGGGACGGGAACCGGGACCACAGGGTCAGGTCGTCCCGGGACATCTATGGGCAGACCAGAGGCTTCAACTTGCGTAGAGAGCAAAAAAGCTCTGTCAACAAGAGACTTTACATCCTTCCGGATTCGATACCGGCCGCTACTCTCCAGAAGGCGGTGAAGGTCCCTTACCGTACTTAGCAAGCCTAACAGGGCCATCGGATCAAACTAACACTTACAGTACAGAGGTAGAAAACAATAAAGAAAAGAGAAAAATAAACAACCTAAAAGAGGCAAAACAACTGCAGAGGAAATACCGACCCCAACTTGGGTGGCCAAAAGGCACTACGGTAGACGGACAAGCCTTATGTAAGCATACAGTGATGCCTAAAAACGAAACCTCTACAGCATGCTAGTATATTATTCAGCAAAGACACAGTTTATGCACAACTCAACTGTGCTTAGAATTCGAACGCGTGCCGTGATTAACCTAACAAAAAAAAAAAATCCGCGATAAAAACCGAATTAAATACGTATAAACGTCCAAGTATATAAAGAAATAGGTGAATATTGAAATTCAATAATAAATAAAATAAAGTAAAATAATAGCTTATCTTATAAAATGAATGGAAAGGTTTCTCAACAACAAAACACCATGCAGCTGGGGTTGGAGTAAAGATGTGGACTCCAACATCGGCTTGTAGACGGTCGACCCTTCAAATATAATGTACCATGGGGGGTCCCCTTCTTCAATATGACCAATAGTCCGGATCGCAAATCCTTAGAAAGCCACCCCTCGAAACCTGAACAACAATATGCGAGCAATAGCTACGCATTCTACATATCTGCTCGGAGGGTGACCCTTCAAAAAACAGCCCTCCAATGCCCAAATCCTGCACCAGTTAAATTTTCCTATGTATAAGCCTATGTGCGAATTAATAATAAGACATTAAAATTACTTTACACAACAAAACAGTTACAGAATTGCATGATATAGTCAATTGAACAACAAAAGTTAGTAAATTAAAATGTACCTGACGTCCAACCGTCGACGGCCGATGTCCGAAGATGGGGGGGGGGGGGGGGGACAGCACGAAGCGTAGAAAATGAAGACAAGAAACTCACACTCACTTAATACACATCTTTAGTCTTCTTTCGACCAACCATCGATAGCGATGACCGAAGGTGGGGGGGGGGGGGCAGCACGATATTTAGAAAATGAAGACAAGAAGCTCACACTCACTTACTACACAACTTTAGTCATCTTCAACGAACCGTCGATGGCGATAACCGAAGGCGGGGGGAGGGGGGGACAGCACGAAACGTAGAAAAAATGAAGACAAGAACCTCAAACTCACTTACTTCACATCTTAAGTCTTTTCCGGCCAACCGTCGATGGCGATGACCGAAAGCAGGGGGAGGGGGGACAGCACGAAACGTAGAAAATGAAGACAAGAAACTCACACTCTCTTACAACACATCTTTAGTCATCTCCGACCAACCATCGATAGCGATGACCGAAGGTGGGGGGGGGGCAGCACGATATTTAGAAAATGAAGACAAGAAGCTCACACTCACTTACCACACAACTTTAGTCATCTTCAACGAACCGTCGATGGCGATAACCGAAGGCGGGGGGAGGGGGGGACAGCACGAAACGTAGAAAAAATGAAGACAAGAACCTCAAACTCACTTACTTCACATCTTAAGTCTTTTCCGGCCAACCGTCGATGAGCGATGACCGAAGGCAGGGGGAAGGGGAGGGGGGAGGAGGGGGGGGGGCAGCACAATACGTAGAAAACGAAGACAGAAAACTCACAATCACTTAATCCAACATCAATACACTTAAGAATCAAGAAGGCACGGAACATGGGCAAAAGGATGACCGGTAAGCGCAGAGCCCCTGACCGGCAACCCGCTACATGATTCCCCGCACTTTAAGAGACACAACCTCGCGGCTCAAAGGACAGCACGCCACTGAGGAACCTAACCTAACCTAACCTAACCTAACCTAACCTAACCTAACCTAACCTAACCTAACCTAACCTAACCTAACCTAACCTAACCTAACCTAACCTAACCTAACCTAACCTAACCTAACCTAACCTAACCTTTTTTTTTTTTTTTTTTTTTTTTTTTTTTTTTTTTGTTAAGGAGGTCGAGAAAATCCATCATGGATTCCCCCGCCCAGTATCCTAGGATAATGGCGGAGGATATGTGAGACTCTTACTCACTAAAAACTCATGACCCCCGCTTCTCTCCTCCCCCTTACGCCTGGAACCGCCGTTAGGCATTACTTCAGACGCAAGAGATCATTGGAGTACAAGACACACTGTACACACAGACGCTGCTATCAACTAACTTAGTCGTCCAGCACTGGAACCGCCCATGCAACCGACGTAAAGACGCTCAGATCACACCGGCGGCCACACCACTGGAGGACCCAGCTTGGCAGGAAGTTACAACTAACCTACATAGCTAAAACAATTGCGTCACAAAGACGCTGCTATCAACTACGTCGTCCAGTACTGCAACCGCCCATGCGACCGACGTAAAGACGCTCAGATCACACCGGCGGCCACACCACTGGAGGACCCAGCTTGGCAGGAAGCTACAACTAACCTACATAGCTAAAAGCAATTGCGTCACAAAACTTACAAACTAACAACATATACCTATAATACACAATACAAAAGAAAAATACAGACACTACTGTCAACTAAGTCGTCCAGTACTGCAGCCGCCCATGCAACCGACGTAAAGACGCTCAGATCACACCGGCGGCCACACCAATGGGGAACTCAGCTTGAACAGGAAATTACAAGACACACTGTACACACGTGACGCTTGAATTTATTTACAGAAACACTAGAAATATATCCAAGAGAAAATACATGCACTACTATCACTAAGTCGTCCAGTGCTGCAACCGCCCCTGCAGACCGACGTAAAGACGCTTAGATCACACCGGCAGCCACCCCACTGGAGGACTCAGCTTGACAGGAGATTACAACTAACCTACATCTAGGGAGCTGACCGAGCCCCGCCCCATGGCAAAGCCACAGGCTGCCCCCCCGAAAACGTGGCCAGCATCGCCGCCATCTGCCGCACAACGGGGGCATTTGGGAGTGGCCCGACAAATGTCCCTCCTGTGGCCATCCTGCCCGCACCTGTGGCACACGCTGCGGAAGTCTCTTGACCCGGTACACCCTCCCGGGCCGTGAGAAGGACGCAGACACTTCGCGCACCATCGTGGAGCAGATTCCTTGACGCGGCATCTGCTCCAGGCTACCACGAAGTGCTTGGAACCCAGCAGAACTGCTGCCTCCGCAGGAGAGAGGGACACTGTCGCCACCTGCGTGCCATCTCTAGATGGCACCAGCTTCACATTTTTTGCTGAAGGGAACCTCTCCGAAAGTGCCACCCTCACGTCCTCGGCCTCCAGAGAGGCGTCAACCCCAAAGAGGGTGACCCTCCTGTAGTTGATCGCCGCTCGGACCTGGCACGAGGGAAGCACCCGAACAAGCTCCCGCTCCAATGCAGCAGCATCGCCCCTTACCTCCAGCAGCATAGCCCCTTTCTTTGTGCGGCGCACTCCAGCAACCTGGGCCCCGACAACACGCATGTTACAACGAGCACCTCGCAGCACCTCGGCGTACGAGGCACCAGGAGGAGCCGTTACAACAACTGCCGGCAAAGCAGGACCACGCTTCCGCGCAGGGGCAGGCGCCCTGGCAACCAATGGGGGCCTTCCAGACACTCTCGCGTGCTCCCCATGCACCCGCCAACCACTTCCGTCAGTGGGCTCGGCCACAGACGAAACATTTGGGGACACAGGGCCAACATTCTCAGTAGAGGGGGGTGGGGGGATATTATCACCCGCCGGCCCTACCTGCACCACTGTCCTCGTAAGTACCGGGGCAGGAACCGGGACAGGAACCGGGACGGGAACCGGGACCACAGGGTCAGGTCGTCCCGGGACATCTATGGGCAGACCAGAGGCTTCAACTTGCGTAGAGAGCAAAAAAGCTCTGTCAACAAGAGACTTTACATCCTTCCGGATTCGATACCGGCCGCTACTCTCCAGAAGGCGGTGAAGGTCCCTTACCGTACTTAGCAAGCCTAACAGGGCCATCGGATCAAACTAACACTTACAGTACAGAGGTAGAAAACAATAAAGAAAAGAGAAAAATAAACAACCTAAAAGAGGCAAAACCACTGCAGAGGAAATACCGACCCCAACTTGGGTGGCCAAAAGGCACTACGGTAGACGGACAAGCCTTATGTAAGCATACAGTGATGCCTAAAAACGAAACCTCTACAGCATACTAGTATATTATTCAGCAAAGACACAGTTTATGCACAACTCAACTGTGCTTAGAATTCGAACGCGTGCCGTGATTAACCTAACAAAAAAAATAAATCCGCGATAAAAACCGAATTAAATACGTATAAACGTCCAAGTATATAAAGAAATAGGTGAATATTGAAATTCAATAATAAATAAAATAAAGTAAAATAATAGCTTATCTTATAAAATGAATGGAAAGGTTTCTCAACAACAAAACACCATGCAGCTGGGGTTGGAGTAAAGATGTGGACTCCAACATCGGCTTGTAGACGGTCGACCCTTCAAATATAATGTACCATGGGGGGTCCCCTTCTTCAATATGACCAATAGTCCGGATCGCAAATCCTTAGAAAGCCACCCCTCGAAACCTGAACAACAATATGCGAGCAATAGCTACGCATTCTACATATCTGCTCGGAGGGTGACCCTTCAAAAAACAGCCCTCCAATGCCCAAATCCTGCACCAGTTAAATTTTCCTATGTATAAGCCTATGTGCGAATTAATAATAAGACATTAAAATTACTTTACACAACAAAACAGTTACAGAATTGCATGATATAGTCAATTGAACAACAAAAGTTAGTAAATTAAAATGTACCTGACGTCCAACCGTCGACGGCCGATGTCCGAAGATGGGGGGGGGGGGGGACAGCACGAAGCGTAGAAAATGAAGACAAGAAACTCACACTCACTTAATACACATCTTTAGTCTTCTTTCGACCAACCATCGATAGCGATGACCGAAGGTGGGGGGGGGGGGGGCAGCACGATATTTAGGAAATGAAGACAAGAAGCTCACACTCACTTACTACACAACTTTAGTCATCTTCAACGAACCGTCGATGGCGATAACCGAAGGCGGGGGGAGGGGGGGACAGCACGAAACGTAGAAAAAATGAAGACAAGAACCTCAAACTCACTTACTTCACATCTTAAGTCTTTTCCGGCCAACCGTCGATGGCGATGACCGAAAGCAGGGGGAGGGGGGACAGCACGAAACGTAGAAAATGAAGACAAGAAACTCACACTCACTTACAACACATCTTTAGTCATCTCCGACCAACCATCGATAGCGATGACCGAAGGTGGGGGGGGGGGGGCAGCACGATATTTAGAAAATGAAGACAAGAAGCTCACACTCACTTACCACACAACTTTAGTCATCTTCAACGAACCGTCGATGGCGATAACCGAAGGCGGGGGGAGGGGGGGACAGCACGAAATGTAGAAAAAATGAAGACAAGAACCTCAAACTCACTTACTTCACATCTTAAGTCTTTTCCGGCCAACCGTCGATGAGCGATGACCGAAGGCAGGGGGAAGGGGAGGGGGGAGGAGGGGGGGGCAGCACAATACGTAGAAAACGAAGACAGAAAACTCACAATCACGTAATCCAACATCAATACACTTAAGAATCAAGAAGGCACGGAACATGGGCAAAAGGATGACCGGTAAGTGCAGAGCCCCTGACCGGCAACCCGCTACATGATTCCCCGCACTTTAAGAGACACAACCTCGCGGCTCAAAGGACAGCACGCCACTGAACCTAACCTAACCTAACCTTTTTTTTTTTTTTTTTTTTTTTTTTTTTTTTTTTGTTAAGGAGGTCGAGAAAATCCATCATGGATTCCCCCGCCCAGTATCCTAGGATAATGGCGGAGGATATGTGAGACTCTTACTCACTAAAAACTCATGACCCCCGCTTCTCTCCTCCCCCTTACGCCTGGAACCGCCGCTAGGCATTACTTCAGACGCAAGAGATCATTGGAGTACAATACACACCAAACTGTACACACAAACGCTGCTATCAACTAACTAAGTCGTCCAGCACTGGCACCGCCCATGCAACCGACGTAAAGACGCTCAGATCACACCGGCGGTCACACCACTGGGGGACCCAGCTTGTCAGGAAGTTACAACTATTCTACACAGCTAAAAACAATTGCGTCACAAAGACGCTGCTATCAACTAGGTCGTCCAGTACTGGCACCGCCCATGCAACCCACGTAAAGACGCTCAGATCTCACTGGCGGCCACACCACTGGAGGACCCAGCTTGGCAGGTAGCTGCAACTAACCTACATAGCTAAAAGCAATTGCGTCACAAAAGTTACAAACTAACAACATGTAATCATAATACACAATACAAAAGAAAATACAGACACTACTGTCAACTAAGCCGTCCAGTACTGCAGCCGCCCATGCAGACCGACGTAAAGACGCTCAGATCACACCGGTGGCCACACCACTGGAGGACTCAGCTTGACAGGAGATTACAATTAACCTAAATCTAGGCAGGTGAATGAGCCGAACCCCGCCCCAAGGCAAAGCCACAGGCTGCCCCCCCGAAAACGTGGCCAGCATCGCCGCCGTCTGCCGCACAACGGGGACAATTGGGAGTGGCCCGACAAATGTCCCTCCTGTGGCCATCTTGCCCGCACCTGTGGCACACGCTGCGGAAGTCTCTTGACCCGGAACACCCTCCCGGGCCGTGAGAAGGACGCAGACACTTCGCGCACCATCGTGGAGCAGATTCCTTAACGCGGCACCTGCTCCAGGCTACCACGAAGTGCCCGGAACTCAGCAGAACTGCTGCCTCCGCAGGAGAGAGCGACACTGTCGCCACCTGCGTGCCATCTCTAGATGGCACCAGCTTCACATTTTTTGCTGACGGGAACCTCTCCGAAAGTGCCACCCTCACGTCCTCAGCCTCCAGAGAGGCGTCAACCCCAAAGAGAGTGACCCTCTTAAAGCTGATCGCCGCTCGGACCTGGCACGAGGGAAGCACCCGAACAAGCTCCCGCTCCAATGCAGCAGCATCGCCCCTCACCTCCAGCAGCATAGCCCCTTTCTTGGTGCGGCGCACTCCATTAACCTGGGCCCCGACAACACGCATGTTACAACGAGCACCTCGCAGCACCTCGGCGTACGAAGCACCCGGAGGAGCCGTGACGACAACTGCCGGCAAAGCAGGACCACGCTTCCGCGCAGGGGCAGGCGCCCTGGCAACCAAAGGGGGCCTTCCAGACAATCTCGCGTGCTTCCCATGCACCCGCCAACCACTTCCGTCAGTGGGCTCGGCCACACACGAAACATTAGGGAACACAGGGCCAACACTCTCACCCAAAGAAACAGGCGTAGGGACACAAACACTAGCCGGTCCGGCAATGACCTCAGTAGAGGGGGGTGGGGGGATATTATCACCCGCCGGCCCTGCCTGCAACACTGTCCTCGTAAGTACCGGGGCAGGAACCGGGACAGGAACCGGGACCACAGGGTCAGGTCGTCCCGGGACATCTATGGGCAGACCAGAGGCTTCAACTTGCGAAGAGAGCAAAAAAGCTCTGTCAACAAGAGACTTTACATCCTTCCGGATTCGATACCGGCCGCTGCTCTCCAGATGGCGATGAAGGTCCCTTACCGTAGTTAGCAAGCCCAACAAGGCCATCGGATCAAACTAACACATACAGTACAGTGGTAAAAAACAATAAAGAAAAGAGAAAAATAGATAACCTAAAAGAGGCAAAACAACTGCAGGTGGAAATACCGACCCCAACTTGGGAGGCCAAAAAGCACTACGGCTCACGGCCAAACCTGATATAAGCCACCCCTCGAAATTCTGACAATAGACCTGAATTCCTGCTCGGCGGGTGGCCCACACAAGTCAACCAAAACAAGGGCCCAATGCCTCTTTCCAGCTCCAGTTAACCAGCCCCTATACAAAACTATATAATTACAACTTCTCTAATTAAATAAAAATTACACACACAGTAACTATAAAATATCGAAATCCAAATTTAGCACACGGTGATGAACAACATAATATTAAAATAATGATAAAATGTACCTGGTGATAAAATGTACTTCTCAACTGTACTTCTTTCCTCTGCAACTGGCAACGGTGACGATACCCGGAGGTGGGGGGGGGAGTGGTGACAAGAACACAATGTAGGAACACGATCAAAACACACACAATAATCACAACGAAAGCTAAATCACAAAATTTATGCAAAGCAAATATGCAAGCACGCAACATAAGGAGTGGGCTAACCGGGAACCGGTGAGCCCCTGTCCGTATACCTCGTAGTGGATTCTACGCACTCCGCGCGGCACAACCTTACGGCTCGACAGACAGCACGCCACGAACCTAACCTAACCTAACCTAACCTAACCTAACCTAACCTAACCTAACCTAACCTAACCTAACCTAACCTAACCTAACCTAACCTAACCTAACCTAACCTAACCCAACCTAACCTAACCTAACCTAACCTAACCCAACCTAACCTAACCTAACCTAACCTAACCTAACCTAACCTAACCTAACCTAACCTAACCTAACCTAACCTAACCTAACCTAACCTAACCTAACCTAACCTAACCTAACCTAGCCTAACTGTAAAAAATCCTATGTATAAGGGATAGGGAACGTTTTTCAAATCCGTCTAGAACGCAAACCCCATCGAATCCGTATGGTCATCAATGACAACTATTGGTCAGGACCGCAATTGGAATCGAAAAAACCGCATCAGAAAGAAATCTACCGGTGACCCCACCCCCCTAACGTGTGCTCCTATCCCTGAAAACGAACTTTGAAACGCCCTCAAATCGGACGGTATCCAACGCATCCGAGTAAAAACCAGGCGAATCGGCTCGAAATCACCTCCTCTTTCCAACCATGTCCCATTCATGGCCATCGGATCATTTTGACCAAAGTCTCCCATAAGAATGCATGGGTGATGACGTCACAGGCCCCGAGCCCCCGAAATCCTTCAAACAGGCACTGATCCCGGGCTAGCCGGCAACCTATGGGAAAACCACCCCATAAACCATATATCATCGTGTTCGGGATGAAATCCCGCGTCTAGCGACACCCATCTCAACCCCAAAAAAAGTCAAAAAATTTGCGCAAAAAAAAAAAAAAAAAATTGCCTCTTAAAATTGTATAACCCTGGCAGCTAGATGCGGCTTGAAAAACTAGTGGGAGATCAGGTATCGCGCATTGTGTATCGATCATTGTGTGGCGTCAGGGTCGGAACAAGGATATTCAAAAAAACGGGAAAAATTGCCGAATTTGACCAGTGAGAACCGGGATTTCGCATTTTTCTTGTAGCCCACATAAAATCCCACGTCTGAGCGAAAAAAGTCGACTAACCATCGAGAGAATTTCTTAAAATTGTATGAAATGTAAAAAATCCTATGTATAAGGGATAGGGAGCGTTTTTCAAATGCGTCTAGAACGCAAACCCCATCGAATCCGTATGGTCATCAATGACAACTATTGGTCAGGACCGCAACTGGAATCGAAAAAACCGCATCAGAAAGAAATCTACCGGTGACCCCACCCCCTTATCGTGTGCAACATACCTTGAAAACCGACTTTGCAACGCCCTCAAATCGGACGGTATCCAACGCATCCGAGTAAAAACCGGGCGAATCGGCTCGAAATCACCTCCTCTTTCCAACCATGTCCCATTCATGGCCATCGGATCATTTTGACCAAAATCTCCCATAAGAATGCATGGGCGATGACGTCACAGGCCCCGAGCACCCGAAATGCTTCAAATAGGCACTGATCCCGGGCTAGCCGGCAACCTATGGGAAAACCACCCCATAAACCATATATCGTCGTGTTCGGGATGAAATCCCGCGTCTAGCGACACCCATCTCGACCCCAAAAAAAGTCAAAAAAATGGGCGCAAAAAAAAAAAAAAAAAAAAAAAAAAAATTGCCTCTTAAAATTGTATAACCCTGGCAGCTAGATGCGGCTTGAAAAACTAGTGGGAGATCAGGTATCGCGCATTGTGTATCGATCATTGTGTGGCGTCAGGGTCGGAACAAGGATATTCAAAAAAACGGGAAAAATTGCCGAATTTGACCAGTGAGAACCGGGATTTCGCATTTTTCTTGTAGCCCACATAAAATCCCACGTCTGAGCGAAAAAAGTCGACTAACCATCGAGAGAATTTCTTAAAATTGTATGAAATGTAAAAAATCCTATGTATAAGGGATAGGGAGCGTTTTTCAAATGCGTCTAGAACGCAAACCCCATCGAATCCGTATGGTCATCAATGACAACTATTGGTCAGGACCGCAACTGGAATCGAAAAAACCGCATCAGAAAGAAATCTACCGGTGACCCCACCCCCTTAACGTGTGCAACATACCTTGAAAACCGACTTTGCAACGCCCTCAAATCGGACGGTATCCAACGCATCCGAGTAAAAACCGGGCGAATCGGCTCGAAATCACCTCCTCTTTCCAACCATGTCCCATTCATGGCCATCGGATCATTTTGACCAAAATCTCCCATAAGAATGCATGGGCGATGACGTCACAGGCCCCGAGCACCCGAAATGCTTCAAATAGGCACTGATCCCGGGCTAGCCGGCAACCTATGGGAAAACCACCCCATAAACCATATATCGTCGTGTTCGGGATGAAATCCCGCGTCTAGCGACACCCATCTCGACCCCAAAAAAAGTCAAAAAAATGGGCGCAAAAAAAAAAAAAAAAAAAAAAAAATTGCCTCTTAAAATTGTATAACCCTGGCAGGTAGATGCGGCTTGAAAAACTACTGGGAAATCATGTGCCGCGCATTGTGTACCGATGAATGCAGGGCGTCAGGGTCGGAACAAGCATATTCAAAAAAACGGGAAAAATTGCCGAATTTGACCAGTGAGAACCGGGATTTCGCATTTTTCTTGTAGCCCACATAAAATCCCACGTCTGAGCGAAAAAAGTCGACTAACCATCGAGAGAATTTCTTAAAATTGTATGAAATGTAAAAAATCCTATGTATAAGGGATAGGGAGCGTTTTTCAAATGCGTCTAGAACGCAAACCCCATCGAATCCGTATGGTCATCAATGACAACTATTGGTCAGGACCGCAACTGGAATCGAAAAAACCGCATCAGAAAGAAATCTACCGGTGACCCCACCCCCCTAACGTGTGCTCCTATCCCTGAAAACGAACTTTGAAACGCCCTCAAATCGGCCGGTATCCAACGCATCCGAGTAAAAACCGGGCGAATCGGCTCGAAATCACCTCCTCTTTCCAACCATGTCCCATTCATGGCCATCGGATCATTTTGACCAAAATCTCCCATAAAAATGCATGGGCGATGACGTCACAGGCCCCGAGCACCCGAAATGCTTCAAATAGGCACTGATCCCGGGCTAGCCGGCAACCTATGGGAAAACCACCCCATAAACCATATATCGTCGTGTTCGGGATGAAATCCCGCGTCTAGCGACACCCATCTCGACCCCAAAAAAAGTCAAAAAATTTGCGCAAAAAAAAAAAAAAAAAAAAACGAAAAATTGCCTCTTAAAATTGTATAACCCTGGCAGGTAGATGCGGCTTGAAAAACTACTGGGAAATCATGTGCCGCGCATTGTGTACCGATGAATGCAGGGCGTCAGGGTCGGAACATGCATATTCAAAAAAACGGGAAAAATTGCCGAATTTGACCAGTGAGAACCGGGATTCCGCATTTTTCTTGTAGGCCACATAAAATCCCACGTCTGAGCGAAATAAGTCGACTAACCATCGAGAGAATTTCTTAAAATTGTATGAAATGTAAAAAATCCTATGTATAAGGGATAGGGAGCGTTTTTCAAATGCGTCTAGAACGCAAACCCCATCGAATCCGTATGGTCATCAATGACAACTATTGGTCAGGACCGCAATTGGAATCGAAAAAACCGCATCAGAAAGAAATCTACCTGTGACCCCACCCCCCTAACGTGTGCTCCTATCCCTGAAAACGAACTTTGAAACGCCCTCAAATCGGCCGGTATCCAACGCATCCGAGTAAAAACCGGGCGAATCGGCTCGAAATCACCTCCTCTTTCCAACCATGTCCCATTCATGGCCATCGGATCATTTTGACCAAAATCTCCCATAAAAATGCATGGGCGATGACGTCACAGGCCCCGAGC
The DNA here is from genome assembly GCA_963971405.1 of Psococerastis gibbosa. Classification (NCBI taxonomy): domain Eukaryota; kingdom Metazoa; phylum Arthropoda; class Insecta; order Psocodea; family Psocidae; genus Psococerastis; species Psococerastis gibbosa. Next base: position 1,692,962 of record OZ020485.1, read on the forward strand.
ACCCGAAATGCTTCAAATAGGCACTGATCCCGGGCTAGCCGGCAACCTATGGGAAAACCACCCCATAAACCGTATATCGTCGTGTTCGGGATGAAATCCCGCGTCTAGCGACACCCATCTCGACCCCAAAAAAAGTCAAAAAAATGGGCGCAAAAAAAAAAAAAAAAAAAAAAACGAAAAATTGCCTCTTAAAATTGTATAACCCTGGCAGGTAGATGCGGCTTGAAAACTTACTGGGAAATCATGTGCCGCGCATTGTGTACCGATGAATGCAGGGCGTCAGGGTCGGAACAAGCATATTCAAAAAAACGGGAAAAATTGCCGAATTTGACCAGTGAGAACCGGGATTCCGCATTTTTCTTGTAGCCCACATAAAATCCCACATCTGAGCGAAAAAAGTCGACTAACCATCGAGAGAATTTCTTAAAATTGTATGAAATGTAAAAAATCCTATGTATAAGGGATAGGGAGCGTTTTTCAAATGCGTCTAGAACGCAAACCCCATCGAATCCGTATGGTCATCAATGACAACTATTGGTCAGGACCGCAATTGGAATCGAAAAAACCGCATCAGAAAGAAATCTACCGGTGACCCCACCCCCCTAACCTAACCTAACCTAACCTAACCTAACCTAACCTAACCTAACCTAACCTAACCTAACCTAACCTAACCTAACCTAACCTAACCTAACCTAACCTAACCTAACCTAACTTAACCTAACCTAACCTAACCTAACTTAACCTAACCTAACCTAACCTAACCTAACCTAACCTAACCTAACCTAACCTAACCTAACCTAACCTAACCTAACCTAACCGAATCCGTATGGTCATCAATGACAACTATTGGTCAGGACCGCAACTGGAATCGAAAAAACCGCATCAGAAAGAAATCTACCGGTGACCCCACCCCCTTAACGTGTGCAACATACCTTGAAAACCGACTTTGCAACGCCCTCAAATCGGACGGTATCCAACGCATCCGAGTAAAAACCGGGCGAATCGGCTCGAAATCACCTCCTCTTTCCAACCATGTCCCATTCATGGCCATCGGATCATTTTGACCATAATCTCCCATAAGAATGCATGGGCGATGACGTCACAGGCCCCGAGCCCCCGAAATCCTTCAAATAGGCACTGATCCCGGGCTAGCCGGCAACCTATGGGAAAACCACCCCATAAACCATAAATCGTCGTGTTTGGGATGAAATCCCGCGTCTAGCGACACCCATCTCGACCCCAAAAAAAGTCAAAAAATTTGCGCAAAAAAAAAAAAAAAAAAAAAACGAAAAATTGCCTCTTAAAATTGTATAACCCTGGCAGGTAGATGCGGCTTGAAAAACTACTGGGAAATCATGTGCCGCGCATTGTGTACCGATGAATGCAGGGCGTCAGGGTCGGAACAAGCATATTCAAAAAAACGGGAAAAATTGCCGAATTTGACCAGTGAGAACCGGGATTCCGCATTTTTCTTGTAGCCCACATAAAATCCCACGTCTGAGCGAAAAAAGTCGACTACCCATCGAGAGAATTTCTTAAAATTGTATGAAATGTAAAAAATCCTATGTATAAGGGATAGGGAACGTTTTTCAAATGCGTCTAGAACGCAAACCCCATCGAATCCGTATGGTCATCAATGACAACTATTGGTCAGGACCGCAATTGGAATCGAAAAAACCGCATCAGAAAGAAATCTACCGGTGACCCCACCCCCCTAACGTGTGCTCCTATCCCTGAAAACGAACTTTGAAACGCCCTCAAACCGGCCGGTATCCAACGCATCCGAGTAAAAACCGGGCGAATCGGCTCGAAATCACCTCCTCTTTCCAACCATGTCCCATTCATGGCCATCGGATCATTTTGACCAAAATCTCCCATAAGAATGCATGGGCGATGACGTCACAGGCCCCGAGCACCCGAAATGCTTCAAATAGGCACTGATCCCGGGCTAGCCGGCAACCTATGGGAAAACCACCCCATAAACCATGTATCGTCGTGTTCGGGATGAAATCCCGCGTCTAGCGACACCCATCTCGACCCCAAAAAAAGTCAAAAAATTTGCGCAAAAAAAAAAAAAAAAAAAAAAAAAAAACGAAAAATTGCCTCTTAAAATTGTATAACCCTGGCAGGTAGATGCAGCTTGAAAAACTACTGGGAAATCATGTGCCGCGCATTGTGTACCGATGAATGCAGGGCGTCAGGGTCGGAACAAGCATATTCAAAAAAACGGGAAAAATTGCCGAATTTGACCAGTGAGAACCGGGATTCCGCATTTTTCTTGTAGCCCACATAAAATCCCACGTCTGAGCGAAAAAAGTCGACTAACCATCGAGAGAATTTCTTAAAATTGTATGAAATGTAAAAAATCCTATGTATAAGGGATAGGGAACGTTTTTCAAATGCGTCTAGAACGCAAACCCCATCGAATCCGTATGGTCATCAATGACAACTATTGGTCAGGACCGCAATTGGAATCGAAAAAACCGCATCAGAAAGAAATCTACCGGTGACCCCACCCCCCTAACCTAACCTAACCTAACCTAACCTAACCTAACCTAACCTAACCTAACCTAACCTAACCTAACCTAACCTAACCTAACCTAACCTAACCTAACCTAACCTAACCTAACCTAACCTAACCTAACCTAACCTAACCTAACCTAACCTAACCTAACCTAACCTAACCTAACCTAACCTAACCAAAAAAATTGGCGCAAAAAAAAAAAAACGAAAAATTGCCTCTTTAAATTGTACAACCCTGGCAAGATGCGGCTTGAAAAACTACTGGGAAATCCTGTGCCGCGCATTGTGAACCGATGAACGCAGGGCGTCAGGGTCGGAACAAGGATATTCAAAAAAACGGGAAAAATTGCCGAATTTGACCAGTGAGAACCGGGATTTCGCATGTTTCTTGTCGCCCACATAAAACCCCACGCCTGAGTGAGAAAAGTCGACTAACCATCGAGAGAATTTCTAAAAATCGTATGAAATGTAAAAAATCCTATGTATAAGGGATAGGGAGCATTTTGCAAATGCGTCTAGAACGCAAACCCCATCGAATCCGTATGGTCATCAATGACAACTATTGGTCAGGACCGCAATTGGAATCGAAAAAACCGCATCAGAAAGAAATCTACCGGTGACCCCAACCCCCTAACGTGTGCTCCTATCCCTGGAAACGAACTTTGAAACGCCCTCAAATTGAACGGTATCCAACGCATCCGAGTAAAAACCGGGCGAATCGGCTCGAAATCACCTCCTCTTTCCAACCATGTGCCATTCATGGCAATCGGATCATTTTGACCAAAATCTCCCATAAGAATGCATGGGTGATGACGTCACAGGCACCGAGCCCCCGAAATCCTTCAAACAGGCACTGATCCCGGGCTAGCCGGCAACCTATGGGAAAACCACCACATAAACCTTATATCGTCGTGTTCGGGATGAAATCCCGCGTCTAGCGACACCCATCTCGACCCCAAAAAAAGTCAAAAAAATGGGCGCAAAAAAAAAAAAAAAACGAAAAATTCTCTTAAAATTGTATAACCCTGGCAGCTAGATGCCGCTTGAAAAACTAGTGGGAGATCAGGTATCGCGCATTGTGTATCGATCATTGTGTGGCGTCAGGGTCGGAACAAGGATATTTAAAAAAACGGGAAAAATTGCCGAATTTGACCAGTGAGAAGCGTGATTCCTCATTTTTCTTGTAGCCCACATAAAATCCCACGTCTAGCGACACCCATCTCGACCCCAAAAAAAGTCAAAAAATTTGCGCAAAAAAAAAAGGAAAAAAAACTAAAAATTGCCTCTTTAAATTGTATAACCCTGGCAGGTAGATGCGGCTTGAAAAACTACTGGGAAATCATGTGCCGCGCATTGTGTACCGATGAATGCAGGGCGTCAGGGCCGGAACAAGGATATTCAAAAAAAGGGGAAAATTGCCGAATTTGACCAGTGAGAAGCGGGATTTCGCATTTTTCTTGTCGCCCACATAAAACCCCACGCCTGAGTGAAAAAAGTCGACTAACCATGGAGAGAATTTCTTAAAACCGTATGAAATGTAAAAAATCCTATGTATAAGGGATAGGGTGCGTTTTTCAAATGCGTCTAGAACGCAAACCCCATCGAATCCGTATGGTCATCAATGACAACTATTGGTCAGGACCGCAATTGGAATCGAAAAAACCGCATTAGAAAGAAATCTACCGGCGACCCCACCCCCTTAACGTGTGCAACATACCTTGAAAACCGACTTTGCAACGCCCTCAAATCGGACGGTATCGAACGAATCAGAGTAAAAACCGGGCGAATCGGCTCGAAATCATCTCCTCTTTCCACCCATGTGCCATTCATGGCAATCGGATCATTTTGACCAAAATTTCCCATAAGAATGCATGGGCGATGACGTCACAGGCCCCGAGCCCCCGAAATCCTTCAAATAGGCACTGATCCCGGGCTAGCTGCCAACCTATGGAAAAACCACCCCATAAACCATGTATCGTCGTGTTCGGGATGAAATCCCGCGTCTAGCGACACCCATCTCGACCCCAAAAAAAGTCAAAAAAATGGGCGCAAAAAAAAAAAAAAAAAAAACGAAAAATTGCCTCTTAAAATTGTATAACCCTGGCAGCTAGATGCCGCTTGAAAAACTAGTGGGAGATCAGGTATCGCGCATTGTGTATCGATCATTGTGTGGCGTCAGGACCGGAACAAGGATATTCAAAAAAACGGGAAAAACTGCCGAATTTGACAAGTGAGAACCGGGATTTCGCATTTGTCTTGTCGCCCACATAAAACCCCACGCCTGAGTGAAAAAAGTCGACTAACCATGGAGAGAATTTCTTAAAACCGTATGAAATGTAAAAAATCCTATGTATAAGGGATAGGGTGCGTTTTTCAAATGCGTCTAGAACGCAAACCCCATCGAATCCGTATGGTCATCAATGACAACTATTGGTCAGGACCGCAATTGGAATCGAAAAAACCGCATTAGAAAGAAATCTACCGGCGACCCCAACCCCTTAACGTGTGCAACATACCTTGAAAACCGACTTTGCAACGCCCTCAAATCGGACGGTATCGAACGAATCAGAGTAAAAACCGGGCGAATCGGCACGAAATCATCTCCTCTTTCCACCCATGTGCCATTCATGGCAATCGGATCATTTTGACCAAAATTTCCCATAAGAATGCATGGGCGATGACGTCACAGGCCCCGAGCCCCCGAAATCCTTCAAATAGGCACTGATCCCGGGCTAGCTGCCAACCTATGGAAAAACCACCCCATAAACCATGTATCGTCGTGTTCGGGATGAAATCCCGCGTCTAGCGACACCCATCTCGACCCCAAAAAAAGTCAAAAAAATGGGCGCAAAAAAAAAAAAAAAAACAAAAACGAAAAATTGCCTCTTAAAATTGTATAACCCTGGCAGCTAGATGCCGCTTGAAAAACTAGTGGGAGATCAGGTATCGCGCATTGTGTATCGATCATTGTGTGGCGTCAGGGTCGGAACAAGGATATTTAAAAAAACGGGAAAAATTGCCGAATTTGACCAGTGAGAAGCGTGATTCCTCATTTTTCTTGTAGCCCACATAAAATCCCACGTCTAGCGACACCCATCTCGACCCCAAAAAAAGTCAAAAAATTTGCGCAAAAAAAAGAAAAAAAAACTAAAAATTGCCTCTTTAAATTGTATAACCCTGGCAGGTAGATGCGGCTTGAAAAACTACTGGGAAATCATGTGCCGCGCATTGTGTACCGATGAATGCAGGGCGTCAGGGCCGGAACAAGGATATTCAAAAAAATGGGAAAATTGCCGAATTTGACCAGTGAGAAGCGGGATTTCGCATTTTTCTTGTCGCCCACATAAAACCCCACGCCTGAGTGAAAAAAGTCGACTAACCATGGAGAGAATTTCTTAAAATCGTATGAAATGTAAAAAATCCTATGTATAAGGGATAGGGTGCGTTTTTCAAATGCGTCTAGAACGCAAACCCCATCGAATCCGTATGGTCATCAATGACAACTATTGGTCAGGACCGCAATTGGAATCGAAAAAACCGCATTAGAAAGAAATCTACCGGCGACCCCACCCCCTTAACGTGTGCAACATACCTTGAAAACCGACTTTGCAACGCCCTCAAATCGGACGGTATCGAACGAATCAGAGTAAAAACCGGGCGAATCGGCTCGAAATCATCTCCTCTTTCCACCCATGTGCCATTCATGGCAATCGGATCATTTTGACCAAAATTTCCCATAAGAATGCATGGGCGATGACGTCACAGGCCCCGAGCCCCCGAAATCCTTCAAACAGGCACTGATCCCGGGCTAGCCGGCAACCTATGGGAAAACCACCCCATAAACCATGTATCGTCGTGTTCGGGATGAAATCCCGCGTCTAGCGACACCCATCTCGACCACAAAAAAAGTCAAAAAATTGGCTCCAAAAAAAAAAAAAAAAAAAAAAACGGAGAATTGCCTCGTTAAATTGTATAACCCTGGCAGCTAGATGCGGCTTGAAAAACTATTGGGAGATCAGGTATCGCGCATTGTGTATCGATCATTGTGTGGCGTCAGGACCGGAACAAGGATATTCAAAAAAACGGGAAAAACTGCCGAATTTGACCAGTGAGAACCGGGATTTCGCATTTGTCTTGTCGCCCACATAAAACCCCACGCCTGAGTGAAAAAAGTCGACTAACCATGGAGAGAATTTCTTAAAATCGTATGAAATGTAAAAAATCCTATGTATAAGGGATAGGGAGCGTTTTTCAAATGCGTCTAGAACGCAAACCCCATCGAATCCGTATGGTCATCAATGACAACTATTGGTCAGGACCGCAATTGGAATCGAAAAAACTGCATCAGAAAGAAATCTACCGGTGACCCCACCCCCTTAACGTGTGCAACATACCTTGAAAACCGACTTTGCAACGCCCTCAAATCGGACAGTATCAAACGAATCAGAGTAAAAACCGGGCGAATCGGCTCAAAATCACCTCCTCTTTCCAACCATGTTGCCATTCATGGCAATCGGATCATTTTGACCAAAATTTCCCATAAGAATGCATGGGCGATGACGTCACAGGCCCCGAGCCCCAGAAATCCTTCAAATAGGCACTGATCCCTGGCTAGCTGGCAACCTATGGAAAAACCACCCCATAAACCATATATCGTCGTGTTCGGGATGAAATCCCGCGTCTAGCGACACCCATCTCAACCACAAAAAAAGTCAAAAAAATGGCGCAAAAAAAAAAACGAAAAAAAACGAAAAATTGCCTCGTTAAATTGTATAACCCTGGCTGCTAGATGCGGCTTGAAAAAATAGTGGGAGATCAGGTATCGCGCACTCTGTATCGATCATTGTGTGGCGTCAGGGCCGGAACAAGGATATTCAAAAAAAGGGGAAAATTGCCGAATTTGACCAGTGGGAAGCGGGATTTCGCATTTTGCTTGTCGCCCACATCAAATTCCACGTCTGAGCGAAAAAAGTCGACTAACCATAGAGAGAATTTCTTAAAACCGTATGAAATGTAAAAAATCCTATGTATAAGGGATAGGGTGCGTTTTTCAAATGCATCTAGAACGCAAACCCCATCGAATCCGTATGGTCATCAATGACAACTATTGGTCAGGACCGCAATTGGAATCGAAAAAACCGCATTAGAAAGAAATCTACCGGCGACCCCACCCCCTTAACGTGTGCAACATACCTTGAAAACCGACTTTGCAACGCCCTCAAATCGGACGGTATCGAACGAATCAGAGTAAAAACCGGGCGAATCGGCTCGAAATCATCTCCTCTTTCCACCCATGTGCCATTCATGGCAATCGGATCATTTTGACCAAAATTTCCCATAAGAATGCATGGGCGATGACGTCACAGGCCCCGAGCCCCCGAAATCCTTCAAATAGGCACTGATCCCGGGCCAGCTGCCAACCTATGGAAAAACCACCCCATAAACCATGTATCGTCGTGTTCGGGATGAAATCCCGCGTCTAGCGACACCCATCTCGACCACAAAAAAAGTCAAAAAATTGGCGCAAAAAAAAAAAAAAAACGAAGAATTGCCTCGTTAAATTGTATAACCCTGGCAGCTAGATGCGGCTTGAAAAACTATTGGGAGATCAGGTATCGCGCATTGTGTATCGATCATTGTGTGGCGTCAGGGCCGGAACAAGGATATTCAAAAAAACGGGAAAAATTGCCGAATTTGACCAGTGAGAACCGGGATTTCGCATTTGTCTTGTCGCCCACATAAAACCCCACGCCTGAGTGAAAAAAGTCGACTAACCATGGAGAGAATTTCTTAAAATCGTATGAAATGTAAAAAATCCTATGTATAAGGGAAAGGGAGCGTTTTTCAAATGCGTCTAGAACGCAAACCCCATCGAATCCGTATGGTCATCAATGACAACTATTGGTCAGGACCGCAACTGGAATCGAAAAAACCGCATCAGAAAGAAATCTACCGGTGACCCCACCCCCCTAACCTAACCCAACCTAACCTAACCTAACCTAACCTAACCTAACCTAACCTAACCTACCCTAACCTAACCTAACCTAATCTAACCTAACCTAACCTAACCTAACCTAACCTAACCTAACCTAACCTAACCTAACCTAACTTAACCTAACCTAACCTAACCTAACCTAACCTAACCTAACCTAACATAACATAACCTAACCTAACCTAACCTAACCTAACCTAACCTAACCTAACCTAACCTAACCTAACCTAACCTAACCTAACCTAACCTAACCTAACCAAAAAAATTGGCGCAAAAAAAAAACGAAAAATTGCCTCTTTAAATTGTACAACCCTGGCAAGATGCGGCTTGAAAAACTACTGGGAAATCCTGTGCCGCGCATTGTGAACCGATGAACGCAGGGCGTCAGGGTCAGAACAAGGATATTCAAAAAAACGGGAAAAATTGCCGAATTTGACCAGTGAGAACCGGGATTTCGCATGTTTCTTGTCGCCCACATAAAACCCCACGCCTGAGTGAGAAAAGTCGACTAACCATCGAGAGAATTTCTAAAAATCGTATGAAATGTAAAAAATCCTATGTATAAGGGATAGGGAGCATTTTGCAAATGCGTCTAGAACGCAAACCCCATCGAATCCGTATGGTCATCAATGACAACTATTGGTCAGGACCGCAATTGGAATCGAAAAAACCGCATCAGAAAGAAATCTACCGGTGACCCCAACCCCCTAACGTGTGCTCCTATCCCTGGAAACGAACTTTGAAACGCCCTCAAATTGAACGGTATCCAACGCATCCGAGTAAAAACCGGGCGAATCGGTTCGAAATCACCTCCTCTTTCCAACCATGTGCCATTCATGGCAATCGGATCCTTTTGACCAAAATTTCCCATAAGAATGCATGGGCGATGTCGTCACAGGCCCCGAGCCCCCGAAATCCTTCAAATAGGCACTGATCCCGGGCTAGCAGGCAACCTATGGGAAAACCACCCCATAAACGGTATATCGTCGTGTTCGGGATGAAATCCCGCGTCTAGCGACACCCATCTCGACCCCAAAAAAGTCAAAAAATAGGCGCAAAAAAAAAAAAAAAAACGAAAAATTGCCTCTTTAAATTTTATAACCCTGGCAGGTAGATGCGGCTTGAAAAACTACAGGGAAATCATGTGCCGCGCATTGCGTACCGATGAACGCGGGGCGTCAGGGTCGGAACAAAGATATTAAAAAAAACGGGAAAAATTGCCGAATTTGACCAGTGAGAACCGGGATTTCACATTTTTCTTGTCGCCCACATAAAACCCCACGCCTGAGTGAAAAAAGTCGACTAACCATCGAGAGAATTTCTTAAAATTGTATGAAATGTAAAAAATCCTATGTATAAGGGATAGGGTGCGTTTTTCAAATGCGTCTAGAACTCAAACCCCATCGAATCCGTATGGTCATCAGTGACAACTATTGGTCAGGACCGCAATTGGAACCGAAAAAACCGCATCAGAAAGAAATCTACCGGTGACCCCACCCCCCTAACCTAACCTAACCTAACCTAACCTAACCTAACCTAACCTAACCTAACCTAACCTAACCTAACCTAACCTAACCTAACCTAACCTAACCTAACCGAATGTGTGCAACAGTGACAGGTAGATGCGGCTTGAAAAACTACTGGGAAACCATGTATTGCGCATTGTGTACAGATCTATATACGTCGTCAGGGCCGCAACAAGGATATTCAAAAAAACAGGAAAAATTGCCAAATTTGACCATTGAGAACCAGGATTTATTTTGTCAGCCATATAAAATCCCAGCTCAGATTGATAAATGTCGACTAACCCTCTAGTGAATTTCTTACAATTGCATGAAGGGTAAAAAAACACAGACACGTACAGACAGGTACGGACAGGTACAGACGCGTACAGACACGTACAGACACGACAGAAACGAAAAAACCGCATTAAAAGGAAATCGACCGGCGTCCCCACCCCCAAACTAACCTAACCTAACCTGACCTAACCTAACTTAACATAACCTAACCTAACCAAACCGAATGTGTGCAACAGTGACAGGTAGACGCGGCTTGAAAAGCTTCTGGGAAACCATGTATTGCGCATTGTGTACAGATCTATACACGGCGTCAGGGCCGCAACAAGGATATTCAAAATACTGGAACAATTGCCAAATTTGACCATTGAGAACCAGGATTTCACATTTATCTTGTCAGCCATATAAGGATTTTACCTCAGAGTGATAAAAAATCACTTGACAAGGTACCAGCCCGTTTACAACGTATGTTGCTTAAGTTACCGGCTTATGAGTTTGAATTGTTGTATGTTCCTGTTAAAGAAATGTACATTTCTGATATGCTTTCGCGTAATGCTGTTAAACAATAAGATAAAGTCATATCTGAAATTTCTAAAGATTTAGAAGTACAAGTTCACATGTTTAAAACGAATTTGTCTGTTACAGAAAATAAAGTAAATGAGATTCGAGATGCAAGTTTACATGATGAGGCTATTCAACAGGTTCAAAATTATTGTAAATCTGGGTGGCCCAAGTCTAAATACGATTGTGAATCCACGGCGAAAATTTATTTTAATATGCAAGATGAGATGCACGTAATTGATGGTATATTGTTTAAGGGAACGGCATTGGTTGTTCCACAAGCATTGAGTAACAGTTTTATAAAGAATATTCACAGTGGGCATCAAGGACTTACAAGGTGCCTTGATCAAATTCGAGGAATTGTATTTTGGCCGAATATAACGGCTGATCTGAAAGCTTTCATAGCCGATTGCATTGCATGTAATACTTACCGAAAGAAACAAAAAAGAGAGCCATTACTTCAACATGAAATTGCCGAATATCCGTGGGAGAAGGTTGGCATGGATTTTTTTGAATTTAAAAACCAAGTTTATTTAGTGGTTGTGGATTATTTTTCATAATTTATAGAAATAGCTCTTATGAACTCAACTAAAGCTAAACCAGTTATTCATCAGCTTAAGTCTATGTTTGCGCGTTTTGGTATTCCACTAGAAATAATGTCTGATTCCCATGAATTTCAAATGTTCGCAGATGCATGGGGAATCAAATTATCTAAATCGAGCCCAAAATATCCGCAAAGTGGCGGATTAGTCGAAAAATCAGGAGTAATTGTAAAAAAAAATGCTGGCTAAGTGTGAAGCTTCTGGCTTTGTTGCAATATCGGACAACCCTTAATAAAGGCATAATTGATTCCCCATCGCAAGTGTTAATGTCATGGCAGCTACGTACATTGATACCGAAAACTAAGGAAATGTTAATGCAAAAGGTAGTTGATCTCGAAAAACATAAAAAGAATACACTACTTAAGCGTATGAAAACAAAGAATTACTATGATAAAAATTCAAAATTATTGCCAGATCTTAATGTAGGAGACAACATTATGTTTAAAAAATTTCCTGATGGTGTATTTTTACCTGGTAGAGTTATAAAAAAATGCTCTGAACCTCGTTCGTATATTGTTCAAGGGGAAGGTGGAGGACAGTATAGAAGAAATAGGCGGCATATAATACAGACCAATAACAGAAACCACGAAAATGTATATTCTGAGAATGGAGATGATAATGAGATCATTGAAGTTGAAAAAATGCCGGTCGTTAATTCTAATGATAATAATGTTACTGAGTCTCCAGCTGCTCCTGAGATCGGAGAAGGTCGGCCCTTAAGAGTGCGGAATGCGCCTCGAAGGTTTACCTTCTCCGAGTTTTAGTTTTAAGAAAGGAAGATGTTGTGATGTTTGTTTTGATAAAATGTCGTGCCTGGAGAACGTGGCAGGAGACAGTCAATAATGGAGGATTGGAATAATAAAGCATCGATTAAAGTTCAAGTATAATTTATTTAAAACAGTTGCCTTCAACAAAGTAGGATCCATTCGATGCTAGTATCATATCTCTTTCCCCTCTTTATCCTTGTGAGAGTTTTCTTGGGGACTTCGTGGAATTCGCGGAACATATAGGAAGAGTAATAACGCAATGATTCACAGTAAAATAATTATTAATATGGCCGTTTTCGGATATAATCCATGATCAGATGTACAAACACATGAAAAAACGCCAACTTGTATGCTATGGAGTAGGAGTGAGACGTGGGGATTGGACATTGGAGGTGTAGACATCAAACATTACATTATCGTTCGTAGGAACATCGTAATTCGGAATAGCATTTCTAACCTCGAAACTTTGCAACATACAGATTGTAATTAATCCAAGAACAAAATCAGATTTTTATCCTGGATACGAAAAATTACAGAACGAAGGAAAATCTGGACTTAGCGGAACTCGAATTCACGATCTAGACCTTGATGAGGCATGCGGTACTTATACTCTCGCAAAGACAACGGTAGTGGGTTGGAGTCACGCCGAGTCCAGATTTCATTTGATTCACAAATGTGGGAAATATTTATTAATTGAAGTCGCTAACCTTTTTTTTTTGTTTTTTTGCTATGGAGGTCGAGAAAATCCATCATGGATTCCCCGCCCAGTATCCTAGGAGGATATGTGAGACTCCTACTCACTAAAAACTCATGACCCCGCTTCGGCGTTGATTCCACCGACCTGCAAGTGCAAAATACAAATACGGTGACGTGGTAGCAGACATTCAAGACTTAGTCGGGGTTTCCACCGACCTCGCATTGCAGAATGCAAATGACGTTGACGGAAATTTGAATTTTTCTTTTTATAGAAATCTATTAAAATGTTTGTACTTTAACATATTCCATGACGCCATTTTTTAATTTTAGTTTGTGCTTTTACTCTATGATCATTGATCAATTTTAACTATGGCATAGAGTAAAACAAAAATTTCCGTCAATGTCATTTGCATTCTGCAATGCGAGGTTGGTGGAAACCCCGCCTAAGTCTTGAATGTCTGCTACCACGTCACCGTATTTGTATTTTGCACTTGCAGGTCGGTGGAATCCCCACCTTCTCTGCTCACCCTTACATCTGGAATCGCCATTAGGCATTACTTCAGACGCAAGAGTTCATTGGAGTACGATACACACAGTACACAAAAGACGCAATAATTACAAAATACAAAATAACCACCTTCTCCGAGTCAAATAGTAATAATAAATAAATGTTATTATTATGATAACGTTCAAGATCACAGCTTTGAACAATGGGAACCACCTTACAACGCTATTCAGCCTGTTCAAGTACGCGTGCTCGAATTACGGAAGGGGCTCTCCAAAACTAAAACACTCACTAGTGCACCTCCGAAGACGTTGCCAGCCTCGATGCCACCAGCCGCGCACCGGGGACAGGGGACGGCGTCTCTACCCTAAGTCACTTTAATGGCTATTCTACGCCATATAATAATTTCTATAAGTTTTATAATTCCAGCCTAGACTTGTAGCATAGACGAGCCCAAATTGCTATTGAAAAATATTTTCCCAAGTTAAAATAATAATATAATAAGTAATAGTATATTATAATATATAATATAATATGTATAGAAAGAAGCAGAGATTGAAAAATGTTGCTACCCTCACCAGCTCAAATTCGGACACTTGAATATTTTACCCACTTATTTCTAAAAAAAAGGTTTCCTCTTAAATTTAGACTACCTAATTAATTTTAATTTACTGCAATATATTAAAATATGGACCATTAGGTAATGGCTGGAACGACAAAACATCCCCTGACTATATTTTAACGTTTCAATATGAAAATTTCCAAACCTAAAAATAAACGTTTAAAAAAATATCTTATGAAATAAGTGTGTACAAAATTTAAATCTCCGAACTTGAGCTGGTTAGGGTAGTATATAACAATTGCAATAGTTATGTACTGTAGGTCTAAGTCTTTGAACAAAAATTATGGAGTAGGCGGTTAAAATACTTCTTTTTTAAAGTAACAACAAGGTCTCGACAATACTCTTCATCAATAGAAATTGTTAAAATCGCCATGGCGTTGTCGAATGTATTATAAAGAACAAAATCGCAAGTCGGGAGGTTTAAAATTAACATTCCTAACTGCACCTGGCTATAATGCGCATGATTGTCCTTTTAACTATAAGTTCCGTCTATATTTTTCGTTAAATAGCCAGATTTTTTTTTTGATAATGCATCGAGCATGTCTATGAGTTTGGTGGCTTTCTCCAACCATGGACATTTGATTTCTAATAGTTTTACGGGTAAATTATTGTTCATAATAATGCCATCTGGGGAGTATCCCAGCCAAGGGTGGTCCTCAAGAATTACAAGGCCCGTCTCTGCTACAGTCTCTCCTGTTAAGTGACTATACAGGTCTCGAGCTACCGGCTCGTTGTCTACCCCATGCTGTACGTATTTATTTGTAAAAGGTTTAGGCATTGCCAAATTTCCCAATCTCCCTTCTTGTACGTGTAAACAGCACGGCAACGGCTCCCTGTAATCCGCCAGCGGCGCTCCTTCTTCCACTCGCTGCGTAGCATCGCAGTACGAGTACACAATTCTACTGCAGTGCTGGTTGTTACCACATTTCTTCTGTAGAAATCGCGGCAACATGAAAGTGGATCGGCAATGGGTTCCTGCAACACAAACATGGATTTATGAAAACATCTGAAATGCGTGAGCCTCCCCCTGCATTTCCCCTTCTGATTTTCATCACGTACCAGTCCTACTCTGCTGGGATCGTCCTCAATCTGGTTTCTGTATCACTTCCTTGGCTTCTTCTTAATGTTCACTCTACTTCTCTAGCCATTATTCATTCACTTTAGGTGTCCACATTTACACTTTATGGTATTTTAACCAAATATTTGACATGTCAAGATAATATAGATACCTACAACCCAACCACAAATTGAAGTTTGTTCACCTATGATTTTTAGGCTAAGTCCAACTTTGGATTTATTTTTTATCTAAACTAATGAATCTATCGAAATAATGATATCTGAAATTTAATCGTGATAGAAGGACTGTCATTAAACTGGAGCAAACAGATTTAAAAGAAAACAGACGAGAAAGTTATGGACAGAATCGCGGACCCTTGCGCCCACATTGAAGTTCATCCATTCTCATATCACTGAATAAATTCACGCACTGTCATTAAAATGACTCTCATTATATTTGAAAACGAATGAATATGTAGCCCCAAAGAGTATTTGTCTTATTCGGTATCTTTCATTGTCTTCTTCTTCTTCCCTCTTAGTGCCGCGTGCGCAGCGTGGAGGGGTCGCCTCGAACCGATTTCCTGAACTCGCCCCGGTCGGACGTTAACACCTTGAGCTCGGCCATTGTTTTCCCACTGCTCTGGCCAGTTGTTCAATCCTTTCCTCAAGAGTTGTCCTCAGTCTGCCGATGGGTCTTCTTCCTTGCTACCTTGCTTCCGCCAACCTCCGGGTGGTCCTGTTCTCGTCCCTCCTTTGGACGTGGCCGAACCATTGTAACTGCTTGTTCTCCATTCTTTTCTCTATGGAATCCACTTATAGGTCTTGCCTGATGCGGCCATTTCGGGTTCGGTCCCATCCGCCTTAGGCACTTCATCTGACTCGCGTTTATTTCACTTAGGTCACTTGTTGTAGGCGTCCAGCTTTCTCTCCTGTAAAGAAGAATCGGCTCCAAGATGACCTGTTGGACTCTGGTCTTAGTCTTCCGTTCGACTTCTTTCATTGTCAAATTTTGAAAATGGGACGAGGAAGACAGTTGACCGAATATTTGTCCGAAACAATGATTCTTCTTCATTGTGAAGGTGTGTTTCAGCGAAAAATAGGTTCCCAGTTGTTGCTGAGTCGAACCACCATCCAGTCAGTAATAAACCGTTTCAAAACAAGTGCGCCCCACTTGCCAAAGAAACGTTCAGGCGCTCAGAAGAAAATCGCTGATCGTGACTAAACCGCTTTAAGACGTTTAGTTTCAAATAGTAGAAGGAAAACAACTAAAGAAATTTCTACGCTAGATGGAACAAAGTTACAGGGATACCTCTAGGTGAGAAATCATGCACCAGAGCATTGCAACAAATGAGTTACGGGGCTTATTCTGCGAAGAAATAAACCAGCGCTATCGCAGGTGCAGGCTGCAAAGCGCCTTCCCTTCGATGGGCCAAAAACCACAATAAATGGACTGGAATAATGTGGAAAGGTCTGATGAGTCCCGATTTGAGCTTTGGATTGGCGAGCAAAGAGGGAAAGTCGTCAGAAAAAAGGATGAAGCGTATTTGCAAGAGTGTGAGAAGCAAATGGATAAGTCTCCTACTAACGTCATGTTGTGGAGGTACATGAGTGCAGCCGGGGTTGTATCTCTCCATTTTGTAGATGGAACAGTGAATTGCCCAAAGTACATTGATATCATGAAAAACCACCGAATTCCATCTTTGCGTCCATTGTTCCCAAATGGGGGCTAGATATTTCAGCTTCAGGTGATGCCGATGACCAGATGATTCACCAGTGCCCAAAGATTCTTCCGTCCCAGAATTTTTTCTATTCCTCCTCCAAAGGTCACTGTCAACACACAAGTTTGGTTGTTTATCTCTCCAATAGTATATGCCAGCTACGTTAAGGTGCAATTTGTGTATCAAGTTTTTGTGTACATTAAAATGCAATTGTAACGTAATTTGCCTTTTTCAAACAGTTACTTCCACGTTGTGGGTTCGAATAACCTTTTACACATGGTCAAAATTGACTCGTAAGTGTCCAACTTAACGTGATTAAATTATTGTAGGTCACACATTTCACCTATTTTTGTTAACGAGGCATATATGGTTGTGCTAACATCTTACGGGCATATCTCATAGCACTGACAAGAGATCTATCAAAGTGAGTGCGTATGTTTTAAAAATTTTAATATAAAAAATTGTAATTTACCAAATGCACCTGTTACTATTTTTCCTTCTCACTTGAACACTTCACAAACAAGGAATGAATGATGAATTAAACAAATTTTAGTTGTTTAGCTACACAAATGAGTTGCAAATGCTAACGGTTTTCCATTATGAAAATTAAAACCACGTAATGTATGTAAGGTGTTGGATGGTATACAACTGAAAATGTTGAAAAAAAAAACAGGCACATGAAATATGTTTACTCACCTCACTTCCCGTCGTAGTTAAATTTTTTATTGGTTCACAAAACTTCTGAAATTATTAAACCGTCTATTCAGTATTCAGGCCGCTGTGGGTTGTCCAATGTCCGTTGTTTTCACAGAAATAATAAATATATTAACTAGAACAGTGGTCGGCGGGAGGCATAGTAACCCTTACGGGGCACCCCTTAACCATAAGCCAAATATTAGAGAAAAGTACCAACGTAAAATATGTCGAAGTTTTACACATTGCAGAACGGATATCTGACTCGGTCTCAACCCTGTACTTAGCTTATAGGGGCTACACTAGCCGCCATGTTGACAAGGGTCTGCAGCCACGGGATGGTTGTAGTAAATAACAAACAGGTTCTACCAACATAAAATTAAAAAAAATACAATTTCACGGTTGGCTATCGTGCATTTGGATCAGGGCCAATCAGAACAGTTCCCGCGTATAACGAAAACCTCCATTGAAGTTAAACGCCCCTGGGGGAAACCCACTAGCACAGTTACACCGTATCTGCGATTTGAGACTTGCTCAACTCGAGGAGAAGGTTAGGTTATGGTGTGTATTATCGTCCGTTCCGTAATCGTAACTCGTAAGTAGTTATATCTCAGTGTTATGGCTATTTATATATATTATATATATAACCTAAGTTTGTCCGTCATTGTTGCCTTTGTTTGCCGAACATTTTTATAGCTTTAATACTTCATTGCCATTATTTTTAGACTGTCTCGTTACAGACACATCAGCAGTACCAGCCAAGCGGCAGTCAGGATTTACGAAGGTCCGTCACTGACCCAGGTTGTCAGCTCAAGTTCTGCTGTTGGTCGTTTCGATTCGGTGATTATGGGCCAAATAATTTTCATCTAGCTACTGTACTTGCTTTAAAATGAGACATAAATGTGCTGTTGTTAGTTGTAAGTATTAAACCTTTCCAAATGGAAGCCCGTATTGTATTGTTATTATTTGGCGATAGACCTGTTCTCAGAAAGTTAGGTAGGTATAGTACTTTCTCTTCACCGCCTGATAAGTCAAAGTAATGTAGGCTATGAGCAAACCCTATCACTGGCACAGATAAACTGTAACGGCTGATTGTAACAATTGAATTAAATGTACTATGCTCCTGTAATTTGTCATCTGAATCAGTGGATTAGTACTTTTACATTGTTACAAGTTATCAGTCTTTACCGTTTCTTTCAACCTGCGATACTTTTTAATCATGCTTTAACGTAGTAATCTGCCTGTGAATTTCCCGTAAAAAACGCATGGTGTCATTTATAAGAATACCACAGAGAGCTACTTGCTACCTGGGACGACTAAAAGAATGTTAATTCATTCCAAAATGATATTTAACCCGCAATTCAAATGCAATCTTCTAGCAGAAATAAAATTAAACTCACTGTCATGCGCTACTTATACGTACCGTATGGGAGTAGGTGGGTATAAATTTTATTTCTGTAAGAACGTGGCATTTCAATTCCGTCTATAATACATCATTTCACAATGAATTAATATTGTTTTAGTCGTCCCAGATAGCAAGTTGCTCCCTGTGGTTTTTTAAGAATGGCCCATGCGTTTCTTTTGGGAAATTCGAAAGGGGATTACCCCGTTAATTTGACCCATACGTTTGAAAAAGAGCGGGAATAGAGATAAGTCTTAAAAAAAGAAACCGTATTTCATAAGCTAAGCATAGCTAAAAAATAAAGTCTTTCTAGTAAGCTAAACATAACAGCGCACCACAATCGCGACGCATGCGCAGACACACGCAGACTATGATAGCCAATCAAAAACTCGCATTGTTAGACAGGGCTGCCAACATTATTTCTTATTTTCCGTGAATTTTTACTATGGCAGATGACGATCTATATTAGTTATTTGTCTATGGTTACAGTCACTATACAAGACAGGGATCTAGAGCTCTACAGATGCCGACCAATCACAGGCAAGCATTGTGTCTTAAGCCCTTTTTCTACTCAACACTAGAGGTGGGTCGTTCTTACTGGAGCCGTTCCTATGAACGTTCCTTGAGGCTTGAGCTAGGAGCTAGTTGCAACGGATACAAAAATATTAGGTTCTTGAGGAACGCAATGCAAAATGGAACCCTTTTTCCACGTGTAAACTGTAAACACATCAACACATCAGCTGTAAGATATAACAAAAAACAATATATGTAGCCTCCATTGACCATTTGCTTCCGTCTTCCCGGCTTGGCATTGGAAACTGTTTTATACCACGTATTTTTGTGTATTTAAAACGTTCAAAATGAGTTTTCTGTGCTGGTTTTGTGGAGTAGTATTTCAATTCAACAAAACATTAATGCGG
The DNA here is from genome assembly GCA_963971405.1 of Psococerastis gibbosa. Lineage (NCBI taxonomy): Eukaryota > Metazoa > Arthropoda > Insecta > Psocodea > Psocidae > Psococerastis > Psococerastis gibbosa. Next base: position 1,712,815 of record OZ020485.1, read on the forward strand.
CATTTACGTACTTTCCATAAAAAGGATAACTGTGACACACTGACACATTCAGTTTGAAGAAATTCTTTCTACGGCCCTATATCTGCCCTGATTGTAAAGAGGTGTTTTCAACATACGAAAAGTTACGCGAGCATATATTGAGGCCGATCACTCCATTGGCATATCTTTCAGAGTGGAAACGTTTATTAACGTTTAAGACAACGGAAGGTAAGTTCAATGTAGTGTTGTTCTTTAAATGCTAAGTTACATACTGTGGAGCTAGGGCCTATAATAGGTAAAAACATAAGCTACCTACCCCAAGCTTGTGTTGACCTAACTGATTATCATTTCTCGCTGAAATCAGGGCTTTGCAATCAAAGGCATATAGTAATTACTCTGCCAGTAATTTCCCCTTATTAAAATTTTTGGCAACACATTTCTTTTTCATTTGGTCAAATACATTCTGATTATATAACGGTTATGGGCTATAGCCAATATGAGTTGAATTTTCGTTCCTCAATGCTGATGGCTGTTCTTTTGCCTCTTACTGTTATACTTCTACATTACGTTTTAAAAAAAAAAATACATTACAATTAGGAAAGGAAATGTGCTTTCCGGGTTAGGTTGGCTAGATAATTTGTTTTAAACACTTCATAATGTAGTCAGTGATTTGGGTCAACTTGGACATCAGCTAGGAAGGCTACTAAACGGTGTAGGTTAAACTGAATTTTGGATGTTGAGACTCGCCGGACTGAAATATTTAAACCTAAAATTCTAAAAAAAGGCTGTGAACATTTATTGAATGTAGGGCCTATTGCTTATTTAATATGGAATTTTAACACAATAGACGTTTTTTAAATTAATTCCTTCTTTTCAGATTTTACTACCGGGCGCCTTGGCATTGAGTCAGAAAACCCACATAGCCTATGTCTGAGTCTGGTCTGGAACAGTTAAACCACAGAACAACATAATATATAAATAAACTATGAAACAGGGATTTGGTTTGATGCATAAAAAAAACAAATTTTACAGAATTACAGTTGATTTGACAATTTTGTTCTTGATTATATTGTAACTTATTGAAATTATATTGATTGGGTTTTTAAAACTCATTAAAACTTAGACCTAAGGGCTACGCATGTAGGCCTACCATATACCCCTTAGCAAAATTTCTTTACCGGTACCTTCCTTTTACCCTATCTTGAAGCTTCAATTAAGTTAGGTAGGTACTTATATTCCGATCGCAATGAACCTTTTATAAAAGGCTATACAAGTAAGCCCTATTTGACTACTTCTACATTCCACAGTTCTAAATATTCCTCGTTATACCTATTATGTATCCTACTGGATCATCCTTAAGCAGCTAAGGGTCGACTGTAGGCAGCTTGGAAAGCTGTACCTATAAGAATTAAGTAGGCAAACCTAATTACAGGACAAAGGTCGTCTTACGTCAGGGACGGATCCTTGGGGGGGGGGGGGGCGACCGCCCCACCGCCCCCCCCCCCCCCCCCCCCCGAGAAAAATTGCTTTAGACTAGATAGAAAGGACTTTTGAAGGAAATGAAGAGAAATTGTTACTCAAGTAAGGGAAACGCGATATTTTTCAGGTCACCGCCCCCCCCCCCCCCGAAAACTTTTTCTGAAACCGTCCCTGTCTTACGTAGACTACCCCACCTTCAGTAGCCACTAGGTATCTTATGGTATAAGTATAACCTGATGTTGCAGTAAGGCTACAGACTACTAAATAAGTTTTACTGCAATTGCTATAGTCTATAAAATATAACTCTGAAACTTTCTAAAATATAACTAAAGATATAGAAATAGAAAGGTTCACCAGTGGCCCCTAATCCACGTGTATTCCGGATATCCCCATTTTGCATTGCGTTCCTCAAGAACCTAATATTTTTGTATCCGTTGCAACTGGTGAACTGGCTCCTAGCTCATGGAACGGCTCCAGTAAGAACGACCCACCTCTAGTAATGAGTAGAAAAAGGGCTTAACACACAATGTGTCCGTGCTTGCTTGTGATTGGTCGGCATCTGTAGAGCTCTAGATCCCTGTCTATACAATAGCTGACTGCGAATCCATGTTTAAACAAGTTGCTATAAGCTTCGGCGGGTATTCCATATACGTACAACGTCAATGAAAATTATGAAATTGAAGGTGGTAGCAGAATTTTTAGTATGTCTTTAATGTCTGCTACCACCATCAATTTCATAATTTTCATTGACGTTGTACGTATGGGCACCTTCAGAGTTCAGCCAGCAGACAGTTGCTCACGAAATCTCGGCCCTGTCGGTTTCGCCATTTAACCCTCTTCTCGGTTTTATAATTCTTTTATTTATAATATTTATCCACGTTGCGTATTGTGTTGCGACCTGTGATACCAACCATCCCTTAGTGCTGTGCTCCCTCACCATCTTCGCCGTGGGCCCTCGGATTCTACCAGAGTCAGGACCAGCCTAAGGTAAGACCATACCAGCCCTTACGCAATCACCTATTATAAAAAAACTTCCCTTCTTTGCCTGATCTGCTTTTACACCTAACTGAATTCCACTATAATTACTGCCCCTGTATTTAAAATAGTGTGCAATTTTATCACATTGTATTGTATAATTGTGCATTGTTCTGCTATACTGTAACTGCTATACTGTATCTGCTTGTAAGTGATACTGTGCTGCATCTACCATATACATACTGTATTGTATAATTTTTTATTTCAGCTAAGTTAGGCCTACGTAATTTAATGCAAAAGTCACTGAATTTACTTTAAATTTGATTTATTGCTCAATTGACCTTTTTCCTGCGTACTGCTGGTTCAGTCCTGTTCAATTTTGTCATAACCACATACCATACTTGCTTTGCTTCGTCAATTTAATTATTGTCATCATGGCTAATAAGCAAATCTTAAATGATTTAGAGTTATAGATTGGTAAAATACAAGATTTATTTGCTCGATTAAATCAAATTCTAGATACTTGTATGTAAGAATTATGGCAAGTCTAAGTTAACTTTACGTAACTCTAAAAAATATTTTGCCTTAAGATTAAGACATGACGTCAGCATGATAGAGGATGAAATGAGGAATCTAGCCATACAGCTTCCAGATGAGGAGAAGAAAGATAACTTTGACTGTATATCTAAAATTTCCCTTCAATTTGATCAAACTTTAGAGGCCACCGATGTTATTCATTCTGAAGCGATGGACTTTGACAAAAGTCAAAGTGTACAACAACCCCAGATCAGCAGCAATGCTGCACCTCAGCATTCAGCAGTGGGGGTACAACTTCCTAGTATTAATATACAACCATTTAATAATAATTAACTCGATTTTCCGCGCTTTATTGGCTTGTTTGAAGCCATCTACGATAAACATCCGTCACTTTCTGGTACGGAGAAATTCTTTTACCTTCAGCCGTTGCTTCAGGGAGAATCTCTTGCTCTTTCTTTTATCGAATAGTGGTTACACTAATGCCATTACTGCATTGAAAAATAGATATCAGTCACCCAGAGCTCTAGCTTCTGCTATAACTAAAGAAATTATTTCCTACGCACCTGCCAAGAAGGCTACAGCTGACTCCTTGCGAGATTTTTTAAGAGTTCATCAAGATCACGTGACTACACTAAAATCATTGCCAGATATAAAAGATCTGTCAGATTTTCTTCTGCTTACCATTTCAACTAAAAATCTAGACCCACTCACTAGAAAATTATTCGAATCCAAAATTTCGGAAAAAACTACAATCCCTGAATACAGTATGTTGATTGACTTTGTATCTAAACAACTAAGTACACTGGAATTACTTTCAGCTGAGTCTACATCTGATGATTCCAAATCTCGGTCAAATAGTAATTATCAAAATTCAAATAAAAAGTATGAAAAGTCCAGCTCTTTGCATCCAGTACTAACAGCTCCTGAGAGCGTCAGCCAACGGTGCGGATTCAACTTGCAAATTCCAACCACGCCAAACCGTATAGCAATTCTAAATTTGCTTCAGCTTATTCAGCTTCAGCTAATTCAGCTTCAGCTAATTCAGCTTCAGCTAATTCAGCTTCTGCTTTCTGCATTTACTGCATATTAAATTGCAACCATAAAATTGGTCGCTGCTCTGCTTTTCTTACCTTAGATTTAACTCAACGTGTTAAAGGGGCTAACGATTCTAAACGCTGTACTATATGTTCGATTGATTCGAGTCGTAGCTGTCGTAGAGTGTAGACGTATAGTTTCTTTATATTTCCGTACGTACGTAGTTTAGTAGTGTAAATTGAGTTCATCGCATTAATATCGGTGTACGTGCATTGTGAATGGACTTATCATTTCAAATACCACAAGGATTAATTCCTGAATTTGAGGAAGTAACGGCAACAAGCTGTGGGACCATGGCGCAGCCGGCGGGTACCATCACGAGCCCTGTGAGTTTGGTGCTGCATGACTTTAATTTAGACATAAGAAAATTGAAAGACCTGCATACAAGTGCAAAAAACTGGGCATCTGGTGAGTTTGAAAAAAGAAAAATGCTGCGTGCTGGTTATGATCAGCTTTGTGACCTTCTTAGTCAGGTGTCAGTGTTGGTCGCACGCACCGAGACGCGGGCCCACACCATGTGACAGCTGCTAGCCCCTGCTTATGCAAAACTTGAGGCCGTTGAGTGCGAAGTCAAAGAGCTGACAAAAAAAGTTCCGGCAAAAAGCCCATCTTTTGCTGATAAGGTGAAGCTCCCAAGCATAAAGTCAAGCCAACCTAACGAATCAAACAGGCAATCATTGCAGCAACTCAAACCCCGAGACAAAGTACTTGTCATCAAGCCCAAAACTCTAAATGGCTCTGATAAAGAGGAGAGCCTGCAAATCAGAGAGACCCTAAAAATACCATCACAGAGAAGCAGGGCACCAAGATCAAGAGGGCAATTAACGTCCGGGGAGGGGGAGTGCTGCTAGTCCTCGACCCTAGAGAGGGCAAAAACAAGCTCAGGAGCAGTATTGTCTCCCAAGACCCCGAGCTGATTGTCTCCGAGCCATCGGATAGGATGCCCAGAGTTATATTGTACGATGTCCCATCAGAGCTAAACAAGAATGAGCTGGCTAGTTTCTTCTCAAAAAATCTGGACCGGTCAATCTCAGTGGATAAGAGCAAAGACTTCGTGCCCCTTTACAAAACCGGGCCCGAAGATAAGAGCACAAGTCACTGGGTGGTGGAGTGCTCACCTGAAGTGAGGAAGACGATTACCGGAGCAGGACGGGTGTATTTGGATTGGACCTCCTGTAAGGTCAAAGTTCACGTCGCTGTATCCAGGTGCTACTCATGCCACAAATTTAATCAAAATTTTGCTCCCAGCAAAGTAGCCCAATCTGTGGACATTGTGCAACCATAGGTCATGTATATAAAGACTGCCCTACCAAAAATGATCACTCCCCGATTTGCATAAATTGTAAGCGAAATGGCCTCCATCCAAGACTTTAATCATAAGGTTAATTCAGTTACTTGCCCTTCTTATTCAAAAGCCATGAAACAATCAATTGACAATACCAATTATGGCCTTGACTTCTAAGGGTAGTAAATATTTGCAATCTATCTTTAAAACATTTGCTGGCAGGAAAATTGACCAATGTGCTCCAAGTCAAAATTCTCATCTTTAAGAGCTTTCAGGAATATTAGATAATATTAGTCATTTCTATGTTAATAATTCTACACCCAAGAGTAAAATTAATCTTATGTATAACATAGGGGAAGAAGTCGACTTACTCATTGGTTTCGCTTATCATGATCGTGAAAAGAAAAAGGTTAGGTTTTCAAAAGGTATAAGGAAACGTCTTAATATGACGTCATTGAGTGAAGAAAAATTTCAGCAATACCCTTTAGTCAGCGATGGTAACTCGTTTTGCCTTAGGCACTGTATAAATGGCATAAAATGTTGTACATTGATTCTAGAAATATGGGATTCCACTGTCGGCTTTAAAAGTTTTTCTAGTCTTTTATCAATTGTAGATAACTGGGCTTTTGTCAACCATCCCCTTGTTTTAGGTGTAGATATATATACTATTAGTGGCCACATGGACTTTCCGGTGTTAGATTTACTTAATACTGTACTGATGCAGCAAAACTTAAAATTTGTTTTTTACAATAAGGGTTACAGAAATATTGATTTTCTTCAGATTCCAAGTCATACCCCCGATGTGCAGCCCAACCCCTCAGGCTACCGTTTGCATAAAAATCAACGAGAGTTCTATATTAACAGCATGATAGAACTTAGAAATATATTGCTAAATGCCGATCATATGAACGCAGTGAAATATCAGGCTATACTTGAGTCAGCACTTTCACCCAGTAATCGCATATCAGGTGCTGCAATTAGTCTAATTAGGTCAACTAACACAAATATACACAATAATGAGTGCTCCTCGTTTCTGATCAAAACAAATATTATATATAGGATGGGGTACACTCTAAATGATGGTTATGTTTCCTTTTGTCCCCTCTCCCAAAAATTCAATACTACAGAAAAATATATCTTGGTAACAGATAAGACAGAACTAATGCTGAATGCTGAACTGATGCAGTCTATAGGTAAAGTGAACTTATTCGCACGTCCTATGCCTAAGCTGACTTTCGTTGAGGGCTGCCTGGATCAGGCAAATCGCATTACATCATGCAACAGCACTGCCCAGGGCGGGATCTAATACTGACCCACACTAGGGAGGCTGTAAAAGATATAAGAATAGGAACAGAAAAGCGGTTTCCAAACAACAAAAGTCTACAGCTTCTCCAGAACTATCGCACTATTTCATCATTTATAATCAATTATCGAGGGGAAAAGTATGAAAGGGTTTTTATTGATGAAATTTCGCTTGGTAACGCCGGTTTTATAGGCTTTGTTGCTAATCTTACTCACGCAAAGGAAATTGTTCTCCTCGGAGATAATAAGCAAATTCCATATATATAGAGAGAAGACCTTTCAAAGTTAATTTTCACAGTGTCACTGGGCTGTGCAGTCCGGAAGTTCTCCTTACTTAGACCAGGAGGTGCCCTGTAGATGTAGCATACGCTTTGTCCACGTCCTACCCGAATATCGCGAGTAGGAATCCAATCGTAAATTCAGTTGCCCTAACGTTATCTAATGGTTAATATTACCAGTTAAAACCGGGTTCGCTCATTTTAACTATTACTCAAGCTGAGAAACGCAAAGTTTCAAAAGCACTTGAGGGTAAGTGCTCTGAACCCATCCAAATCTGTACGGTCTACCAGAGTCAAGGGAAAACATATGAACACGTTGTTTTGTGCAAAATAAATCCATTACCTCTGGAAATTTACCACAGCATTCCTCACGCCATAGTAGCTATTTCAAGGCACACAAAATCGTTTCAATACCTAACAACTGGAAGCAATGATGATGCAGTTAGCTCACTAATAAGGAAGGCCAGTATATTGGGCTCAAGACCACTCCTTGTGTGGCATAATAAAAAATTAAATCAGCAAAATAATAATAAAATAAATTTTGTAATGGGTGAAAAACCGGCAAGGGACATTAAGTGCTCTGAGTCACTGCCGGAGGTTATGTCGCTAAACCATGGCTGATCATCCTAAATTATTAACAACTGCCTCCATGTCTCTTCAAGTTAGTACGGCTAATATTAGTAAGCACCCATCAAAATATTTTATTTGTGTGCCTAAAAGCCTTTTTATTTTCTTAAAGTTTAAACATATGGCTTGAAAACAAATTATAGAATTATATTTTTAATTACATATTATTTTCGATCTTACTTCTTTGCTCTGTATAATGACTAGGCCTATGTTACTGTATATCAAACTGTTCTTTTCTTAGTACGTTTTATATAAATAAAGCACCCCGGCTGTGTTTCACGTACGTTTTTTTAAACTATAATCATAAAATGCATTTACGGTACTCTGCTCTTTACACAAAAACCCACCAAATAGCCAATGAATTTACAAAGTGAGATTGACAGGTACCAGGAAATAACAGACCACAGCTTCTCCCAACATACAGACTTTGAAAACATATTTGGCTTTGGCTTCATAATTATGGTAATCAACATAAGGTCCTATAAACTTTACCGAATTGGCAGTACTCTTAGGCGCCAATTCCACATACGTACAACGTCAATGAAAATTATGAAATTGAAGGACATTTCAATTTCTCATTGATGGGGGCCATTCCATATGTTTTTTCAAAAATTGACAATTTTCATTTGAAGCATATGCGCAAAATTTTTGAAATTTGTTTGCATTTGTTTCTTGACATTGCATTTATTTTCTTCGTCGCCTTATTATTTAATCCTTATTATAATTTTTATACAGAAATGCGTTCTTTTTAAAGAAATCAATTAAAATAGTTGTACTTGTCATATCCCATGACGCCATTTTTTAATTTTAGTTTGTTTGTTTGTGATTTTACTAAAGAACTTCTAATATTCTAATATTTTACTCTATGATCAATTGATAATTGATCAATTTTAACAATGGCATAGAGTAAAATTGAAATGTCCTTCAATTTCATAATTTTCATTGACGATGTACGTGTGTGGAATGGGCGCCTTAGATTCCCTAACAATCAATTTCGATATAATTTGTTTAACGGAATGTTGGATTAATGATTATTTTGAACCAAAATAAATCCCAAACTATAGCTCCTACTACACTCGTCAAAACAAATTACAAAACGATGGAGTTGTTATTTATATAAAAAATAGCCACACTCATAGCGTAACGGAAATTAACTTACATGAAGGAAATGGGCTCAAAGTAAAATTTTATATACATAAGCGAGAGTATAATTTTTTTGGAGTATATACGTAGATCGTAGATCACCTTCCTATTTAAACCTTACACCTTTTTTAGAGTCACTGCAAGATGCGTTACAAAATGCTGCTGGTAGCAATACATACATCCTTGCTGGGGATGTTAATATTAATAAATTCGGGAATAATTTACATAACCAGATAAACAAATATCAAGATGTTTTAGGTGAATTTGGTTTGGTGCACTGCATATATAAGCCAACAAGAGGTACTCAACTTAGCAAAACTTGTATTGATCACATTTCTATCAAATCAGATAAAGAAGTTACAGCTGCCGTTCTTGAAACCGCCATTACTGATCATTATCTGATAGCCATAGAAATCAAACTAACTGAACCTAAACAGAACAATATTAAGAAAAAAAACTTCAACAAAGTCAAACAAACCGACTATAATAATTTAAAACTTTGTCTTTCTCACGAAACCTGGGAATCAGTGTACTGTGAAACGGACTTAAATGAAGCACATGAAATGTTTTTGCATAATTTTGAAGCTCACGTTCAAACGAACACCGTTACATTGCAGACAAAGCACAGACACAAAAAACTGACTCCATGGTCAACAATTGGGCTAGTTACTTCAATTCACAAATGAGACAAACTCCACGCCCGAGTTGTAAAACATCCAATGAATACATCACTCTCAACATATTATAAAAAATATAAAAATAAATTGAAACAATTAATAAAAATTGCCAAGGCTAACTTTTATAAAAATAAGATAAATGAATCTCAGGACATTAAGGGAACCTGCAATGTTATTAAAGAAGCTACCAGTAAAAACACCAAAAACAGGAGTTATTCACATGAATTAAAAATTAATAATATTATCGAAAACGACCCTAAAAAAGTTAAAAAAAAACCATTAACCATTTTTTTAACGAAATCGGATCAAAACTAGCTGACGTATCTTAAAAAAAACTAAAAACAAATGAACTTAGACTAGCTCAGAATATAAAGGAAAACGTAAACTTACCAAATTCACTCTTTCTAGCACCTGTTACTGGGGATGAAATCATTAATATAATAAGGGGACTTAAGTCTGAGAGTGCGCTAGGGGAGGACGGTTTTAAGAAAAAGTTACTCAAAGCCATTAAAGAAGAAATATCAGAAATTCTAGCCTTCCTCGTTAATCTAAGCTTTACCATCGGACAGTTTCCCGATAAACTGAAGCAAGCCATTGTTCGCCCAGTATTTAAAAAGGGGGAAAAACTGACGTTAGTAGCTATAGACCAATCTCACTTTTAAGTACCTTCAGTAAAATATTCGAAAAATCAATGAAAGTAAGAGTGGAAAATTTCTTCAAAGTCCTTCAATATTATTTCCGAAAATCAATTTGGTTTTAAAACCGGTGTAAGCACAAACGATGCATTACTTACTTTAACGGACCACATAATCAGCAACATGGATGAAAATAAAAAAGTTATTGGAGTATTCCTAGACTTAGCCAAGGCTTTTGATACAATTTCTCACAAAATAATGCTCCTGTAGCGGATGGGTTGCACTACAATAATAATATTCTGAAGCACAGGACGATAAACAATACGTGAAATAATAATATCGAGACGAGAATGTATTTATCCAACACAACACAACAAAACCGATTAAATATACAAAATAGATTACTACGAGAAACTAACGTTAAGTTTGACCGAATTGCATTGACTGACTGTAGACCATATCCTTGTGTTTATAAAGACCCGCAGAAAGATTTAAAATAAATAAATATAAATAAATAAATAAATGTATTTCGTTTCTTCAATATTACATATACAGTGATATAATGAAGTAGGGGTGGCCCAAAGGATTTCTCCCGTGCTGGGGCCCCCTTAATACTAATAACTTAGCTAAAACTAAACTAAACTAAAACTAAAACTTTATCGATAATAATTAATTTTATGTAGACTCTAAGTAACATCACTAAGTAGGTAAATAAGTAAGATCATATACTAAGATGAAATAATATTAATGTTTATCACTCTGTTGAATCCGGGGTTGTTATGCTAGCGCGCTATTGCTGGAAGATTTGTTAGTTGATTATGGGACAGATGAAAACTAATTTTACTAACGAATTTTTTTTTGGTCGTAGATTTTTTATGAACTCAGGAAGGCTGTTATAGAATGGAACTGATAGGTAAATGTGCGAATGTTTGAAAAGGGTAGTGTTATGATTGGGGATCTGAAGATTGCGACCAACACCAAGTCTTGTGCCACAGTCATGTTGAATTAAGTCTGATTGGTTGTTTGCGTCTAGTAATTGTTTGTACCTGTATAAACAAAGCTGTCTTGCGTAAGTGATTGTGGTGGTAGGTACGTTAAATTCGTCATAGAGCAGTTCCGATGGGTACCTATAGTGCTTTTTCATGGCAACTTTAATTACGCTTCGGAGGGCTGTTTCTAGTGGGTCCATGATTGTAGAATGTGCTCCGCCCCATGCTAAGATGTTATATTGTACAAGTGATTGGACTAGTGCGAAGTAAATTTGTCTTATAACGTCACGGTTTACAATATTCCTTAGTCTTTTGAATTTGTACAAGGTTTTTCTTATCCTTTTGACAGTTAATAATATGTGCTCACTCCATCGTAAATTGTGGTCTATAATGGTCCCTAAGTATTTGTATTTATCAGTTTTAATTATTTCTCGGCAATTGTAACAGTTGTTTAGAGCACAGTCATGTCCATGAAGTATCAAGTGCTGGTTTTCAGGTTGCCCAACAACCGTGTTGCTGAAAGCCATGTACTCCGTTTTATTAATATTAAGGGTAAGTAAGTTCTTGTCTAGCCAATCTTTAACCTTGCGCATTGCGGTGGTTGCCTTTTGATAAGTGTCGTTCCACGTAGAACCGTTGAAGTACAATACTGTGTCGTCGGCGAAGCCTATCAGTGTACCTTCTGTGTCCAGTTCCAGTAGTTGGTTATAGTAGACGAGGAAAAAAAGGGGACCAAGGACGGTTCCTTGCGGGACACCACACGTCATTGTCGTCATGTCACTAAAAAAAGTTTTGCTTGTGCCACAAGCATCGTACGGTCCACTTAATAAAACTTGTTGTTGTCTGTTGGTAATGTACGAGCAAAGTAGTTGAAGACAAATCCCCCTTATTCCTGCCCGTTCCAGTTTGGAAAGTAGTATGTCATGTGACACGGTGTCAAATGCTTTTTTTAGGTCCAAGAAGATACATAATGGGTGTAGTCCTTTGTCTAGGTCAGAGTATACTCGTCCTGAAAGTTCAGCTAGTGCGTCTTGAGTGCTTCTCCCGTTTCTGAAGCCAAACTGTCGTTCTGAGAGGGAGTGCGTCTGTTCGAGGAAAGACATGAGTCGAGATTTGAGAGCTTTTTCGATTATTTTTGATACGTTAGAGATAAGGGATATCGGTCGATAGTTGGACATTTCAGATCTATTTCCGCTTTTAAAGACTGGTACTATGGTAGCTCGTTTGCACACGTCAGGAAATGAATCTTCAGTCATTACGAGATTTATCAGGTATGTAAGTGGCTTAAGGAGACGATGTCTGTGCTGTTTCAAGGTCCTTGCCGATATTCCATCCGGGCCTGCTGCAGCATTCGTCCTGAGTTCTATTAGATATTTTTCAGTCTCGTGTTCTTCAATAGGTGTCATAAAGATAGAACGCTCGTTGCATCGTTCTGCTGTTGGTCGCTCCGCATTGTGTTGTCCTTTGGGCAGTTCAGACGCTAGAGTCTCGCCAATCCTCGCAAAATATAAGTTAAATGCGTTGGCAATTTCCCTACCCTGATTGTTTTCCATTGTTAGACGTTTATTCTCATTATCAGAAATTTCCTTGATTTCATTTTTAGATTTTTTAATAGTGTCGGTAATTTCGTTGATAAGTTTCCATGTCTCACGTGGATTTTCTTTATTTGCTAATATCTTGTCTTTGTAAAAATTATTTTTTGTATTTGTGATCAATTTTTTTAAATGGTTTCTGTATCGGATATATTTTTTCCGGAGTTCATCATTGTTGGGGTATGCTGTTAATCTCTGTTTCATACGATCTCGATTTCTAATGGATTTAAGCAGGCCATTAGTTATCCACGGCTTGAGTTTCGTTGTTTTGTTAGGTTTTGTGACTTTTTTCGTCGCTAAAGTAATGTAGTTAGTCAAAGTATGTAGGAAGTTGTCCGCGCAGCAGTGAACATCAGTTTCATAAAGAACCGTCTCCCAAGTTTCGTGTAGCAAAAGCAACTGGAAATTGCTGGAAACATCATTTCTTCACGGGAACAGGTTGGAGACTTCCATGTCCATAAGCTAAGCACAGAGGACTGTTCTAGAGGGGTCGTGAGTGGTCGAGTCCTGCTGTAAAGGTACCTGAGTTGCCCCTAATGAACGGGGGTTGTGTGTCCTTGGTTGGCGCGTGCATTGTGTGCATACGGCACACAGCTCCCCCCTAAGGGAAGGCGAAGCGAACGGTAGGACGCAGAGTTCGGCCAAATCTGGAGGTAGGTTGAGCAGGCTGCTGCGTTGGGAGGTTTGCAGTAGCAGTAGGTGATGGTGATTGAGCTTTTGCTTTGGCAGTGTAGTCGAGAGTTGACGGGCAACAGATTGCAGCTATCCGTGACAGAGAGTCAGCAACCGGGTTGTCGGGTCCATCGACGTGTCTGATGTCAGTAGTGAACTGAGAAATGTAGTCTAAGTAGCGCTGGCGTCTAGGAGTCTTGGCGATGAAGGGTTGGTGAAAGCGAAAGCCAGCGGCTTGTGGTCAGTCAGAAATTTTTTTTTATGAAATGTAAAAAAACCTATGTATAAGGGATAGGGAGCGTTTTTCAAATGCGTCTAGAACGCAAACCCCATCGAATCGGTATGGTCCTCAATGACAACTATTGGTCAGGACCGCAAATGGAATCGAAAAAACCGCATCAGAAAGAAATCTACCGGTGACCCAACCCACCTAACCTAACCTAACCTAACCTAACCTAACCTAACCTAACCTAACCTAACCTAACCTAACATAACCTAACATAACCTAATCCTAACCTAACCTAACCTAATCCTAACATAACATAACCTAGCCTAACCTAAGCACTTTAACTTTTCTTTGGATTCTGTTAAGTTCTTGACTGCATTGTACAATTTAACATTTATTATTTACGCTATTGTATTGAAAATCGGTGCAATATAGACTTTCTGTTCTATTCTATTCTATTCTAACCTAACCTAACAGGTAGATGCGGCTTGAAAAACTACTGGGAAATCATGTATCGCGCATTGTGTACCGGTGAATGTAGGGCGTCAGGGCCGCAACAATGATATTCAAAAAAACGGGGAAAATAGCCGAATTTGACCAGTGAGAACCGGGATTTTGCATTTTTCTTGTCGCCCACATAAAACCCCACGTCTGAGTGAAAAAGTCGACTAACCATCGAGAGAATTTCTTAAAATTGTATGAAATGTAAATAAACCTATGTATAAGGGATAGGGACTGTGTTTCAAATGCGTCTAGAACGCAAACCCCATCGAATCGGTATGGTCCTCAACGACAACTATTGGTCAGGACCGCAACTGGAATGGAAAGAACCGCATTAAAAATAAATCTACCGGTGACCCCATCCCTATAACCTAACCTGACCTAACTTAAACTATCCTAACCTAACCTAACCTGGTTTGACCGGTTTGTCTCGTAGGCTTGTAAATAGTCTTCACATTGTGCTGTAAGATGAGTTTACCTGTGCGATCTGAGACTCCTTTGATGAACGGAAGGCAAAGTAGGCAAAAGTGTTTGAGTTCCCGTTGTAGAAATATTGGTTTGCAGATACTATTGGCACGTTGGATAAGTGTTCATATCATGGCTCGTTTTCGGCTCGGTTTATGGTTAGAGTTCTTGTTCAAGTATCTATCCATGTGAGCTGGTTTTTGGTATACTCTATGATCCGGAGTTCTGTCTTATTTCTTCGTTACCAGATCATCATGAAAAGCTAACCGGCCATTGTTCTCCTGCTCCATCGTGAATTATTGGATGTTCGCATGAACCGAGTTTATATGATTCAGGAAATTCTCTAGGTTCTTTTGGCCGTGACTCCATACCACAAAGGTGTCATAAACAAACAGGAACCAACATTTCCGTTGCAGAGGTGCTGAGTTTCTTTATATTGTCTAACCCTGGCAGGTAGATGCGGCTTGAAAAACTACTGGGAAATCATATGCCACGCATTGTGTACCGTTCAATGTGTGGCGTCAGGGCCACAAGTAGGATATTAAAAAAAAAGGCAAAAATTGCCCAATTTGACCAGTGAGAACCGGGATTTCGCATTTTTCATATCGGCCACATAAAATCCCCCCACGTCTGAGAGAAAAAAGTCGACTAACCATCGAGATAATCTTAAAATTGTATGAAATGTAAAAAAAACCTATGTATAAGGGATAGGGAGCGTTTTTCAAATGCGTCTAGAACGCATAACCCATCGAATCGGTATGGTCCTTAACGACAACTATTGGTCAGGACCGCAACTGGAATCGAAAAAACCGCATTAAAAAGAAATCTACCGGTGACCCCACCCCTATAACGTGTGCAACATACCTTGAAAACCGACTTTGCAACGCCCTCAAATCGAAAGGTATCAAACGCATCCCAGTAAAAACCGGGCGAATGGCCTCGAAATAACGTCCTCTTTCCAACCACAGACTTTTTGGGACACGGTTTTGTGGTATTTTAAATAAATACATCACGACTTTATTTTTACCTGGGCGAAAATTTTGGCTAGCACTTTTGACTTCTTTTTGGTCGTGTATGATAGAGTCGAAGGATATTATTTCAATTCAGTGACAGTGCTGAGTTGATGCCCAGAACGGGGCTTAAAAGCTGGTTCGGTGAGAGACTCCGAAGCTGCTACCATATAAGCCGGTCCGACTGAATTTCCCTTTAGAATGCATGGGTGATGACGTCACAGCCCCCGACCCCCCCCCCCTAATGCTTCAAAAAGGCACTGATCCCGGGCTAGCTGGCAACCTATTCCAAAACCACCCCATAAAACATATATCGTCGTGTTCGGTTGGAAATCCCGCGTCTAGCGACACCCATGTCGACCCCAAAAAATGTCAAAAAATGGGGCGCAAAAAAAAATTGTCTCTTTATATTGTATAGCCCTGTCAGCTGGATGCGTCTTGTAAACCTACCGGGAAATCATGTATCGCGCATTGTGTACCGATCAATGTACGGCGTCAGGGCCGCAACAAGGATATTCAAAAAACCGGGAAAAATTGCTTTATTTGACCAGTGAGAACCGGGATTTCGCATTTTTCTTGTTGGCCACATAAAAACCCAAAAAAGGAAAAATTGTCCGTTTAATGTGTGTAACACTGGTATGTGGATGCCGCTTGAAATACTACCGGGAAATCATGTATCGCGCATTGCGTACCGATCAATGCATGGCGTCAGGGCCGCAACAAGGATATTAAAAAAAACGGAAAAATGGCCGAATCGGCTCGAAATCACCGTTTCTTTCCAACCATGTGCCATTCATGGCAATCGGCTCATTTTGACCAAAATTTCCCATAAGAATGCATGGGTGATGACGTCACAGCCCCCGAGCACCCGCAATGCTTCAAATCGGCACCGATCCCGGGCTAGCTGGCAACCTATTCCAAAACCACCCCATAAAACATATATCGTCGTGTTCGGTTGGAAATCCCGCGTCTAGCGACACACATGTCGACCCCCCCCCCCCAAAAAAAAAAAAATGGGGCGCAAAAAAAAATTGACTTATTATATTGTATAGCCCTGTCCGCTGGATGCGTCTTGAAAACCTACTGGGAAATCATGTATCGCGCATTGTGTACCGATCAATGTACAGCGTCAGGGCCGCAACAAGGATATTAAAAAAAAAAACTGGAAAAATTGCTTTATTTGACCAGTGAGAACCGGGATTTCGCATTTTTATTGTTGGCCACATAAAATCCCAAAAAAGGAAAAATTGTCCCTTTAATGTGTGTAACACTGGGGGGCGGATGCGGCTTGAAAAACTACTTGGAAATCATGTATCGCGCATTGCGTACCGATCAATGTACGGCTTCAGGGCCGCAACAAGGATATTCAATAGAACGGGGAAAATTGTAGATATTCCAAAACCACCCCATAAACCATATATCGTCGTGTTCGGGAAGAAATCCCGCGTCTAGCGACACCTACATCGACATCGACACCTGTCGACCCCAAAAAAGTCAAACAATGAGGCGCGAAAAAAAAGAAGGAAAAATTGTCTGTTTAATGTGTGTAACCCTGGTAGGTGGATGCGGCTTGAAAAACTACTGGGAAATCATGTAGCGCGCATTGCGTACCGATCAATCTACGGCGTCAGGGCCGCAACAAGGATATTTAAAAAAACGGGAAAATTGGCCAAATCGCCTCGAAATCACCTCCTCTTTCCAACCATGTGCCACTCATGGCAATCGGCTCATTTTGACCATAATTTCGCATAAGAATGCATGGGTGATGACGTCACAGCACCCCCTGACGTTTCACAACCCCAAACCTAAACCCCTTGCTTGATCACCACAAATATAGCATGACCTGAAAGAGGAAGAATAGACAAAGACGTGGGTATAGTTGAAATTGTGTTAGACCTTCTACATCTGCACAAAAAGGTGCTAAACCCGCCCATGCAATTTAAATGGGGTGGCCAGTGCTAACGTCTGTGTGTGGTGCGCCTCAGTCTATCGAGCATGTCGCTTGCCGCGTGTCGCGTGTCGAACCAGTCCAACTTACTACTGTGTGTGTGGTGCGCATAAAGAAGTTAGCACTTCAAAAATGTAGCTAGAATGTAGAAAGGATCTTGAATCAAATGTAGGGTTTCTCTCGTGACTTAATTCGTGGAAACGAAACTTAATGTGTAAAATTACAATATTACAATAAATTATAATTAATTTTACATATTATCTAGAATCGCCTGAGTGTTAGGGACTGCATCATCCAATGCACCGTATAGCATTTTATAAAAGGATTTAAAAGCTTTATTAATGCATCATTTTCCCTGCCTATACAATAGTCAATAGTCTGAAGTCAGCCTATGGCATTATGGGCAAACCGGAGTCGCCGACATTCCTTTTCTGTGCAAACTTCAATTTCTCATGAAATGTCGAACGCAGAACAATTTCTCCTAATTTTGATATATAGTATGTTGCAATCATCAATACCGATCGGCTATAGTTAGTGAACTTGATACGCAAAAAATAGCGGTCACTCAGGAGTTCAAGTTGAAGGAGTTCAGCAACTGTGGCGAAATGGGGTTAGTTAAGGCCACATACTATGCATCAAAATTAGGATAAAAAATTCTTCTTGCGACTCAGCATTTTTTCATTGTTCTGCGTTCCATATTTCATGAGAAATTGAAGTTTGAACAGAAAATGGAATATGGGCAACTCCGGTTGGCCCTTAACAATATATGGTCAGTTGTTAGCCTTGGAAAAATCATATTTCGCATTCCAGGTAGAGTTAAAGGCTTGGCGGTTGAGTGAGCTTGTCGTCTTTATAGAGCACATTAGAGCAAAATAGAACAAACATGTGTAGGTAGCATCGATTAAATTAGAGCGTAATAAATAAACTTACAATAGATTTATCCAATTTTAAATTTTGGGGGGCAACTACCCTGCCCCCTGCAGCAACCGTCCATGCACAGAACTCTATCTGAAATGTGTTTCCAAGGTTTTTTAAGTTTGAGGGTTTATTACAGTAGATGGCTCGCCATCCCCCGAATTGAAGCCGGCGTGGAGATCGAAGGGCCGGGCATGCGCAAACGTCAGAAGCGGCTCATGTTTTGTAGGAGCGCGGTGGTGGCGGCACAGCGTCAGAGACTGGTGCTGGCGTGCGTGACAGTGGCACATTTGCAAAATTTCACTATTATCAACGTCGCTTAACTTAAGCTTTATGTAATACATGTGTGTGTGTGGTTAGGTAGGAACTTTACGAGTCGGTGAAGGAACTTGCCTAGTCAGCTGTCGCTCAAGGTAGGCTCCTGGTAGGTAACCTGCAGTCACTGTACAAGAGTCATTCTTAATTATTAATGCAATCAGAAAATAATAACCTGGCATAATGGAATATAGGCTATTATTAGCATTGATGCTTACATGAGATATGGAACTTTGACGGTTACCTACTTTGATTATATTGCCTTCTATGGGGTATTTTTAATTTTTAGTCTTTCTTTGAATTTTAGTCCGTAATAATATTAATTGTTAACATTTTAAACAAATTTGTACGCTGCATATTATGTTGGTCTACTATCCTATGTATTTAATATTGAACATTGAATTTCATTAACACAATATTATTGTTGTGTACAATATTCAATAGCTGGGCGAACGGTACCTGATATGATATATGACAGGTTACAATAGCCGACTTGGCTTCTACAACTTGTAGACTAATTTTTTAATAACATGCGTAATGAAGCAAAAATAAAATTTGGCAGATTCACGGGTGGCCAATGTCTACGTTCCACTACCGCTAATAAGCCTCTGCCTGTTATTATTGAAAATAAATGGCTAATATATTAAAGAACCGGTCCGAGTTTACTCGAACTTGCTATCCAATTATTATATGTTAGTATAGTTACAGATAATGAGTTATTTCATAGTGAATAATTTCACTATGGATAATTTAGGAACACCCAGGGGGGGGGGGTGTCCATCTGAGGCCCCCTCTGGCTACGGCCTCTATCCCGAAGCACTGAATTAATAGATGACATTGCATATTATAGAACGGGCAGACATTACCACACCGTAACATTAATGGCACGGCACGCAATGTATTGGAACGTGAATTTTATATAATTTCTTAAAAAAAATAATTCTTGGCACAAAATTAAATACTTTTTTGGGGAAGCTACCTCGTAACACCTAGAACATACCTGAAGGTAGAAACCATCGATAGAACGGTTCCGCAGCAAAATTATATTTTAGTCATTTTTCATGAAAATTGACGTATTTTTGTTTTTTACCCCCAGAAGAAATCGTTGGAGCCGTTTTTGAGAAATAATTTTTTTAGACGTTTTTTTTGGAGTTTTTTTGAAGATAAAACCGATCGAAATTGGGTTTGCCCTAAATGTAAAAAATGATCCCGAGGCATGATTTTTGTGAACCTGTCTTACATTTACCTGCCAAATTTCATCAAAATTGACCGATTAACTTAGGCTAGTTTGCCCGGAAATCGATGAACAGACAGACAGGCAGACATTTCGTAAAAGCCACTTTTTTGGGTTTCTGGGGCTTCAAAAAGTGTAAATCCGTTGAAATTTCCGAGTCGAAAATTTTGACTATCACAAAGCTTTCCTTATAGTACGTATAAATTGGAAAGCAATAATATTATTTGATTTTCATGTTGCACACCAATTTAAGAGCAGTCATGTTTTGTGTGTACACTTAACTCTTTGATGACTTGCTTAAGGGCTAAGGCTAATGTTCCTCCCGCATCCCTTTGTCGATTTATTGACAACAGGGATGACAAAAAAAATAAATATAATAAATATAAAATATAAATATAATATATAAATAAATAAATTCGTTGAAATGAATTTGCATTGTATTTTTCTTGAATGACCTATAGGGTATCTATTAGGCCTATGGTATCTATGTATCATAAAAGCTGTAATTAATTATGAGTAGGGCCTAGGCCTAGGTATCAGTAACTTTATTAAAACTGCTGCATTTAATTGTAATATAACCATTGCATAATAACATATTTAACACAATTAACCATAGTCAAATAATATGCCTCCAGTAGGGGTTTATATAGCTTGTTAAAATTAAAACAATGCTGTGGGGAATTAAAGCACTCTTTTTGGGAAAGCAAAGCACTACAACAGTGGTAGCAGAAAATTGAATTGACAAGTATCTCTAAGAAAATTGTGAGATGAAAATAAAATCATGCTGTTCAAAATTTTGTGTGCGCAAATCCGATTTTCCCTCCACTGAAGCCTGTACAATTTGAAAGAAAAAAGAAAATCCACAGGCTCCCTAAGGGCGCGGGCGGAGGGAGTGGATCAGACCAGCCGCATAGCTCCATCTCAACACAATAACACATATACACCCTCCATCCAGGCGGGGCTACATTTTTGCAGTTTGAGTATTAGTTAGGAGTAACAGACGAAGTAGGCTACATACTCCTGACTCCGTGGTTTTTATTTTAATGAACAAAAAAAAATTACTGATTTAATAAAACATGTTAAGTTAGCTTGTGTCAGTAAAACCCTTGTAATTGTTAAGAAAATTACTTTATTAAAGAAACCTATTAGTGTTAATCTAGCGTAAAACCCTTAGCGCTTTCGACAAGAACAGCCATCTATAAAGGGGAAAACCAAATAGCACATTTACACCTTATCAAAGATTTGAGACTTGCTCAACCCGAGGGGAGGATGCAAATGCGACTAGGGAGAGGAAATCTTAGTGTATAGACTGAGAGCTGCTATTGGGAAGAAGGGGGGGGGGGGGGGGTTACTTACGGTATTCCTAACTTGCTGCTGGATAAATCTGTGAGAGGGGATTGGGCAAATAATATGTCGTTCATTATGTTTTCCCTATTGTTTAAATCTTTTTTAATCTGTACTTTCAAAAAATTTAAAGTTTATATTTATTAGTTGAATGGGGCTTCGCAGTTTCAGGGATTTGAAGTGTGGTGTTGTGAGTTAAGGCATTCTCTGTTTCTGTTGGTGTTATATATTGTCTTCAACCCTGGTTTGAAAGGCCATACTTATTGGGCATAAATTATGCAAAATGCGTTGCAATCGTTACCTACAGCTTAGACAATAAACTCAACAAATCACAAATATTGCAGTAGGCTACTTATTAACGTAAAGAAAAAGAAACCCCACTTGATAGTTTGGTTCAAATAATTAAAAAAAAATTTATGATACAATACCCTACAATATGTAAAAATATTAAAAAAATCGTTTTGCTTTCCAATTTATACGTAGTCTAAGGAAAGCTTTGTGACGGTCGAAATTTTCGATTCTGAGATTTCAACGAATTTACACGTTTTGAGGTCCCAAGAACCCAAAAAAGTGGTTTTTACGAAATGTCTGTCTGTCTGTCGCTCTGTCGTTCTGTCTGTCGGTCTGTTCATCGATTTCCGGGCAAACTACTTGGTCGATTTAAATGAAATTTGGCATGTAGGTTTACAAAAATCATACCTCCAGACTGTTTTTTTTTATTTTGGGCTAACTCAATTTGGGGGGGTTTTATTCTCAAAAAAACGTCTAAAAAAATTATTTCTCGAAAACGGCTCCAACGATTTCTTTTAAATTCACATATATTGTAGTCGTTATTAATGCTGATAAAATGATAGTTTGCTAATAAAAATAAAAATAACTAAATTTTAATTAAAAAATGACTAAAAAATATTTTTTCTGCAAACCTTTCTATCGATGATTTCTAACTTCAGGAATGTTTTAGGTGTTAAATTGAGTAATGAAACCGGATAGTTTGGTTTTCCAAAAAACTATTGGGTTTTGTGCAAAAACTTTTTTTTTTTTTTAAATGAAAGCAAATTCACGGTCAAATGCATTGCGTGCCCTGCCATTATTGCTGTGTGGTAATGTGTAGGTCTGACCTATCTAGAATTTAAGTCACCTTCAGTGACGTCAGGTGGACGACCCCCCCCCCCCCCCGTGATATCCGAAATTTAACCATAGGAAAATTATTCACCATGAAATTAATCATTTTCTCTCTCTAATCTCTAATCTACTAATCGATAAATTGGAAAGCATGTTCGAGTAAACTCGGACCGGTTCTTTTTATTAACCTTCCTATGGATGCATTTTAACTTCAAGTATGTTTTTTAGCTTTAGTTTTAGTTTTCGTAGTTTTAGTTAAACTGTGACTAATTGTTAAACGGAATAGGTTAATAATGGCCCAAGCAAGGCATTGGTTTTGAAGAAAAAATTATTTTTTGAAGATTACGTACCACACCATTATTATTATTGTTAAAATAATTTAGCACATCTTAAATATTGCAATACTTACGGTATAAGTTAAGGAGTTCTATGGCATAATGGTAGCTTGTTCGTACTTGTGCAAGACTCTACACATCATGCGATCGGTGACCTGTCCTAATTCAACACAGGTATTACCTACAGAGGCGACTGAAGAGGTTATTCGGATGCATTCATTGAATTGTTTCTATGCAAATAATCTTTTTTAACAAAAAAAAAATATATACAGTATATGCTAATTAATAAATAGGAAAGCATGGACGGGTTTACTCGTACCGGTTAGATGTACGGTAATCTTGTATTTCCATGTTCCAATCAAGTTGAAACTTAAGAAATTGCCTAGTTGTCTATTACTTCCTGTCCAAATCCAGATGATATCACCTATCCAAATACCGAGTCCATATACCGTATACATTTAACTAGTGTTGGAAGTTGGCCATAAAAAGTTTGAGCAAGAAAGGCGAGAAGATCCCATGTGTTAAGGATAGGCCTAGTTTTTGTTGGTAGAAGTCGGAATAGTTTCCAAGAGGTGGATAGGACCGTTTGTGGTGTCATTGGCGACCAGACTACGCGGTACACTCTAGTCAAAATATTTAATGGTACGGTAGTCTACAATCACTCACCTCTGTGGTGATCCCCGCTTTCGGAAAGGGAATATAAGGCAGACATGAAAATAGTAGCAGTTGTTTGGCATTCTCTCGGCTCTCCAGTGGGTAATTTCAAATTGGTAGAGTAGCACTTGCAAAACTGGAACCAGTTGTTGTTGCCTCGTCCTTTTTTAAACCTATCTTCACTGTATCAACTGTACTGCACATATTTCACGGCTATACTTACATGTGCAACAGCCGAACAAGTAGCAAAAGTACAATATAATCCGCGAGCATGAAGAAATCATTCGGGTCTTAGCTTAGACCACAAGAATCAAAGAACCTGAGTCTCTATATATTTTTTAATTTGGTTTTAGAAAATAAGCGTATACTAAATTGGTTGCAAATGGTTTCAGCTTGAGTTTTTAGTCCCTAATGGTTGGAGGAGAAAATAATATATGTGATGCTATCATGATTGTTTCCATGTTAGATGATTGGTTCTGTTCATCCCTTATTCCCCCTGGTGGAGATCGGAACACCTATGCATTCATTTATAATCTATATTATCTGAATATTTCCATGTATTTAAATTAGACTCAGGTAAAAAAAAAATAATAATGGATCTCATTGTCAGCCAATATAAAGATTGGGTTTAGTATGTGTGACACGTTATTGTTTCTGTATTGATTTAATGTACAATTATTGGCATGCAATCACGGCAGCATAGCAGATTGTCGCACACGCTGGCTGCTCGAACATTGCATTACTCAACTTTGTGTTGTGCATTTCCTGTGCAAGGGCACCCCACTAGACACCAACTCAACAGCCCAAGTTACTTTCACTAGGCAGGTAAAAAGTAGGCAGATGTTTCCCCGGAAGTCTGCTCGTTTTACTCGGGCATTTTCAGTTTTACCATGTGTGGGACGAAATTTTCGATTCCGAGATTTCAACGGATTTACACGTTTTGAGGTCCCAGGAACCCAAAAAAGTGGTTTTTACGAAATGTCTGTCTGTCGCTCTGTCTGTCGCTCTGTCGCTCTGTCTATCGCTCTGTCTGTCTGTGCGTCGATAAACTACTCGGTCGATTTTGATGAAATTCGGCATGTAGGTTCACACAAATCATACCTCGGGACAATTTTTTTTTGTTTTGGGCTAACTCAATTTGGGGGGGGGGGGTTATTTTCAAGAAACTCATAAAAAACGTCTAAAAAAATTATTTCTCGAAAACGGCTCCAACGATTTCTTTTAAATTCACATATTATATTGTAGTCGTAATTAATGTTAACAAAATGCGGGGGGTCGCTTGCCCCTTGATAGTTTGCTTCTGGGGGTAAAAAAATAAAAATAACTAAATTTTAATAAAAAATGACTGAAAAATAATTTTTTTTTTGTGAAACCTTTCCATCGATGATTTCTACCTTCAGGCATGCTTTAGGTGATTAATTGAGTAAAGAAACCGAACAGGTTGCTTACCCAAAAAATTATTTGGTTTTGTGCAAAAAAAAAGTTTTTGAAAAAACGATAGAAAATTCACAGTCAAATGCATTGTGTGCCCTGCCATTATTATTGTGTGGTAATTTGTTGGTCTGACCTATCTAGAATTTACTTCACCTCCAGTGACGTCAGATGGACAACCCCCCCCCCCCCCCATTTAATAATAGCCTAGCTAGAAGGTCGAGTGGGAGGGTGGCCGAAGAAGAGATTCACGATGGCTCAACTGAGCACGCAGGAGCTGGAGTGTAACAAGACCTGAAGAGGACCGAAAGAGAAGGAGGTTATATGTAGGGAGTTACTGCCAACCAATCGAAAATAAGAAAAGAAGGCGAAGGAGTTGTCCACGGTGTTTGTGTGTTTGCTGGCTGGATAACATAAATGCTTGTAAACCGTTTGTAAATTTGGATGGAGAAAATAAGACTACTGTTCTGTTGTAAATTGCAAAGCACTCGAGTGACGAATTCACTTCTTTGATCTTTTATAAAACTCGCAAATTAACTCCTCAACTGTAATTTACATAGGGAAATGAGTTTTTACCCTTGTTTGTTTCTGTAAGGGTAAAGTGAGACAAGTTTATGGACTAAACTTGAATCATAGATTGCCTAATAATATGTAGCTCAAGTTTTCTCAATAGAGACACATTATAGGTTTTGAAATTACATACCGTGGTTAACAAAATTAAACCGTGAGCCTGCTCAGTATAATTATTTGCGACAATGCCAACATAAGCTTGTTAGTACCTACACTGAAACAAATTTTTACGAAAGCCATTTTCGTAAGCGTTTTTTTCGTTAGTGCAACGAAACATTATTATCGTAGTTCGTTGCATTAACAATATGGCTTTTCGTTAAAGTTCATTGTCGTTGGGTTAACAAAAGTGACTTTTTCGTTAGCCATTATCGTTGCTACTACGAAAAGCGCCTTAACGAAAACCCGCAATTTTCGGTTTTCGTTAATGCAACGAAACTTTGGAAGGTTTTGATATGCATGTGATAACCAAGAAACACATTAAAAGATGAAATTACAACGAATGAAACCATTTGTCTAAAGAATTTGGTATAATTACGAAGTTTCCTTTAAGCTCATATAGCAATTCACAAATTTACTATCATATATGGATGCGGCTAGGCCCCTAGCTTTTACCTAAGAAATTCAACCCATTTTTAATGATGGCATGAAAAATGCAGCGAAGAACGGGGGCTGTAGGGCTTCACGGAATTCGGGTTCGAGGATTGGTTCGAACCGAACCTAAAGTTCTTTATCGTCGAACTGAAGTGAGGGAAAGGTTCATTTCGAGGTTAGGCTTATATCTTATGAGACCTCAACTAATGGCCCATGATTAGAGAGGCTTGCGAAGGGGTGACCCCGGCAGTCGCAGATAAAACATTTTAGGCTACATTGAGGCGCATGAGTACTCATCACGAGCTTTCCTAGATTCCCGAGGTTCGGTTTGGATTAGAAAATTGATATGGGATTGCTTGTTTCAAGCTGGGCCAGACAATTTTGGAAGAACGTAACCTCAACCCGAGTGTAACTGCAAAGACTTTCACGGCCAGACTCGAATGAAGCACCAGTAGAATCCAAGCTGATGGGCCGTGGTCGAAATGAAAGCGAACTTCCAAACGTTTCGTCAACATCTGCGGTTGACAACTACAGCGGCGCTGCGTAGACTTCGAAGATTGTACTATATTGACTCGCTACGGAGCCACCGAGGTACAATCTTCGAAGTTTACGCAGCGCTACTGAAGATGTCAACCGCAGATGTTGACGAAACGTTTGGAAGTCGCTTTCATTTCTACCACGGCCCATCAGCCCGGATTCTACTGGTTCTTCATTCCCTCAACCTGAATATATAGTCGAACCAAAGCGAAGCAAGGTTCAGCTCGAGGTTCGGTTCGTGAAGCACTGTGCTTTTCCTTAAAACCCAGCTTAGAGTGGCATATACACCACAGTGACCCAGGCAGTCGCAGTTTAATTTTTAAGCTACATGTACTAACTGTTGACAGAGTGGTTCATTGTGGGGAATACATTGTTCCAACCCTTCATTAATCATTTTTACGAAACTGCATGTTTTTCGTAACTGTAACGACAATGGGTTTCGTAAAGATGTTTCGTAAATTTGACGAAACTGGGTTTTTGTCGTATGGGCTACGAAATACAAGGCCTGAGCAGTGAAGTGCGCACATCCTTTTCGCTCCTGGTACGAAATGGAATGGGAGAGGGTCGCAGGTTTTCTGAGTTTTCTCCCATTACCATTATGAATTCAGTCCGTTTCCAAATCGCATCAGTAACGGAGCCATTGCTACTTTTTTCTATTTTATCATTTAATATATCATAATTATTGGTCTTACTTTTATTTATTGTTTATTATTTTATTATTACAATTACTGTTGTAACATGCATCATAATATAATGAAAGAACAAATAATTGAAATGAATTACCCTATTTTATTTACTACAAGTCGCAAATTTCCCTCACTAACACATATATTGTATTTTTACCTGTAACTGTAAGGCAGTAGGCTAACGGGACTCCCTTCACTTTGTTACCTTGCTATGTTATTGATTCAGTTGATATGGCAATAGAAAGCCCCCCCCCCCCCCCCCGGCTACGGTAACAGCAACGAAAGTAGCTAACAAAAGCCAGCAAGGCTACTATCATAGTAACGAAAGTAGCTAACGAAAGTGAGCTAGGCAACGAAAATACTTTCGTAAAGGGGACGAAATGCCCTACGAAACTAAAACTTGATTTTGTAATTATCAACGAAAGTCTGAACGAATGGGTTCGGGAATACTCGGGTATCATCGGGTTTGGTCGGAAAACTTTTGGGCATTATCGTTAGTGCAACGAAATTGGATTTTCGTTAGCGGGCTACGAAACTGCACTTTCGTAAGATTAACGAAAATAACACGAGCAAATAGTTTAAGAAAGTGTAACGAACGTGCTTACGAAAACGCATTTCGTTAATTCAATGAATCGCATTTCGTAGCTCAGTTTCAACGAAGTCTTTTCGTTCCCACTACAAAAACGTTTTTAGAGTGTATACCGGCTATACCCCAGTATGGAAGGTAGGCTATATCAGGGGAACCGCGACAAACTTCTAGGGTGTGTTCCCTGTTCAATCTGTGGGAAAAACAGCCCATATATTGTGATGCACCGAAAATGAACCGTTACCGCGAGTTAGGGGCGGATTAAGGGCAAAATGAGGAAAATGTGCAGAGCTTGAGGAAAATGCGTCCCAACTAAGCAGATTGTATCGTAGATCTTAGGATTGACTATGAGCATATTTAAAATTGCCCATCAGGATATTACATTATCTTTTGGCGAAAATGTCGTGTGGCCCTAGACTCAAAATTGGTTTGGAAACCTGAAAGTTGCTTGCAAATTCAAATTATTTTTGAAGTGAAACTTCTTTATCGACGTAGGGAGAAAAATCTTGTTAAAATAAATAAATAAATAAATAATCGTTTATTTGCAAACAGACAATGTCCAATAATATGGAAATTAGCGCCATCTTGGTGACACGCCATCTTGTTACGCGCCATCTTGTTACGCGCCATCCTGATTTCTGTACTCATGGATGACGCTCATTTTTGGGCAGATGTAGAAGGCCTATCTCAATTTAAATTATACTCATGTCGTCGTCGATTCTTCCTCTTTCAAAATTTGCCCCAAATTTGCCGATTTTCAGCGAAAATAGGCCTTTTTCCGCCGCTTTTTTGGAGGTATTAATATCAATTTCAAAACTTCAAACTACTTTCGTTCTTTTCCACCTTTCTTACTCTTTCTAGACATGTATTCAGTTTTACTATCCGTCTCTTCGTCCAGTGTCAGGTGAGTGTATAAGCTTGTTTCGGCGGAAAACAGGTTCAAAGAGTACTCTTCAAAATTAGGCCTACATGCATAGAGTAAAAAAATTCCACAGCCTGCAATTTTCAACCAAAATAATTTTTAATGTCTCATGAGAAGCAGTATAAATTAAGGTTTCAAACGAGTATAAATACATATTTTCAAATTTACCCCTGCACCCATTAAACACGAGTGGAACACAAAATTTCAAAAAAAGACGCGAAAAAATTCATTTCCAGCAATCCGAATTGCATATGCGGGCTTAAAGCTATTTTATGGGCAGATTTAGAAGACCTATCTCAATTTAAATTATACCCATGTCTTCGTCTATTCTTCTCCTTCCAGGCCATGCTATATTGGTGGTGATCAAGCAAGGGGTTTGGCTTTGGGGGTGTGAAACGTCAAAGGGTGCGCACGATTTTCAACAAAAATAGGCCTCTTTCGGCCGCGCTATTATCTATTTAAAAAATTAAAAATACTTAAGGGCTTTTCCACATTTTTTTTCTCTTTCCAGTCATATATTATGTCAGTGAAATTTAGGCACTGTCACGTTAAACTATCGTCTGTAAACCGACTTACAGACATCCAATATAAGTAAGGAAATGCTTATAATCTTAGCAACAATAAGGTAAAATAACACAATTGAATTATTTGTATACATGTTTATAATAGTAAAAGCCTTTTGCTTAAAATTTATCTAATTTAGATTTACTTAACCAAAATCTGTAACTACTGTACTACTGGATGTACAAAAATATGTGAAAACCCTTAACCCATGAAACCAATAAATCGTATACAATTGACCGAGGCCCCAGTCATCATCTTGTATGTATATGTACAGGAGTATCAACAGATCAGATGTTGACCTACACCGGCTTGGGTACTCGTATATATGCTATTGTTACGTGAAAGTCAATATTTAGGGGCAATCACGTCACTTCGCAGAATGCACATACACATGCAACCAAAATCAGTCAGAGGAAGGATTGATACAGACATGATGGGATTATCAATGAAAGAGCACTGACATAAAGCCGTGACAATGTGCAAGATGTACGTGTTTAGAGCAAAGAAGAGACTAAATAAAGTTATGCAGAGAAGCGAAAGTGCAATGGTACATAAAAGCATTACAAAATTACCCATCAAAAACCGAAGACGGGAAAGAACATATTCTGCTCGGGCGCTAAATAAACCGAAAGGGGGAGGCTGCAGGGAAGCGCTCCACAAAAATGTATAATTTAGGGTTCTTTCTAACCCCCTCCCTGCCCTTGGATTAGCTGTCGGAGGTCCTATGTTCAAGAAAGGAGGAAAAGTTGTAAAGTTTTACAGGGGGGGGGGATTGAACGTAATGTATTATTTAACAAGGTCGTAACCAGGGGGAGGGGGTTGTGTGTTTGTGACCACCCCCACACATGTCCTCCCGTGCCCCTCTTTTGCAGGTATGTGAATCTTGGTCGGTAAAATCTAAACTTTACTGCTATCAAAATGTGTCAAACCACAAAACCCCACTAATTCGGGCCCATTTCACCAAGCATTATCTCCTGAAACACCCCCTTAAAACTCGTGGATACGGCCTTGGTATTTAGGGTAGGCTATTTTTTCAAGTATAGATGACCATCGAAATGTTCAACACTTATGAGCAACTCTTACCCTCACAACATTCATACTTTGAATTAGGTACCAATAATTTTCAATTTCTAATATGGCAGATTAGTGCATTGCATTTAAGCTTCAATTATAAAATATTTCTTTTGTTAGAAAATGGCAACTAGATCAAATTTAAATCTTCAAGAAAGTTCTTCTCCTTTAATTGTTCTATTTTTATATCTTTTTCAAGATCACTCATCTTAATTTTATTAATTGTATGTTCTATTTCATATTTAATAGTTGCAATAATTTCAAATAAAATTACAAACCGATTTCTTATGTGCATAAGAGAGGATAGAAATCATAGAAAATATAAGTAAATTTGCGGCGTGTAGCATAAGATTTTGGTAGGCTACATACAACAGGGACAGGCTAATTAGTGGGCTTGGCAATACTGTTCATTTAAAATAAAAGCCAACCTGCTGGAAATGCATGCATCTCGAGTTTGCAGCGCAAATTCTATTCAGATAAAGCAATGTCTGCTTTTTTCAATGTACGAATATATACCGCGAAATTAAGAGTATTTCAATGTTTTTAATGAAGCTTACATCCGTACGGTACCTACACTCAGTTCCAGCATTGAGGTCAGGTAACTTGACATGCCTTTTCACTAAGTTAGGCTTAGTTTCAGTAATAGGCGTATACTGGAAAGAGGAGATTGAGGGTACCTGTACCAATCAGTTTCTGGATTTCAATTGATTGTGTCACATTGTAAATTTTGGAAAGCTTTAATAACATATTTTTTATTTTGAGTAAGGAGTCCTTGAAACTAAAGGTAGCCTACTGTAGCTCCTGAAAGCCTCTTGCCTTTTTGGGCCAAAACTCGAAAGAAACCACCCCAACTACCATTACAAAAGAAAGGATACAAAAAGAATTTTCCAATGATGTGTTAGCTTTGAGAATAGGAATCACAGGTTCAGCAACAGCATTCCTTTCTCGTGGAAAAAACAATAACGAAACACCCCGACTGGAGTAGCTTAATACAGATACAGATCACAGATGCCCGATTTCTGAATTGAGGTCCTAAATTATATAGAATTGGAATCAAGAGAATCAAAAATCTCGATTAAACTTGGAACCGGAAGTGACACCCATTGACCAATTGTGGATCAAGGTAAAATTGGATCAAACATGATTTCCAATAGGATCGTTAAGAAGACTGGGTCTGTGAGGAATTCACTACGGATGCATGCCAATTAATAATGAGTTTCTCCTACCCCCAGTCTTTTAAGCACATGACGTCACACCCAATGGTGCCCTGTCCCACTATACCCTACGTATATTGCTTATAATCAATCTTTGTATCCAACGAGGAGGAGAC
Source organism: Psococerastis gibbosa (assembly GCA_963971405.1). Lineage (NCBI taxonomy): Eukaryota > Metazoa > Arthropoda > Insecta > Psocodea > Psocidae > Psococerastis > Psococerastis gibbosa. The sequence goes on from OZ020485.1 coordinate 1,744,437, forward strand.
TATAATTATATTATCATGATAATATCATGAAAAATCATATTATGATTTTCTTCAATTGACAGTTCAAGTAATGACAATGAAGTGTAAAGTATATTACTATAGCACTATCAATAGGAATCGTTGTCAACCACTCGGTACGGTATTACTCAATTCTGGAATCGATTTGAATGGAATCGGATGGCCCTATTCACTCACTAATGATTTTTAATGCAGAGTGTTTGAGGGGGTTTAACATTGTGCGTTTCTGGAGTTTCAGAGAATGGTGAGCATTCTATGCAATAAAGACTAAAGAGGGAGCACATTGTGACGGAAATGGCAAGCAGCTGAGAAATGTTGTGTAAACAAGGCCAACATGACAACTGCTCGTTAGCAGCCACTCACAGCACTTCCTGCTTGACCCAGAAACCCCCACCAATTTTCACACGTACCACTCAATCTGCAACATAACCTCCCGACCATGTGTTACATTCCTATTGTCAGACTTGAGTTGGCGAAGAATTTCAAAGACAACTGTCACTTAGATCACAGATACCGGCAGTGCTAACTACCAAAATCGCCGAGACCAAGATGGAGGCTAGATGAGCATTGGTGTTGGTGTGATGGCTCCGAGATTGAGCAGAAAGGGTACTGAGGGATTAAACATGTCACTTTGCCTAATTGGTTGCTCAATTTATCATTGCGAGTCACGCAGACAACTTGCTGTGCGCCCCAACCCAACTGCAACGCTACACTTTCATTGCTTTCCTGGCACTTTTCTCCCCCAGGGGAGGTGTTTAGGAACAAATAGGCCTCAAATAGTTTTTCATAGCAGTAACGTTTATAAATAGATTTTACACACGATGTCGCGATGAATGTAATTGCTAACAAAGAAGCCCGGTGGCCTCCCCAGGTGATTTTTTTTTTAAATAGGCCCGAAATAGTGCGCGTTTACTCACTTTGTTAGAAAAAAATTGGTTTTATTGAATTATTATTTTTTGAATAATTAGGACCGAAATACTACGACCTCGTAGAAAATCGTGGGACTTTAAGACTTTATTATTCAATGGTCAATAAGGGTATTTGCGTTGAGTTTGCTGTTCAGTACTGTAAGTAAAAGTACGACTACGTTACGACACCGACGTCTATCTCATTTTATCTATTGCTCTAGAGAGTTCACTATAGGTATAGATGATCACAGTGACCATTAAAAGATTTAAATCATTAAATGAATAAATAAATTAATATGTACATTTCCAGTTTATTTCTTAACCAAAACTAGGCCTATATCGTATAAAAACAGACCAAGTTTCTGTGCAAAAAAAGTTGCAACGCATTTACACAATAAGTTTACATAAAGATGCGAAACTGATACTTGACCGGCTGCCACGCTGTAGCCTAATTACAAACATAAAAGTATAATTTACTCATCCAAAAAAATACTTTCACTTTTGGTTTCTATTTTATTTAGATAATAAATTGTGTAGGGTAGGTACCTCAGAGACCCGTCACGGTTTCTGTAGTACGGTACCTACCGAAGCACGTACATGGCATACACTGTTAGTATAGTGTAGTCTATAGTAGCAGTAGTACGATATAATAGTACTAGTATAATATACTGTATTTCTTTACCGTGTGTAACTTAATTAAAGGGAGCGTCATTATTCGATATTGTAGGAGGTAGGTAAGTTAGTTAATACAACAATACAATACAATAAATTTAAATTTCCATAAAAAGTTAAGTTATACAGTAATCGTAATGTATGCTGCAGGGCTCAGCCCGTGTGCAGCTTAAATTTGGAAAAAATCTGAATCTACGTTAAGTCAGTAAGTCAGTCAGTCTTCGTTTGTCGGTGTTAACTCGTTGAGATTTGTTTTTAGATATTTTCGAAATACGTTTAATTGTTTAATAGTTTTTACGTATGTCGGGAGTCTGTTGTAGTGCGTTAGTCCTACGTACTTGGCCTGTCGTTGTATGTAGGTCAGTCTTGTAATGGATACTTGTAGTGGCTGTGTTTCCATGTACCTAGTAACGTAATAGTGCTGTACTTGTGGTATTCTGTGTTTGTTTTTAAATGTAAGTGATATTGCTTCAATGATAAATAACTGTTTTATTGTGGGTATTTCAGCTAATTTATGGAGTTCTTTGCTTGGGAAAGTATTCTCTTTTTTATGTATGACTTTTAGTATTTTTCTTTGGGTGATATTTACTCTTTCAATCACATTTTGGTAAGCTCCGCCCCATGCTATAATTCCATAATTTAAGTGTGACTGCACTAATGCATGATAGACACTAGTTAGCTGTTTTATATTCAAGATCTGTCTTAATTGGTAAAACTTATATATGGTTTTTCTTAATTTGGCAACCACATTTAAGATGTACTCTTCCCATTTAATTTTACTATCGAATGTTATTCCAAGTTAATGTTAGTTAGGTTATGTTATTTTAGTACTTAGTTTAGCTATGTATGTGCAATGGGTTAGAAGTAGACTACGCGTTTTAATTTGAGTCTATTTTAAGCTTCTTCATGAATATTTTAAGGGTAGGGCTGTTTTTGACGTGACAACGTCTAATAAATCGATGGCTGGAATACTAGGTGCATGTACGAAAAGTGTGATGTTCATGGGTGACGCGGGTCGGGAACGCGGGTCAGTAACGCGGGTTTAAAACAACTTTTTGATGGGCAGATGTAGAAGGTCCATCTCAATTTAAATTATACCCATCTCTTTCTCTATCTTCCTCTTTCAGGCCATGCTACATTTGTTGTGATAGGGCAAGGGGTTCAACTTTGGGGGGTGGAAAGGTGAGGAGGTGCGCCCAAATTTGGCCCGAATTTGCCGATTTTAATCGGCGCATTTTGATTTTAAGTAATATTTAGTGATTTAGGCGTTGTCACGTTAAACTATCGTCTCTAAACCGACTTTACAGGCCAAACAATTTTTTTATATATCTGTTGGTAGGTTATTAAGTATATACCTATTGGTATTAATTTTGTAGTCCTGGTTGCGTGTTTGGTTTAGTCATAGTTCCGTTAATTCCGCCTTACATTTTCCCATTTTGGGCGGTTGTAGTTCAATCAGTATCTCATGCCTCCATTTTCCTTATAACCGCAAACCGACAATTGTAATTTTCTTGCGGATGTCAATCGTCCGACACATTTTTTGCCGAGACAGTCAAGTGCCCTATCCGCTGGAAAAATGGTTTAACGAGCAACATCTAAGACACAAGTCATGTAATGGTGGGGTGGTTGGAACTGCGCCAGCGAGAGATATCATTCCGTAGCTCTTTAAATGCCTCCTCGTTGAGTGCCCTCCTATCTCGTTTCCCCTGACTGCGAATTGCAGCATGCAAGATGAGCCAAATGGTCCAATGGAAAATTGTGCGTATGCACATGTCGTCCTCAAAACTTGTAAACAATTTTCCGAGGGGGTCCTCAGAAAATCACTAACGTTAAATATTTGCTTCTGGTCCAATTTTGAATTTAAATATACCAAATTGTTCCTCATTTCCAGCTGCGTGCGATAAAAAACTAAAATCTATGAACTGCTAGAGTAGTCATGCGTTCCCTGAACAACATATGTCATAGAAGTGGGGCATGACTGCAGTAGCAGTCACTCATCAAGGTTCATTTTTCTCATAGAATTAACGCTAAAGGACCACCCTGGGTTATCAAATCGAACTGTTATAATGCCACAATAAAAGGTTTTAATGTCCTGAACATGAAAACATACATTTTACATATTGTGCCATTCCTCGAAGCAATTTCCCGGGCACAGGGGAGGATTCTTTTTGCAGTTTCGGCATCTGAACGATGAGCTTTTTGTTGCCTTTGCACTTGCCTACATCGTGTACACTAAAAAAAATATTTCTTTCTTTTATAATTCAGCGGTTTTGGATTTTCTTCAAGTACCGGTCCGTGCTTAGATTTTTCTAAACATTCAATATCGTCGGCGTCTGCTGATATTTTTGCCGGTGCAATAGGAACATTTTGTAAAATTAGTTTTCTTATAATATTATCCCTTATCAGGAAAGTTTTCTTAGGCGTGTTCTTCTTGAACAAATTAAACGAATTCCACATCGCTAAATCGAGAAGGTGCCAGCCACTTCCATCGCTCTGTTATCCTCTTCATCACTTGGTTCATAGTCCGGGTCACTGGAATCGGATCCTCGAGATTCTTTTGGCTCGTCACTGTCTTCATTTTCGGATTTGTAGAAATTTACAAAATTTCGGCCCCATTTTTGCCGGTGCATTGCTTGGTTATAGTCCATTTTCAATCAAGTAAACATAAACAAACATTGGGTGTGGCACCAACTCACCATCATCTAAAATTGTATCTACTGCCACGTTGAAATGGAGGGAAGTTCAAAATTTCAATTGTGTGGGGCGGCAGAAACACCAACCTATGCTTATCTAATGGCAAATAAAACTGCTTTAGCAGTCTAGCCCCAAAATCGACTCTTGAGAAGTGACCGCGATAGCAGTCCTGCCCAGGAGCATGGTCTGCAATAACGGTCCTGACAATATGCGAAAGAAAAAGTTTTACGATGTGCTCCTCTGGGAACACCCTTTTTTCAGGCACTGTCCGCGAACATGTTAATTTGAATAATTTGTCGGGTGTTGACACACATCAGTGACGATCGGCCGTGCTGCAAATTATTAAAAGTTATTAAAAAACATTAAAAGTATAGCATTTTTAATATTTTATTCTTAACAGCCATTTATTTACATAGTACCTTATACCACCCGGGTATGTACCATGATTTCGCTGCAGTTACGGGAGCCCCATGTAATTCTCATTCTTTATGGCAGAAAGACGCAAAACGGTTGGTCCATTTTCGGTTGAGAGATTTTTTTCATTTCGAAGGCAGTGAACTGTATGCTCCCAGCTGTTTCAACTCCGTCCCCTGTGAAATGGTGCCCAGGCTGGGTTTCGCTTGCCGTGCCCTTTCGTAATCACTCGGCCGGCTCAACCTCAACCTATCTTTAAAATATCCCTGAAATTGCTATCACCAACGTCAAAATCTGTGTATTTGTCATTCAACTTAGCACGGAAAGTTACCGAGACAGCTGGTACGGCGCGGCACATTTTGTGTAGTGGACAACATGCCACCGCGCCATCCAAAATTGTGTCTCGGGTTCGAATCTCGTATCCGTCCATTTTTCATATCTTTTTTCCAATTTCCGTTCCATCCAATAGGGGTTATCTACAAAGTGAATAGGCATCCTGTACCGTACTAATTATAGGTATATGCTACAACACATGATAAGGTAGCTAACATCACAGATGAGAAGGAAGTGATTTGTCTGTGATACTACAATATATTATGCAAAGAAGGGCTTTTGTCGCGAATCAACATTCACCGGCGATTTTATGGAAAGTTGACTCACCCTAGCTACTTTTTATTCATGAGAACAAACTTTACCATTACATTTTTCAAGTATATAAGTAATATAATGTATGGCCTAAATGCCTGAAAGTCTATGTGCAGTTTTCGTACACATACTACTTGAACTCTATAATATGCATAAATAGTGCAAATAAACTTGTATTTTCATTTTTTCTTCTATTTATTTTCAATGGGCCAACTACATGGGTTCAGTACTGTAGCAGCTTCTTGTACTGCTCGCCCAGAAAAGTTTGCAAATGCACAAAAGATTTTCACGTAACGCCTTCCGCCTTTCCATGTAAATTCCCTATGCTGCATTTTCAAATCAGATAGAACTACTTTGCATGTGTTTGTATGCACAAAACTTATGGGGGTTCCATTCCAAATTTAATGCATTAAGGTCACAAGTGGACATTGCTTATTTATTTAGCTGAAATTGTCGATCTGTTGCACATTTTACGAATTCACGACTCCAATGTCAAAATTAAAATTAAAATTTTCTGAATGTTAGTTAATTGTCTTGAACTATACTGTAGCAACGTTAGTGGAACGGCCTTAGGGTCATCATAGAACAAAATCAAAGCAATATTTATTGTTATAAATATTATTAGCCTAGTGCGTTTCTTGAATTTTAGAAATTTATAAAATTTTCTTCTTACTATACTGTATTATAAAATGGATCAATTTGAAAGTAGACAGTTAATTTCGAAGTTAAGGGCATTCAGACCACAGAAAAGAGTGGTAAGTCTTACCAAAGGAAGCGGGCAGAAATGATGATCTTAAACCTTTGCGAAGTATTTAAAGAAGTTGAAAGTTACATCAGTGATTTATTGTCAGATATGCGTCATGATATAACAGAGTCTGGGAATCCGTCGAGGTATAAAATCAACAAAAATATAAAGGAAAAAAGACGTCAATAATACTACGCGATCTCGACGAATGTGATGAATGTATGATAAGGAACCCCATAATTATGTATATTCATCCTAAAATGATTGCTGACTGTTAAGCTTAGACACCCTGAAGAAATATTAGAGCTTGATGGTCGTTACCAAATGCCCAAGGACAGCCTCCATAATATAAAGAAATCAATTAGTACTCGCATCAGAACTCATTGTGAAAATGTTTTTCTTGGTTAAATTTTACGTAATAAAATAAAAAACACAACCAGTCGGTTGAGGAGACTATTAGCCTATGTATACACGCATCAGAAGTGCAGCAGAAACAAAGAAGTCAGAATTTCAATGCTGTGCAGATTTCAGATGTTGGACAAAATAAAACGTCTTGGTCGAGTCGCCACGCACGCTTTCTTGGCGTTATAGGTATTTATACAAGGAATCCGGAACGCCAGGTCTGAAGGAAAGCGCATTGTATACCTTGACGAGACCCTTATTGGTGTGATACACACAGAAACTCTTTTCTGTGGCCCGAACGCTCTTAAGTTAACTTTCTACTTTCAAATTGATCCATTACAGTATATTAAGAAGAAAATTTTATAAATTTCTCTAATTCAAGAAACGCACTAATAATATTTATAACAATAAATATTGCTTTGATTTTGTTCTATGATGACCCTAAGACCGTTCCACTAACGGTGCTACAGTAGTTCAAGACAATTAACTAACAAAATTTTAATTTTAATTTTGACATTGGAGTCGTGAATTCGTAAAAAGTGCAACAGATCGACAATTTTAGCTAAAAAAATAAGCAATGTCCACTTGTGACCTTAATGCATTAAATTTGGAATGGAACCCCCATAAGTTTTGTGTATGCAAACACATGCAAAGTAGTTCTATCTGATTTGAAACTGCAGCATAGGGAATTTACATGGAGAGGTGGGACTTGGGAAGGCATTACTGGATATTCTATTGTGCACTTGCATACTTTTCTGGGAGAACAGTAATATGAGTTTTAGTCAGAAACTTGACGAACTTGACAATTGTTTGCTGCATAATATGTAGGCCCTAAAAATATGATGTTCCCTATATCAACCAATGTAATGTTAGGCTTTACCAGTGGCGGGGCGTACATGTAAGGCGGGCAATGCCGCATTACACTCAACAAATCCTTAGAATGTTTAAGAGCTTCGTTGAACTCTATAGGATGCCGCGAGCAAATGAGATTGTATGAGCATGATGTTATCAACGCAGTCTAACAAAATTATGAATCTCGTCAAGTTAGAATTCAAATGTTTTCTTCTTTTTTCAAATGTTTATTTTTTCATAAACTAGAATATACTGCATAAAATGATGAGTGTTTCCCTTTTGTTTTCAAATGTTTATTATTTAAGGAGATAGATCATACTTTTTTTTATAGCTAAATAAATATTTGCAAGCATTACACTAACAATTATCCACCACTGACTGACTGGGCTTTACTTGTTCTTTACCACCAACCAAATTTGTTGCTCTAGCTATAAGCCTTCCTTATCTGCTAATTATCATTAATGTTAGGGCTACATTCCTAAAAAATAATTTTAACTAATTTTCCATTTTAATTTTGAATTCCATCATAGTTTTTCAGATAAATGGGTTTCATTACGATTATTTCCTTAACTAGGGATGGCATCTCTGCTTCAAGAGAAAAAAATGTAATGCGGGGTTAGTAATTAAAGTTGCTATACCTACAGTGGAAGGTACCTCGGTACAGAGCAGCTGTCTGGACCATACTATATGTATACTACAAGGAGTTTCAGGTGAATGGCGACCAACTACTAAGGCGTGTTCCCCATTCAATTTATAACAAAAAGAAACGGTCAAACATGCGTTATTATTATGAGACCCATACATTACAACTCAGTAATAGAGGCAGCTGGTATTGAACAGTGAATTTTCCATAATTTCTTCAAAAAATAATTGTTTGCACAAAACTAAATCGTTGCTTGAGAAAGCAATCTGTTCGGGTTTGTTACTCTATTTAACACCTAAAACATACCTGAAGGTAGAAAGAATCAATAGAAAGGTTCCGCAGAAAAATTATTTTTTAGACATTTTTCATGAAAATTGAGCCATTTTCTTTAACCTCAGAAGCAAGCTATCAAGGGGCAAGTGAGCAATTGCGTTTTTTTACATTAATAATGACTTCAATATATACTGTATGTGAATTTTAAAGAAATCGTTGGAGTCGTTTAGAGAAACAATGTTTTTGGCCATTTTTTTGGAGTTTCTTGAGGAGAAAATCCTCCAAAACTGATTTAGGTAGCCAAAAAAAAGTCCCGACCGAGGTATGATTTTGTGAACCTACATGTAAAATTTCATCAAAATCAACTGAGTAATTTGCGTCCAAATCGATGAACAGACAGGCATACGGACATTTAGTAAAAAAACACTTTCTTGGTTTCCTGGGAGGCAAAAATAGTGACCATCACAAAGCATTCCTTATACTACGTGTAAACACGTGTAGACACTAGAAGCTGTGTTAAATTTGACGTTACCTTTAAGGTTCGGCCCTTAATACAGCAATAGCGCGGTTATGACGTCATAATGCAGTCGTACAATACGACATGTTTATGATAATGGAGCACTAAGGAAACACTAAAAGCTTACTAGATTTATTTTAATATAATTTGTGTTGCTTAAAATTGGCACTTTTCCCACAAAAGGTTGAATAACGGGATGTGGATACTGTAAAATAATGCCTACCCTTTTCGTCATTGTAAATTTTTTAACATCAAATGCAAAATATATTGTAAATGTAACATGCGACTTACTGACTATGCAATACACTGTATATTGTGTATACAGTAGTATTGGTTGGAAGACAAGTGTTTTGTATGTTGATGTTGTGGTCGGGAAAATAATGAAGTATATTTTATTGACGTGACAACGTCTAATAAATCGATAAGCGCTGGCTGGAACACTAGGTGCATGTACGAAAAGTGTGACGTCATGCGTGATGTTCGTGGGTGATGTTGGTGGGTGATATTCATCCGTAACGCGGGTCTGTAACACGGGTTTAATGCAGATGTAGAAGGTATTTAAATTACACCCATGTCTTCGTCTATTCTTCCTCTTTCAGGCCATGCTATATTTGTGGAGACCAAGCAAGGGGTTTGGCTTTAGGGGTGTGAAACGTCAGGGGATGCGCACAACATGAAAAGTTGCACTTCGAAAACATTTAAGTTGAGATATATATTATACATGCGGTTCCCGCCACCACTTGCGCCTGCCGCGGGCGGCAGCTCGGCCTTCGGCCTCCCGCCCACTGCTCATGTAAATCAGGTGGCAGCCTACGGCCTCGCAGTCACTGCTCTTGTAAATTAATTGTGGTCACACCATAGACATAGTAAAACTATAGACTCATCGTAAACATTCGGATTGAAGCCACCCGACTTCGGCTACTTCTGTTTTAAATAATATATGTAATAAATGTAAATAATAAATATAATAGTATATGAAACAACAAAGAAAACATTTAATAAAACTATTAAATTTGAATTTCGCGCCAAATTGCCCCTATAAGTAGGCTTGGTCAGATGTCAGTTGATCTCTGTTGGCGATGGTAGCGCCAACTGTCGGGATAAACGAAAATTAATGGTAGCGCAGCCCGCTGTTAGATGTCGGTTTGCCGGGTCCAATGTAAAACATTCCAAAATCAACAACTACTTAAATTACTAAAATTAATTATAAAAACATTCTCCAGTGGACCAAATTATTAACATAAACCATCCTCGAATCTCCTTGAACACACACAAAAAAAAAATCATCATAATCGGCCCAGTCGTTTGAGAGGAGACACGGGACAACACACGGACAGTCGAAATATATGTATATATATAAAGATATATACAAGCGGTTCCCGGCGCAGCCTTAGGCTGCTGCTCCACCACTTGTGCCTGCTGCGGGTGGCAGCTCGGCCTTCGGCCTCGCGGTCACTGCTCATGTAAATCAGGAGGCAGCTCGGCCTAAGGCCTCGCAATCACTGCTCATGTACATTAACTGTGGTCGGTCACACACAACACACACGCAGCACAAACTGTTGGGATAAACGAAAATTAATGGTAGCGCAGTCTGCCGCTAGACGTCAGTTGATGTCGGTTGGCGATGGTGGCGCCAACTGTCGGGATAAACCAAAATTAAGTGTAGCGCAGTCTGCCGCTAGATATCGGTTGATGTCGGCAGTACCAGCAGCCACGTACACGCACCAATGTAAAATATTCCAAAATGAAATTATAAAAACATTCTCCAGTAGACGAAAGTGTTAATGTAAACCATCCTCGAATCTCCTTGAACACACACAACAATATTCATCATAATCGGTCCAGTCGTTTGAGAGGAAGCCCGGAACATACACACGGACAGTCGAAATTTATATATATTAAGATAGAGGAATAGCCTATTCTAGTTAATTCTCATTAGGGCGTTTAATTTGGTATGGGGGTCAGATGGTTTACTATCCCAATCGCAGTGTAAGCAGAGGGTTATTGTAACTGCAAAGGCTTTCACGGCCGGAGTCAAATGAAGGACCAGTAGAATCCTTCAACCTTTTACGAACAACTGGATGGCGCCGCAATGGGGAGTCCCATTAGACCGGTGGTTGCCGACTTCTACATGGATTCTTTTGAAAAAACCGGCGTTAGACACAGCAGCCCAAAAACCGAAATGTTGGTTCCGATACGTAGGTGAGGTGACACCTTTGTTGTTTGGAATCATGGTCTGGAGAATCTGACGAAATTCCTGGATCACATCAACTCAATTCACCCGCGTATCCAGTTCACCATGGAAAAAGAAAACAATAAACAGTTGGCCTTCCTTGATGTTTTGGTGATGAAGAATAGAGACGGTTCATTGGGACATACAGTATACCGCAAACCGACGCATACGGATAGATACCTGAACAAGAGTTCCAACCATCATCCGAGTCAGAAGCGTGCGATGCTGAAAACTCTCATCCACCGTGCTAATCGGATTTGTGAGCCCGTTATACGCCTCAAGAAATCAAGCGAGCTCTCCATCCCAGACTGAACACTACTGCTGCAGACAGACCCCAACCAATAGGAATGGTGTGTTTGCCCTACATAAAGAAAGTCACGGATCGCATTGTATTGGGAAACTGTTCGAACGTCATAACATCAAAACAGTGTTCAGGCCTACGCAACAGCTCCAAAGCATGATACGATCAGCCAAGGATCAGAGGGACCCATTAACATCAGCCGGTGTGTACCGAATTCCGTGCTCTTGTGGTGAAGTATACATAGGTACGACTAAACGTAGCGTAAATACGAGGATAGAAGAACATAAACGAGGCTGCCGCCGTCTACAACCTGAGAAGTCCGCGATTGCCGAGCACGTACTAACACAATCTGGACACACGGTGCACTACACACAGGCGACTGTCTTGTCACGGGCTACTCAATATTTCCCCAGACTACACAGAGAAGCTATTGAAATATACAAGCACCAACACAGTTTCAACAGAAAGGAAGAAGGCTTATAGGTGAACAAACTCTGGTATCCAGCGCTGAACAAAACAACTACAAAAAGGATGTCGTCAGCCAATTGGGAAAAACAAGTTAATGGAAATTCCCCAGAGGAACATGTTGTGTTGAGAGCGAGCAAATCCGCGCTCTCAACACAACAACAATAACGTCCAGGTATAAAGGTCAGTGCGCAGCCCCCTACCCAGTCACTCGCTACGGAGCCACCGAGGTACAACCTTCGATGTCTCGCAGCGCCACTGCAGATGTCGACCGCAGATGTTGACGAAACGTTTGTAAGTTCACTTTCAATTCGACCACGGCCCATCAGCCCGGATTGTACTGGTTCTTCAGAGGGATATTGTACTGAGTCTTGTTCCAGGCTTACCAAACAAACAAAAAAATTGCATTGAAGTGATATTAATTAATGTTATTAGCCTATATAGTTATTGACATAAATCTGAATTTGCAGTCTTGACTATATTAAGAAAGTGCTAATAATCATGATTCAACTGCACCATCAACAAGTAACGAAAACGAAGACCTCATTGTTTACAATATAAACTATTATATTTTACGGAGCAGTATACATATTAACACTTTTTTCTAAAAATTCTTGCAATAATGATAGGCTACACGGAATGTATACCTGTATAGAGGGAATAATTTGGTTTTTTAAATCAAAACCTTCAGAAAAAAAAGAAAAAAAAATACCCAAATGTTTGAGACTTTGAGATGCTCAGAATCACATTATTAAATTAAATATGAATATTGGTGCAGGCCCAGTCTCGACATTGACATCAAATAGAAAATGGCGCATCCGATCCGTCAATTACACGCTTGATTAATGAGGGACCATTATATAAGTGATGGACAGCTAAATGAAAATATGTGGCTGAATATTTTGTATCGCATTCTTTTACACCGTTTCCAAGGGAAAATGGAATTCTCATACCACATTTCGCTGCTTTAATCAACAGTGGCATAGTCGCATATCTGCAAAAATTGATTTTTGCTTTCCAATTTATGCGTAGTATAAGGAAAGCTGTGTGATAGGCTGACTTTTTCGACTTTGAGATTTCAACGGATTTACACGTTTTGAGGACCAAAAAAGTGGTTTTGACGAAATGTCGCTGTCGCTGTCACTCTGTCTCTCTGTCTGTCTGTTCATCGATTTCCGGGCAAGCTACTCGATCGATTTTGATGAAATTTGGCATGTAGGTTCACAAAAACTATAACTCGTAATAGATTTTTTTTATTTTGGGATAACTTAATTTTGGGGGGTTTTATTCTCCAAAAAACTAAAAAAAAAGTCTAAAAAATTATTTATCAAAAACGGCTCCAACGATTTCTTTTAAATTCAAATGTATTGCAGTCGCTATTAATGTGAACAAAATGCGGTGGGTCGCTTGCTCCTTGATAGTTTGCTACTGGGGATAAAAAATAATTACTCAATTTTCATGAAAAATGACTAGGCCTATAAAATAATTTTTCTGTGGAACCTTTCTAATGATGATATCTACCTTCAGGTATGGTTTAGGTGTTAAATTGAGTAACACAAAACCAAACAGGTTGCTTCCCCAAAAAATATTTGGTTTTGTGCATAAAATTATTTTTTGAAGAAATTATAGAAAAGTCACGCTAAAATGCATTGCGTGCTCTGTCATTATTACTACTGTTACAATGTATTGGTCTTTTCGTTCCAGAACATGCAATCCCATTGATCAATTCAGTGCTTTGAGATAGGGGATATCCAAGGCCGTAGCCATAAGGGATCTCCAGGGAGTCCGGGAGGGATCCGAAATTGGGGAAACATAGGGTAATTATTTACTAAGAAATTAATCATTATCTCTATCTACTAATTTATGAATTGGAAAGCATGATCGAGTGAGCTCGGACTGGTTCTTTTTTTATTACATCAAAAGTTTCAATGTTTTTCGCTCTTTATTGTGGTAACATCGGCTTATCTCTATAGTTTGAAAATATCACGTAGCAAGCGCTAGGATCATTGTGCATTGTTGGTGTTTTGCCGCGCTTCTATTAGTAAACAGTGACATTGCCGCCATTGCGTCAGTTGTCAAGAAGTGCTTGGAGGAAAAATATTAGTGTCTCTGTGGGTTGATTTTCCATAACTACCTTTAATACCAGTAATACTGCTATGTTTCACAATGTTTTATGAACATAAAATCGGCATTTTGGCCGATGTGCCAGTGTTACCTAGAGTTTGGAAACTCACACGTTCTGATGATACTTGGGGAACAAGGGCACACCTTCATTTATTTCCTAAATAGTTAATGTTTTGGCATTTTTTCAATGCCTACATGGGTCGTTCAATTAAAAACAATTTTTTTACCACCAAAATATTTGTCTGCGGTTAATAATATATTCGGAAACAAGAAATTAGTTTGTGGAAAAACTTCGAAACGCTCTCATTCTAAGTGGTGGTTTGCAGATGTGTCCCTGTCGATTTCAAACAGCGATTTTAGCTTTCACCCATCACTCGCGGGGCTTTAAAAAAAATCCGCAATCCGCGGGGCTCCCTGTAGCGGACACTCCATGGGTTGATTGGTTAAATCATCTCTAAATGAACCCACCTACCTCCCCCTTATAGCGTATTATGTAGGGTTCCCGGGACACCCTGTATGTAGTTTACAAATTCAGCGGGTTAGGGTAGGGAAATTAAATACCCAGAACAATTATTTAGCACAGGTATGTAGGTAATTGGAACCACTGTTATCTTAATCTTATATAGACTAAAAGATATAGTACAAATTCTTGATAAATAGGATAGCGTATATTTGCGGTTTATATGAAAATGGGAATGAAGCTGTGAAGGCTATAATTTACAAGTATGTGGAATATCTTGAATCCTTATTAATAAGCAATTGTTAATGAATAGTAAAATCAAATATGATGGGTTGCCGCAAAGCAGTATCCCAAGTCCCAAGATTAGACAATGATATCGTACCTAACCGTCCTAACCATAAGCAGAAAGTACCTACTCTCACTCCAAGTCTACAGTATATACTGAAAAGCATGGAGACTTATGTTACTACAGCTACCAAAAAGAAGGCGGGACGCCAACCAAAGACTCCTTAACGAAATTTAAGAGTCTTAAAAACGCGATTTCATTCGACAAAGCCGCGCTTTATAGATAGTAGTAGCTCTGCTTTTGCCTATAACATACAATATTTTGCAGGTTTACATATACAGTTTAGCTGCTTTGACTTATAGCCTACTGTCCCTAGTAGACTATGTACACGATTTTTTGTGAAAAGTTGGCTCAGTGATTTTGATAGCGATGCTGCGAATACATTTAAATAAATAAATAAATAATAATATGCAAATTAACTCAACTTACTTAACTATGCTTATATTATATATTATGTATATTATAATCAGTATATCGTACATCTATTTAACAATGTGAAGATTAAAGAAATAAGTTGTATACATGTTATCTAGTTGGTAACTAATGGTAATCTTATAAAAGGTAGTCTATTGGATTCATTATAGCTAATGTTTTAATAAATTTACGTTTGCCATCGGTAATGTCTAAATGTCTAGCATTACGATTAAATATTTTAGTTAGCCTGTAAATGGGAGTATTCGCATTGATGCAGGGCTCGCATACTTAAGGTATTAGTCTAATTGGTTATCAAACTATGCATAATTTCAAAAAAAGAACGTTAACGGAAAATACATAATTTCTGTGCTTTCAATATTGCACGAACGAAAAGAATTCCAATGATAAAATATACTATACATGAAAACTTGATCTACAGTTGGTATTTTGGTGACGAGCTCAGATTCGAAAATCCCTGTGACTTTTCCCAACTAACATCAGTCACCTGCTGGAAAAACTGAAAGATTTGAATCATCAGTTAGGAACGTAGGAAAGCGAGGAGTAGTTTGTCAACGAGTGCAAAGTTTTGGGGTGGTGGCTGGGGGGAGGGGGGGGGGTGTATCAAACGAGCCTTACCAACCTGCGAAATCCTTCGGCACAAACTTGAGATTTTACTTAAAGCTCTTGAAAGTTTTGTGCCGAAGAGTGGTATTAAAACAATGTGAAGCTTTTTACGCTTCACGTTTAACTTACCTTACAAACGGCTGTTTACATACATAGTTCAACATTTCAAAATTATTTTGACTTTTTCACTCAGCCTATTTTAATTATTAGTTTATTGCATCAATTTAAAGGAGGAAATATGTTTGAAAATTTTAATAAATACAATACCTATGCAGTATCTACTGGTACGTTACATACAATATACAGTGTACATTACACGCATACTGAGTATATAGTTAAGATTCTTTTTATTATTCCAACTTATTGCGATACCAACATGTGTATCACCAACATTAGAAAATATTAAACAAGCCCGGAGTCCCATTTACGCATTTCAAATTGTCAATGTTTCTTTCAAGCTGTACTCCACCTATGTTTAGAAAACATGAATGATAACTTAGGCTAATTAATAAATACCGTACTAATAACACTGCACATTTTTCAAGTAAAATCTTGGTTGGGCGCACAGCCCACATTTCTTATAATCCATGAGGATATAAGTTTTCTTTAACATAAAAATTAATGAAAAATTGGCATCAATCATTTTACATTATGTGGATTTCCCCTAATACTTGACACCTTCCTAATTTTTGCTGTGTTTTACCAAAATTCGTACTCCAGTGCCATCCCTATAAACTAGGATTAGAGGCTAATGTTATTTATTTCCAGGTCAAAACGAATTTATTGTTGTATTGTATTTGTTTTTTTAACCAATGAAAACATTTCCATTGCCAAATTACAGTTAAATACAGTGACCAATTTAAGGCAAAATAAACCGGACCGAGTTTATTCGAACATGCTTTCCAATTTATCAATTAGTAGTTAGAGATAATGATCTATTCCATGGTAAATAATTTCCCCCCCCCCCTGGCTACGGCCCCTATCCCAAAGCACTGAATTAATCGATGTCATTTCATATTATATGGCGGGCAGACCAATACAATATCACACAGTAATAATGCCACGGCCTTTTATATAATTTCTTCACAAAATAATTTTTTTTACAAAACCAAATATTTTTTTTGGGAAAGCAACCTGTTTGGTTTTTTTACTCTATTCAACACCTAAAACATTGAAGGTAGAAATCATCGATAGAAAGGTTCCTCAGAAAAATTATTTTTTTAGTCATTTTTCATGAAAATTGACTTATTTTTATTTTTTTACCTCCAGAAGCAAACTACCAAGGGGCAACCGACCCATCGCATTTTGTTAACATTAATAATGACTACAATATATGTGAATTTAAAAGAAATCGTTCGAGCCGTTTGTGAGAAATATTTTTTTAGGCGTTTACTTTAGTTTTTTGAGAATAAAACCCCCCCAAATTGAGTTACCCCAAAAATAAAAAATTGTCTCGAGGTATGATTTTTGTGAACCTACATGCCAAATTTCATTAAAATCGACTTAGTAGTATTCCCGGAAATTGATGAACAGACAGACAGGCATTTCGTAAAAACAGCTTTTTTGGGTTCCTGGGATCTCAAAACGTGTAAATCCGTTGAAATCTCGGAGTCGAAAATTTCAACCATCACAATAAAGCTATCCTTATGCTACGTATAAATTGGAAAGCTAAAATCCATTTTTCATGTCACAGGCATTCAACGTCCAACAATCACATATCCACGTGACCAGTAAAGGGTTAACTACGTACAGTATCTATGTACTTCAACAAAGAAATTTCAGACATTGTATACATTCTCAGCCATGTCTAATCGCGATAATCTTTTTAACGCCGTATTAATTGTAGGCAGAATCCGCAGAATGAGGAAATCCCCTGGGGAAAAAATAAATAATAATAAATAAATAAAGACTTTTTTTGTTCTATTACTAAGCCAACCTAGCGTAGTTAAGGCTATAAAACCCTCTCTTACACTCAACTAGGAAGGCCCGGGACCGCCTGCTTTAAATGCCCCCGAAGCATGGCCAGGATGTAGGACTCGAACCAACAACCTTTCGGGTGAAAGTCAGAGTCCGTACTACTACTCTACATGTCCTAAAAAATATGAAAATATAGGGAGTTATTATAATTATATATATTATATCGGGTTTTTAGGCATTTGATCAAAGGACAGAGGGTATTACTACAACAAGGGTGATCTGGGGGCCTCCGTCGGGGGAATTGTTGCTTTCCAATTTATACGTAGTGTAAGGAAAGCTTTGTGACGGTCGAAATTTTAGATTCCGAGATTTCAACGGATTTATATGTTTTAAGGTCCCAGGAACCCAAAAAAGGTTTTTACGAAATGTCTGTCTGTCTGTCTGTCTGTCTGTGCGTCGATTTCTGGGCAAACTACTCGGTCGATTTTGATGAAATTCGGCATGTAGGTTCACAAAAACCATATCTCGGGACCATTTTTTTTATTTTGGACTAACTCAATTTGGGGGGGTTTTATTTTCAAAAAACTTCAAAAAAACGTCGAAAAAAATTATTTCCCAAAAACGGCTACAACGATTTCTTTTAAATTCAGATATATTGTAGTTGTTGTTAAGAGGATATAATACGTAGGAAAAATTTCGGACAGACCACAGATGAAAATATGAAGAAAAAAAACGAAATATTTTTCTTCACTATTTAAGTTTCTAGTTTAAATTAAATGTATATTATTTAAAAATGATAGAGGCAATATAAAAATATTTAACAAAAACATTAATAATGTTCTGCTAATAAATAGTTAATTCTAGTGACACTATCTGGCAAAACAAAGATGACCCTGAGCCAACGGCTCACGGCTGTAAAGTGTAAACTGTAAAGGTAGGGGAGGCATCACCCCCTGCTGCTTCGCTGAATGGTCTTTATACCTGCGACCCGCAGGCTGCTAGACCCAGCCCAAGGAAGTAGGAACTCGGAAGATTTTATTCGAATCTCAGGATTGATTTTTGCTCCAGCAGTGGCGGGTGCACTGTTTCATACTACCAGTGGCGACTAAGTCATAATAACCAACTTTCTAAAATTTGTTGTTGCCTATTTTCGATAGACGTACTCAGCTAGATTGCTATACATTGGCGTAGTTAGGGGGGCATAGCGACCCCCAGGTACTTGTCAAGCCCCCCCCCCCCAGGATGTTTGAGTAAATATAACAATTTAAAAAACTTAATAAATAAATAAACGAATAATTGAAAATCCGAAAAAAAATTATCAGAGCATATCAATAACGTTTAAAAAATCACTGTAGCGCAAATATTCGACCATTTTAATGCATTGTGTTGGCTATTTTCCATTCGAAAACGAAGTCAAGTATGTAGAGTATCGAGTGTACTTTGACATGCCTTCTAACAGTGGTTTTTCGTTGCCTTCTGCATTTTTATGCCGTTGACTCTTCATTGAGTTCATTCACCTTCGGGGCCAACCCCATGACAAATGAGTACCTTAGTAGTGGTTGCTTATTTAGTGGCGGCAACTATTCGCCCCGTCACAAAGTCTACGTCGGGTTCTAGTGGCTTTCCCTAGACAAGCCTGCACCACCAGACTTGTTACCACACCCTCTGATTATGCCGCTGCTTGGTCGGGGACTGCTTATGCGTTATATTCGCTATCTGCCACCTGTGACCCCACTAGTAGCCTGCAGCTCAGCCCTAGCACTAATAGACTATACACAAATGAACTAAATAGAATAAATACAATTTACGAGGCAGTACGATAGGTTACAGAGAAATTAATTCAAAACAACATGACAGTAGGTACTATGCGTGGAACATTAGGCCACAACAAAGTAACTTACAATAAAAAGACGCCAGATGGGCGAAAGGGCGATGTGCAAGACTGTGGCAACCACCGACCTATAAAACTGCACTGCCATGCAATGAGGTGGATGGAAAGGGTGGTTGAGAGAAGACTCAGAGTTCTAATAAATGAGACCATCTCCAAAAACCAACTAGGATTCATGCCAGGTCGAGGAACTACAGATGGAATATACGACACATTGCAAGGACTCTGCTAAAAAAACATCGAGAAAAGAAAAAACCTGTTCATTGTGTTCGTGGACGTGGAAAAAGCCTATGATAGAATACCGAGAAGTTTAATCTGGGATGTGTTGGAAGAGAGACGAGTTCCGCAAAGCTATATAAGGCTAATAAAGAATATGTACGAGTGCGTAGTGCGGCAGGGGTCGGTTACACCTTCCCAGTAACTTATGGGTTGCATCAGGGGTCAACCTTGAACCGCTGTTGTTCGTTCTCATAATGGACGTAGTGACCAGGCAGATGCAAGGGCAAGCGCCAGGAAGCCTTCTCTTCGTTGATGATATCCTCCTGGTAGGAGACTCGCGAGAAGATGTCGAGAGTACTCTCAGACTGTGGGTGGAAACGGTGGAGCGCCAGGGGCTTAAAGTGAATCGCAAGAAAACAGAGTACATGGAATGCATAAGCCAGGAACCTGGATCGATAAAAGTAGATAACCAAAACCTAGAGAAGGCCAAGACATTCAAATATCTACGAGCAACGTTACGCGAGAATGGCGGCTGTGAAGACGATGTAAAAGTACGGGTAACCTCAGGTTGGGCCAAGTGGCGAGATATGGCGGAGATCTTGAAGGATAGGAGAATGCCGAAAAATTCAAATCAAATTCCGCATATACGTACAAGCAAGCGGTGAGACCGTGTATGACCTACCGAGCGGAGTGCTGGCCATTGCGGAGGAGAAAGAGCAATTGCTGCATGTGGCTGGGATACGCATGTTGCGTTAATATCTGGGTTACAAATTAACAGGCAGGAGGAGAAACGAGGGCATCCGGGCGGAGATGCAAGTAGCACCGATCACCGATAAAGTCAGGGAACGAAGACTGGCGTGGTGGGGCCATACGTTAAGAAGAGAAGATGGACACCTGCTACAACGTGTAAGGGACTGCACGGTAGAGGGCCCAAGACCTATAGGACGACCGAGGATGTCCCTTGTAACGAAAGTGAGAGAGGACCTCAGAACCTTCGGTCTCTCGCCGGATATGATTGATTCCAAAAACCGAAACACCTGGAAGAATAAGATCCGTGCCACTGACCCCGTGGGAGGGATGAGGCGCCGTAAAAAAAAAAGGCCTGCATGGGTGTAAGCGACAAATATAAATTTTTGATATAATGCAAACATGCTTTCCAATTTGTAAATTAGTAGATAGACAATGTGTAATTTCATAGTAAATAATTTCCTCATGGATAAATTTCGGATGCCTAAGGGGGGGGGGGACATCTATATATTGACAACCCCTTAAAACTCAATTGCATATTCTGGAACGAACAGACCATTACATTGTAACAGTAGTAACAATGACACGGCACGCAATGTATTGGAGCGTGATTTTTCCATAATATCTTCAAAAAATAATTTTTTGCACAGAAGCAAATATTTTTAGGAAAGCAACCTGTTTGGCTTTGTTACTCTATTGAACACCTAAAACATACCTGAGGGTAGAATTCATCGACAGAAAGATTCCGCTGAAATTTTTTTTTTTTACCCCCAGAAGCAAACTACCAAGGGGCAAGCGACCCACTGCATTTTGTTAACATTAATAACGTTTTTGAGAATAACCCCCCCAAATAAAGTTAGCCCAAAATAGAAATGAAAATCATCTCGAGGTATGATTTTTGTAAGCCTACGTGCCAAATTTCACCAAAATCGACGGAATAGTTTGCCCGGAAATCGACAGATAGCCAGACATTTCGTAAAACCCACTTTTTGGGTTCCTGGGACATCAAAACGCTTAAATCCGCTGAAATGTTGACCGTCACAAAGCTTTCCTTATACTACGTATAAATTGGAAAGCAAAAATTAAAATGCACGGTCATAGCCTAATATTTAACATACAGAATCATATTTTTTGGCTTGCCTCACTGTGCCCCACAAAAGGCCGCGTGTTAATACCCAAGACTGCGGTGAAGTTCAAGGAAGTAAAATCAGACCATTACTGTTTGTTCTCTTTATCAATGACCTGTTCTTGCTGGAATGTGTTAAGCATTTCTTTGCTGATATGCTGATCTACTTGGCGGGAAAAAACCTAGTAGAATTAACTTCGAAGATGAATGCGGAACTGAATTTCATTACTAGATGGTGTTTAATATTAAAAATCGAAGGCGATGGTTATTAGTTCGAGAGCTATGGAGTGTTTGGAAAAGTTGGTTCTTGGTGGTGATAGAATGGGTCAAATCCTTCAAGTATCTTGGAATACTCATTGATTCTCGCCTTACCTTAAATTTGAACTATGAGACGGTCACAAGTAAAACAAAATGCAAAATGTCGCTCCTTCGTAAGGTGTAATTCCTTCTACCATGTACCACTAAAGTCACTTTGTTCAACTCCTTAATTCGGCCGCACTACAGCTACTGTATAACAGTGTTTTATCCGGCAAACTGCTCCGTGCTTGACGCTCTACAGAAGCTATGCCTATGCGTATTATCCTAAATAAACCTAGAGATGCCAGAAGGAACCGGGATGCAGAGGTGGCAGTCATGAGTCGAGGAATCTATTTTCTTCGAAGGCATGACATTTGTTTAAAATAGCCAAGGGTTTGCTTCCATCATATTTAAATTCCCTTGTCCACTCGGACGTCCATCAACACGCTACAAGATATTTTACAGGATTTGCACAAGTTTCGGCCACTGGCTCATACCCAAAGTAATTTTTTTGCAAATGGTGTAGTATACAATCGACTGAATCAAGCTATACGTGAGTGTGGAACAGTGTAGTCTTTTAAAAAGAAGGTAGGCGAAGAGCCGAAGAAGGTCGAGTGTATAACTTGAGCTGCAGTACAGCGGGAGCAGACATTTATTCGAGACATTAGGACCGAATTCAAATCAGCCTTTTGCTACCAAGCAACAACACAACAACCTGGCACGATTAGTAATTTCATGGCTTGAAATGCCACAGAACACTTTTTTAAATTCATTTTACTCTTCTTGTTGTACTCCGTTTTAGTCTTTCGTTTTGCCATGATGCTCACAACAGTAATTTAATCAAAATCGAACTTACAATTCACAGAACAAGATAATATTTGATTCAATTCACGCACAAAAAGTATTTGTTTATTATTTACATTCGTGGCAGTATACTCGTTCACATTCGTGGCAGCAACAAGAGCGCTGCAAATGCGGCGGAATATCTCGGAACTACTGCGATACATTTTGGGGTGCAAAATATTATTTGGTTTCAGGTCCAATTGTAAACAAAAATAACAAATTTTTAAATATCATGGTTTTTATGGCAAAATCGTGGAAAATAGCACACTAATAATGTAGATATAGACCATTAGCTAATATTAACATGCAAAACATCTCTCTTCCACTGAAGGTAAGATTGCATTTTCCAGAACCCTTTCTGAATATTGCGCTATTTTGTAATTTTTTAATAAAATTCTGAGCCTTAAAATTAAAATTCCATCGCATGGAAAATCTATATTGATGTTTCATGCTTCCAAGGAAGAGTGGCCGTTACAATTAACAAAATTCTGGTGGGTCAAAACTCCAGAACCAAAGAGGTCTGAACAGCGATTTCGATAGCATATCCTCTTAATGTTGATAAAATGCGGGGGGTCGCTTGCCCCTTGATAGTTTGCTTCTGGGGGTAAAAAAATAAAAATGACTAAATTTTAATGAAAAATGTCTAAAAAATAATTTTTCTGCGACACCTTTCTATCGATGATTTCTACCTTCAGGTATGTTTTAGGTGTTAAATTGATTAACGAAACCGGACAGGTTGCTTTCCCAAAAAAATATTTGGTTTTGTACAAAAAAATGTTTTTGAAAAAATGATAGAAAATTCACGCTCAAATGCATTGCGTGCCCTGCCATTATTGCTGTGTGGTAATGTGTTGGTCTGACCTATCTGGAATTTACCTTACCACCAGTGACGAGTGACGTCAGGTGGACACCCCCCCCCCCTCCGAGATATCGGAATTATTTAACCATAGGAAAATTATTTACCATGAAATTACTCATTTTCTCTATCTACTAATTTTGATAAATTGGAAAGCATGTTCGAGTAAACTCGGACCGGTTCTTTGAATATATACTGGCACGAAATGTAGGGTTTTAAGGATTTTAACTTTTTTCGTTAAATTCGACCTTTATTTGGCACCCCCAGCGGGGCAGGGGCTCTCAAAGGGAGGTCGTGACCGGGTCAACCTCCCCCTTATATCCTGACAATTATCTACATCAATATCAACTTATATTTTTAATTGTAGTAACTGTCAAATGATCTGATAAAATTTTAAACGTTTTAGGGCAGAGAAATGTTAAAAAGTGAAGGCGTCATAATGAGTTTTTCAATTTAAGGCAATAATGAATTTCAATCAAGAAAAGTCAAATTTTTTCATGTAAAGTAAAGGTAAAGTGAACATGCACGGCAACATGATGACGATGAATAAAATTGCCATAACTTAATTTAAAATGTCGTGGTGGCCATGTGAATGCCCGCCGTAAATGTGATTTAAGGCAAGCACAGCAACCTCTCAATATGTTATCGTTATAGCCGCGCCTTTACCCTTCGTGTCCATGTTAGGAAACAAAATCTTCCCGACCATAATTAATTACCTGCAAAGGTAGTAGCTAATATAGCTATAGGGCGATTCAGTGTAAAATATTGAGCGTGAGAGTGAAATGCATTATTTGCAATTGTGTGGTTCCACCGCAGGCTGAGAGCTGTAATATATCAACTAACTTGCAAACTTGACAACTTATTTGCTTTGGCACACATCCTCAGGCAAATGTTAAGGGGAAACATCGTAGACACATATGCCGCAATATAGTCCTATACATGCTACAATAGTGTATTGTATGTAATATTGTTCCTTACCAGAATTGGCGTTGTAGATACCCGTACTATAGTGAATCACAATATATTATGAGTGATCGATATCCTAAATATTTCTTCACTAACGGTTGGAGGCAGGCTACATCAGAGATAGAGGTGACTCGATGCCCCATTGAGGCATACAACTTGATGGGTTCGAATCCCGCCAGGTCCAGCATTTTTTTGTTTCTCAATTTTCGAGTGTAATGTTCTCAAGTAGACAAGATTCCGTGAATGCAGGGGGGGGGGGTGGTCACAACTGACAATATTGCTTCAACATTAAGTGTGCGGAATTTCAACTAGTTGTAATAAATAAGATGTTTTTGTTTTTATTTCAAAGTATCAAATAAACCCGCGAAAATCAATCAATTTAATCGAACCTTAGCGCACCTCCCCACCCCCCACCCCCTCTGGATCAAATCATAGCTACGCCTATGCGTACGGTTACATTCCACGCAAAATGAGAAAAGTATGGATTTGGAATGTTTTGGTACTGTGCAACACTGTAACAATTTCGATTGCACCATTTTGTTATGCCTTGCATGCAATGCATTTCCCCTATACAGATATAATGAAAACACTTAAGACTGTTTTGTTCGAATGTTGTAGGCCCATGCAAAATTAAAAAGCTTCTGTATTCCATATTAGATGTAAAAAGGGCATCAATGCGAATATGTCGGAAACTCGATCGTAGGGTGTCATGAAGTAAAAAACATGTTCATCTTAGTTTTGATATACAGTATGTGGTACCTTCAATGCGAACCCTAAATATCTAACATCTTGGTTTTAATGGCAACCAACGGCCTGGATATACCACAGCCCAAGATTACGAACCCCGTTCTTATAGGTAAAGACTAATTTTTTAACACTACCTTAATTAGGGCCAGCCTAGAACCTATGCTGCGACCGTATGGAATGCACAAAAGTGACCGGAGCTCTGGAAGAATAGTACTTTGCTTTTGAGTGGTGAAAGTGCCTTCTAAGGTCGGGTTTGTAGAAAACATAGAAATAGGAATAACCATAAGTTACTACAAACTACAAAGGTGGCTATTCCACTTGCCAGTGTTTCTTCAATTTTCAAAATGTCACTGACGGAAATATCATAAATGTTGCATATATATTTTTACACCACATTCCACTTGTCTTCAATAATTGACTATTTTTGTTTTCAATTTTTTCCAATTTTGTAAGTTTGCCTGCCGCTTTTCTTTTAATTTTATGATCTGCAAGAAATTTTATGATTTAGACTAAATTACGAAATAATTCGTTCGTTCTCGAGAAATTAATTTAAATTATTTATCATCTCCAAACGACGCCATTGTTTAATTTCAGTTTGTTATTGTTTGCAAAGCGTGATTTTACTCTATGATCATTGATCAATTTTAACATGAGGAATTATTGATGCACAAATGACGTAATAATGACAAGTGGAATGGAATAGCCACTTTCCCGTATTTTTAAAGTGTTAACTTCGGGGCAGTTATTATGGATACGGTAATATAGTAACCCAAAAAAAGGACACAGACTGATTTATTACATCTATAAATACGGGGATTCGTCAGAAGAAGATGATGAGGAGGATTGAATGTGACATGCAGCTTGCAAATAAAAATATGCTGGTTGAATTTAATATACTGGATACCGTACCTACTCTACTTTTCTAACATTTAATTCAGAAGCTTAGAAGTTTTGACACAAACAGTGTCAGTCACTGAGGATGCCAGACCAAATGAGGTTCAAAACTGAGGCCAATTTGTATATTTATCACGGCCAATTACTGTATACCCAAACTAAGATGAACATATCTATTACTTTCTGACACCCTACGATCGAGTTTCCGACATATCCGCGTTGATGCCCTTTTTACATTTAATTTAGAATACAGAAGCTTATAGAAGTTTTGTATACAACATTCGAATAAAACAGTCCTAAGTGTTTTCACTATATCTGCATAGGGAAAATGTATTGGCAGCAAGGTAACACAGAATGGTGCAAGCAATATTTTTACAATGTTGCACAGGATCAAAACATTCCATGTCCATACTTTTCTCATTTTGCGTGGACTATTACACTTAGTGTTTCAAGTTGCTGCCTCAGTATTGAAAATCGACACTGCCAGAACAGGAGTTTGAAAAACTTTAGCAATAAGTCAACATGAGAACACAACCCAAGTTTAAATTTACAAGTAGATTTCGTTGTATTTGTCTCGTGGTAACAAGGTTTCATGTTAAGCATTTGAACGCAGTCATCTACGTGTACATTCCTTCAATCTCTTTATCGAGTCGTTTCATGTTCTCCAATTCAGCAAACCTCATTCAATTCCACTATGAGAGGAGTAAAGAAGGTGAACCTTTTGTACAAAACCAATTATTTCTGATCGGAAAATTTGAATCTTATCCTCGCAGCAAATTTACTGTGTGTCTTGGGATTATAGCAACTCCCTGACAACAGTGGAACAAGCGGCCCTTTCTTCACTTTTGCCAAGTACAGGTAACCGTATACACTTATAGACTTAAACAAATAAGTTAATAAGCATTTATTTGCATACAGACCAGAGCGTTCAATAACATGCAAAATGTATGCAGAAAATTTTTACAGTTTCAATTCCTTGATGATATAATTTTGTTTTAGTAAGTTACAGTATTCAGTAGACAGCAATCAGCTAACTATAGTCTATAGAAAGAAAATATCCTGCAGTCCATGAATATATTGAAAATTACAATCAAATTATGAACATAAAGCAAAGAAGAATGAAATAAAAGTAATTTTTCAACAGGTTATAAATAGCAGTGGTAGGCTTGCCAGTTTTTCATTGCGTCAAATCGGGATGGAGTCCATTCATTCTCTCCAGTGTATATTACAATTTTGAAATTTCACTTTACCTAGTGTAGGCTACTATTATACATATGTATAATATGTATACTATATACATTGTGCCATAGGAAATTAATTTTATTCAACTTAATTTTTGCATGCGATTTAATTCAGTCTCAAATCAGGAAAACATTGCTTGAAAACTTGGGAAGTGGGAAGATATCAATTTTCCAACCTTTCCTTACTCTGAAATGTTGAAAAACGGGACATTTGGCAACTCTTCTAGGACATCAGGATGTTACCTTTAAAATCGGGACTGTCCCGGGCAAATCGGGACGTCAGGCAAGCCTCAGCGGTGATATTGGTTTCGTGTTATTATCTCTATATATAAAAATGAATCCCTATTTCCCTTTGTCACGGCATCACACGTGAACGGCTGGACCGATTTCACTATTTTTTGTTGTTGTTGTGTTTGTTACTGTGAGGAGAAGGTTCTTATGAAAGAAAATTTTTAAAAATGACCTTTTTCCCGAAATCAGAGCCTAATTTTCCCATTTTCGACCCTTATGCATTGGTTTTCCGATACTGCGGAAAACCCGATTTAAAAAAAAGACATGTGTGCTAGGACACATGGTTGTTGAACGTGGAAACCCGAATCGCAACGGACAAGCAGAAAAACGAATAGCAACAAAAAAATTTCTTGAAGTTTTACGGGGCAGATTGTTAATGTACTGGTCGAATGTGAAAACCTGCCCGTAAAGCTTCAAGTGAAATTTTTGTTGCTATTCGTTTTTTCACTTGTCCGTGGTGATTCGGTTTTCCACATGTCCGTTGCGATTCGTTTTTCCACTTGTCCGTTGCTATTCGTTTTTCCACGTTGAAGTTTCACTTCTACCATGTGTTCTAGCACACGTGTCTTTTTTTTCACAGGTTTACTGCATATTATGATTTGGTTTGGGTATAGGTAGGCCTACATTTTAATGAATGATTTTTTTATTTTATTTAAACATATTTTATTTTATCAAAAAGGAAAACACAATCCATATTCTACGGTAAAATTATACACACACAAAGGAACATTTGCAAATGCAGATTTTTCGCCATTGATCAGTATTCGGCTCATTTGCGTTATAATCAATAAAAGATACAATCGGCTTATGGTAACTAAAATACGATATAAAAACTTGAGGTTGTAATGTATTAATAAATGTCATTAATGACATATGACGACATAATGCCGAATGCGAGGCCCCGAAGGGGCGAGCTGCCGCCCGCCGCAGGCGCAGGGTGGGCGGGGCCGCGAAGCTGTTCCAAGCTCCGCTTGTTTATTATAGATTCCTATTTTATTATTATACTCATCTTCTAGCCTTTGAAGTAGTCACCTTAAATCGAATCAACATTATTTCATAGGGCATTTGTTGGGGGTAGTCTGTAGGTGTTGTATATTTTTTTGCAGTGAACATGTTATGTAGGGCTTTCACAGCAGTGTTCAAGTACACTCCTACATAATCACTAATACTTTTACTTTACTTTTAAATCGCCTTTGTCCTCTGGGAGGGTCGGCGGCACGGCAGTGCGGCGTTTCTCTCTGTCTTCCTTGTTCAGAGCGACAGTCCTTATGTCTTCTCCGATTTTTCTGGGGACTGTCATAAAAATTAAATATTATAGGAAGTTATGTATTGACATAATGCCAATGTTAAGGAGTAGGCTATAAATTATTTTTCTTACTCCACTCAAGAAAAATTTAGATCTTCTTGGAGCAATAATAATAATTATATACTATCGTTAATATGTACAGTTAGGTGTAAGAGGCCCTAATCTCGCTGTATCTACATATATTTTTTTTCAATAAAGACTTTATTATTATTATTATTTTTATCGCTCGATGAGCGGAAGCTTGAGCGTGATAATTATACTATTATACAAATTGCACATAGTGGTTTTTATTTTTCCTCTCAAAATCCGATTCTATCTAGTATCAAGCCATTTCATTTCGGGGGGGGGGGGGGGTTAACCCTCATGAACCCCCCTTGGCTACGGCCTTGTGTATACTTGTATTACTTATATATATCTATATAAATATCTGGTAATTTCACCTCTATTAATGCCTGTTTTATGGATTGCTTTGATAATTTCGTGGGAAAGTCAAGGTGGCGGGCGCGGATCTACGGGGGGGGGGGGGGCTATAGCCCTCCATTAGGATCCTCAAAATGCGTAAAACCCCACTATTTCAGTCCAATTTTTCACAAATTTTCTCCCGGGAGAGACCCCTTGTGCTCGATTGTATTAATTAATTAATATTAATTACCTATAATATAGAACCCTTATTGCTTTGAAAATGCGTATATGCGCAATATTTCAGCTCTATTTTAAAAAAAAAGTCGTAATTTAATCTTAGCCCCTTCCTTGGCCTCATTCTCGATCCGCGCCTGCAAGGTGGATAGATAGTTCCTTTTAAGAACTCGTTTTTGGTGCATACGTAATTCGAAATATGGGATTTTAGTATGAGTTAAAAATAGTCCAATGCCTGATTTACATCCTTTATCTAATGCATACTGGACCAGTCTTGTCCATTTAAAGCTTGACACAATGCTTCATAATCCCCCTTGACTTTAATTTAACATACTAGTAGTAATGATAAAATTCAATCGATGTGCATGTTCTTCACCGAATTTTCTGATATGAGGGTTTTTTACAATGAAAGTCAACTTGCAGGCACGGGCGGTGTCTGTTTCGATGACAATCACAGGTTGGCTGGGGTTTAGTTTGACCCAAGTCACTTTCGCAGATGTTGCCTAGCGTACACACTTTTAAACATTCCATTTGCCTGCTGTTGATAGGTCTCGCATAACTTGTTGGTTGTTTGGACAAAAAATAATCATCATGCATATTATGTAATATAAAATGACAGCATATGACTTCTTCTTCTTCCCTCTTAGTGCTGCGTGCTCACCGAAAGTGGGTCGCCCCGTACCCACTTCCTGAACTCGCCTCGGTCGGACGCTAACCCCTTGAGCTTTTCCCTCTTGCTCCAGCAAGTTGTTCAATCCTTTCACGCGGGTTGTCTTCGGTCTGCCGATCAACATGTATATTATTTATACAATTTTTCAATTTCCAATTTATCAATTAGCAGATAGAGATGACGTAAATTTTAGATAGGTCAGACTAACACATTTCCACACACCAATGCACGCAATGCATTTAAGCGTGAACTTTCTATCATTTTTTCAAAAAACATTTTTTTTTGCACAAAACCCATTAGTTTTTTTGGAAAGCAACCTGTCCGGTTTCGTTACTCAATTTAAAACCTAAAACATGCCTGAAGGTAGAAATAATCAATAGAAAGGTTTCGCAGAAAAATTATTTTTTAGTCATTTTTTTTAAAATTTTTTTTTTTTTTTTTTTTTACCCCCAGAAGGAAACTATCAAGGGGCAAGTGACCCCCCCCCCCACCCCTCGCATTTTATTAACATTAACAACGACTGCAATATATGTGAATTTAAAAGAAATCGTTGGAGCCGTTTTGAAGAAATAATTTTTTTAGACTTTTTTTTTGGAGTTTTGAGAATGAAACCCCCCAAATTGAGTTAGCCCGAAATAACAAAAATTAATTCCGAGGTATGATTTTTGTGAACCTACATGCCAGATTTCATCAAAACCGACCGAGTAATTTTACCGGAAATCGATGAACAGACAGACAGAAAGAGCGACAGACAGAGCGACAGACAGACAGACAGACAGACATTTTGTAAAAACCAAAACCAAAAGTCAAAACGTGTAAATCCGTTGAAATCTCGGAATCGAAAATTTGGACCATTACAAAGCTTTCCTTATACTACGTATAAATTGGAAAGCAAAAACTATTATTTACGAACCGCAATGTCTCAAGAGAGGCTGAACTATTGCTCTCAGAATGCGTAAGACTCCACTATTTAAAGCCAATTTTTTTCAAAAAATTCCCCCATCAGGTCTCCAAAACCCTCGGACTCCTGCGCAAAGGTCATTAATTTTTAAGCTGCGTACGTCCATGAGAACGGCTTTCCCCTTTTGCTACACTTTTATGAAAATGGGGGGCGGGGGCGCCAAATTATTCACCCCCTTTCGAAAACCTATCAGTAAGCAATGGATTCGATGCATGGGTGTATCCGTTGGATATCGTTTATTACCATATTTTTCGAGCATAACCGGTAAGTTGATGTGTGTGTTATTATACTCGGTACTAAACTAAGACCAAGTATGTGGGGTGACTGTGTTAAATTACCCAAAGCAATAAATATTGGCATGCAGATACGATGGACAGTTTATTGTTAGTTTGTTTGTGCTATCTGTGAGAGTTGCGTAATCAGCAAGTTCAGTAATTAGTGCAACTTTCTTGCCAACAAACGCAATTAACCTGTTCAGCAACTGACAACGACACATGAATCTAACTTGACTGTATAGTATATTATTAGAAAGCAGCAAATGGCGAAGGGCTATATCGTATAAAAATTAAGTGGAGGCTTGCCACTACATCTCGCTTTTATTTGATTTTGTTTGTTAACCATTTTATGAATGTAGGTATCCAAATAACCTCTTCAGTCGCATAAGTAACTTATTCAGTATTTGTGTCGCGTTACGACGCTTCCCCGATCGCATAGTGCATAGAAACTCGCATATATATTATAGCCTACAAACACTCAACCACGACAGAAACCGATTTATTAATAAATGTAGGGTGTATAACTAACGTTTACTATAAGGCGTATAACTGCTGTTCGGCAGCGCCACCTCTAAATTAGCCACTGACGTCAAAGTTCTGTATGCTTTCCTATATTTGCTTTCCTATTTATAAGTAGGCTAGTATAAGGAAGGCTTTGTGATTGTCAAAATTTTCGATTCTGAGACTTAAACGGATTTACACGTTTTGAGGTCCCAAGAACCGAAAAAGTGGTTTTTACGAAATATCTGTCTGTCTGTCCGTTTCCCTCTGTCTGTTCATCGATTTGTGGGCAAACTACTTGGCATTTACAGGTAGGTTCCAAAAAAAATCATGCCTCGGGACCATTTATTGCTTTCCAATTTATACGTAGTGTAAGGAAAGCTTTGTGATGGTCGAAATTTTCGATTCAGAAATTTCAACGGATTTACACGTTTTCAGGTCCCAGGAACCCAAAAAAGTGGTTTTTACGAAATGTCTGTCTGTCATGAGTAGAAGAAGAACAACGCAATCATCCACAGTGAAATTCTTTAATAGTGACCGGTTTCGGATAAAATCCACCATCAGACTAACAACACATCTGTCCGTCGCTCAGTCTGTCTGTATGACTACATGTCTGTATGTCTGTGTGACTGCCTGTCTGTTCATCGATTTCCGGGCAAACTACTCGGCCGATTTAAAATGTTGCATGTAGGTTCACAAAAATCATACCTCGAGACTATTTTTTTTTATTTTGGTCAAATACATTGCGTGCCCTTACCCTTACGTTACCCCACCTCCAGTGACGTCAGGTGGACAACCCCCCCCCCCCAGAAAACGGAAATTTAACCACTGGAAAATTATTTACTATGAAATTACTCATATTCTCTATCTACTAATTGATAAATTGGAAAGCATGTTCGAATAAACTCGGACCGGTTCTTTTTATTATGGGCTAACTCAATTGAGGGGGTTTTATTTTCAACACCAAAAAAATATTTTCTAAAACGGCTCCAACTTTTTCTTTAAATTAACATACTGTATATTGTAGCCGTTATTAATGTTAACACAACGCTGTTCTGTGGGTCACTTGCCCCTTGACAGTTTGCTTCTGGGAGTAAAAAAATAAAAACAACTATTTTTCTTCTTCTTTTTCTTCAGCCAACGCCCGTCCTTGGCTGATAGGCCATTTGACGCCGTGCCGCGTAGTAAAGCTGGGCCAATCCTCGTGAGTCACAGTTCGGTTTTCTACCTCGATGCCAGTGCAGCTGAATAGGTGATCGGCATTCCCCTCCCCTTGGAAGCAGAGGGGGCATTCGGATGACTCGGCGATACCTATCCTGTGCAGGTGGCTCTGGAGGTAGTTATGTCCTGTGGCCATTCGAAACCAATGTTGCCAGTCGGACGACTATAGTCGGATTTGACGACTATTTCACGGTTCATCCGACTATTTTATCTGGTACGACAGTCGTTGGAAAAATCCGACAATTTGGGAATTTATCGATAAAAAATAATTTAATGATTTCTTTTAAATATTGCGCCAATTTTTAGAGCTAAAATACCCGCCTAACATTCAAATTTCAAATCGATTGTTATCGACTATCGATCATCCGACCTCTATTTCAATTCGAGAACAAAAATAGCTATTCTGTTCTGTATTTGCTTGTTTACTTTTACGTTTGTATTTATAATTTTATAAATTACATAAAATTATTATCTTGTTAGTTTCAACATTTTAAAGTCAAAAATAATTGTTTATTAATAAAGTTTTTGCTAAATTCCTTTTGAAATGCCGAGAAAGCCTTCAGAGTACTGCAAATCATGGGAAAAACATCCTAAATTGGCAGCATGGATCGGCCCAGATCCAAGACGTCCAGGAAGGGCCTTTTGCAAGTACTGCCAAATTTCCCTCGCGAGTGAAATTACTGTATTAAAAAGGCATCCTGAACGTCAGTCACACGTAGATTTAATCAGTAAAGTGGCCAAAAATAAAAGTATTCAGGAGATGTTTTCAGCCACACCTCCTGTGTCGAAATTAACATCGGACATACAGAGTGCGGAGATATGTTTAACGGGGTTGCTCGTTGAGCATAATGTTCCATTTTTGTTTATAAACCACCTTGCCGAATGCTGCAAGAAAATTTTTCCCGATTCCCAAATCGCACAAGGGTTAAAAATTAAAAGGACGAAGTGCACAGCAATATCAACCAATGTCATTGCCAAAACTGAGAAGGAAGACCTCTGTGACAGGCTCAAGAAGACTAAGTTCAGCATCTTAACCGACGAATCTACGGATCTTGGGCGTGTTAAAACAGCTTGCGTGGTTGTCCGTTATTACTGTGAAGAAAGTAATAAAATTGTCAGTAATTTTTTTGACCTCTGCAATGTATTTGGGCCCGGGGATCATGAAACTGCTCAGCAAGGAGCAACTGGAGAGAATCTGTTCAAGTCACTCATTGGATCATTCAATAACTCTAGCATTCCCTTGAGTAACGTCATTGGGTTCTGCTCAGACGGTTGCAATGCCATGATGGGCGTGAAAAATTCCGTGGCGTCTAGGATGCGAGAAAAATTTGTTGGCATTACCGTTTGGAAATGTACGTGCCACTCTTTACATCTTGTTGCGAACGCGGCATGCCAGAAGCTGCCAAGGCGATGCGAAGACATGGCTCGATTTGTGTACACCTATTTTAATAGCAGTGCCAAACGCACAGCTCAGTTTGAGGAGTTTCAACAATTTGTTGGGGTCAAGCCCCATAAGATGCTTCACCCCTCTGCAACCAGGTGGCTGTCCCTTCAAATGGTAGTGAAGAGGTTTGTTGAGCAGTGGGGCGCGCTAATCCTTTATTTTACTTCAGAAGTCGTCCAACAGGAAAAGCTCGGCTCCGTTCAAGACGTAGTGAGAGATCTGAATGATCCTTTACTTAAGTTGTGTTTTTTATTTCTGGACTGGTTCTTACCAAAATTAACCATTTTGAACTTGCAATTCCAAAGTGCTAAAGTTGTTATTACGTCACTTCATGATAAGATGGAAACAACATACAAAGACATGCTAAGCTGTTTCATGGAACAAGAATACGTCTATATGACTCCTCTACACAATATTGAACCGGAAAATTCGAAACACCATTTGCCCCTACAGCAAATGTACTTGGGCATTAAAGTAATGCAAGAACTGAAAAAAGAGCACATTGCGAAGAACAAGGCACTTCAAACCTCCTTCTACACTAAAGTCAAAGAATTTCTGGTTGAGTGCAGTTTACAATTCCGCAAAAGATTTGATTTCAACGCCCCTTTGATGAAACAGATTGCTCTACTCTCACCTGTGAATGCCATGTCTGTCGATTTTAGAAAGATTAACAGCACACTGTTTGGTTTGATGTCAGAAGTTCCCAGGATCGTTGAAGATGAGAACGTTATGCAGCAGATAGACGATGAGTGGAGAGCTTTGCCACATAAAGATTTGAGCAGTGTATTTGATCAAGCCGATCTACGAGAGATTGAAGCTGACTTATTTTGGGGAAAACTGAAATGTTTAAAAAGTGTGGGCGGTGAACTGGTGTTTTCCTCATTACCTGCCTTTGCATTGAGCGTCCTGTCGCTTCCCCATGCTAATGCAGATTGCGAGCGCGTTTTCAGCAAAGTGAACAATGTGAAGGTAAAGAATAGGAACAAATTGATAACAAAAACTGTCAATGGGTGCCTACTAAGCTCTCAAGCTGTGAAACGTAATGCCGAAGGAAATTGCATAGGATTCAGGCCGGGCAAATCAATGATAACGAAAATGACCGCTCGGAATCTGTATGGCCCCACTTCCAAACGTAAACCTGGCAAGAAGGGGACTACGCGCCCTACACCTAGTACCAACTCTACTTTATCTACTAGTGGAGGACAGCACGAGGACATGGAGGAAGACTTAGATGAAGATGATGATGAGGATGAAGAAGTTTCCGAAAACGAAGAGAGTTTTTATTTTACTGACTGACTAACGCTCTCTTTTGTATTAATATTTTTTAATAACCATTTAATATTTTTAGTGATTCCTTTTATTTTGCGATCAAGTCCTTGAATTAGGGTGATAACTAAATATAAATAGGTAGGCCCAACACTGGCTAAAAATACAAAGCCTTAAGGCAAATAATTAAGACTCGCTGACCAGCCAGAGCCGGATCGACCGTGTCATAACCTGCAAACGAGTAATTGCAAGTAAAATTATAAAGTATAATTAATTATAATACCGTATATATAATATTAATATTTTTATGAATTAACGTATAATATCAGTAAAATCAAGTAATTTCGAAAATACCGCCAAATACCAACAATGAACAGTCAAAAAAAGAGAGAAAAATGGAAAATCATCGTCATGACGTCATACTGTAGAGTATAGCTGTCAAGAAATATAATATTAAAAAAAATATATTAATTTTGCCGGCACACGACTATTTTTCGGAAATTTTTACAAAAAACGACTTTTTTGAACTTTTCATCCGACATTCTGATTTTGTGGACCTGGCAACGCTGTTCGAAACGCTGCCACAGCGATGTCCCGGCGCAAGTTACTGGGGATGGTTCTTGCTAGGAGCGGTTCCCATCGTTTGCCATCTGCTCTTACTTTCCAGGCATCTCTGGTCGCGTTCTTGGAATTTGCTTGAATTAGTCTGCAAGTGGTGGAGAAGGTGAGGGGATGTAGAGGTTGCGGTAGTAGGCACCCCGCCTTTACTAGTTTGTCAGCCTCCTCGTTCCCACGGATGTCACAGTGGCCAGGACTTTCTCGATATGCATTCAGTTTTACTATCCGTCTCTTCGTTCAGGGTCAGCTGAGTGTATAAGCCATCCGTGTTTCGGTTCAAAGGTTACTCTTCCAAATTACATGCATAGAGTTAAAACATTCCACAGCCTGCAATTTTCAACCAAAATAATTTTTAATGTCTCATTAGAAGCAGTATGAATTAAGATTTCAAACGAGTATAAATACATATTTTCGAATTCACCCCTTCACCCCTTAAACACGAGTGGAACACAAACTTCCTAAAATTTTTAAAAAATGACGGGAAAAAATTAATTTCCAGCAATCCCATTTTATTTCAATTACATGGGCGTGTTTAAAACAATTTTTTGGGCAGATTTAGAAGGGCTATCTTAATTTAAATTACACACATGTCTTCGTCAATTCTCACTCTTTCTGGCCATGCTATATTTGTGGCGATCAAGCAAGAGATTTGGCTTTGGGAGTGTGAAACGTCAGGGGGTGCGCACGATTTTCAACAAAAATAGGCCTCTTTCTGCCGCGTTATTATCTATTTAAAAAATTCAAACTACTTAATAGGGCTTTTCCACATTTCTTTCCCTTTCCAGCCATATATTATGTAAGTAAAATTTAGTAATTTAGGCGTCGTCACGTAAAACTATCGTCTGTAAATCGACTTTACAACCGACTTACAGGCAACCAATATAATTAATGAAATGCTATTATAATCTTAGCAACAATAAGGTATAAATAAAATAATTGAATTATTTGCATACACGTTTATAATAGTAAAAGTCTTTTGCTTAAAATTTATCTACGTTAGCTTTACTTTGCCAATTTCTGTAAAATAGTAGCCTAAATATATTGGAGTTGTTATTTTTTCGAAAAATTATGCCATAAGGAAGTTTCACTTCTTACATGTTTACACCGATACACGCACGCTAATTTTTTATTCAGAGAAATGGCTCTCACTGTGGCAACGATAGAGAAAATGTCAAATAGTCTGTAAACCAGCGTTATTGCAGGTAGGCTTCAGCCTATATAACCCCACATTCCACAGTGAAATCTAGATAATTAGAGTAAATTTTTACATGAATAACCAGTAGAATCCGGGCTGATGGGCCGTGGCGAGTCACTCGCTACGGAGCCACCGAGGTACAACCTTCGAAGTCTACGCAGCGCCACTGAAGATGTCGACCGCAGATGTTGACGAAACGTTTGGAAGTTCACTTTCAATTCGACCACGGCCCATCAGCCCGGATTCTACTGGTTCTTCATTTGACTCCGGACGTGAAAGCCTTTGCAGTTACATTAAATTTTTACATTCCTATTATTTTATACTAGTATTCCAATAGTGTAATATGTTTAGCGAAAGATTTGTTGAAGACGACATTTATTTTGATGTAGGTTGAGCAACACTACAAGTGACCTGTAGCGTGAAGGACCCTTCAGGCTTCAAGGCCATATCATCCTCAGAGAGAAATACGAAGAATAACTACAATACTCAGCAGGAATTGCTTTTAACGATCTACCTTGCGTAAAACAAGTTGTGTGTCTGCTTTAAAGCCCTATGGGGAGTCATGTACAGCCCTGAGATACTTTAGGCACCCCACGCACCCCTCACTGCGCAACGGCATACCATAAGGTGGACGGGACCGCCGGTCTTGAAAATTAAGACAGTAAATTTCCCAACAATAACAACGCTAGTCGCAAAGAGATACATTTGTGGGCGAAGTTATTAGATTAAAAACTAATAACGAAATTCACAA
The DNA here is from genome assembly GCA_963971405.1 of Psococerastis gibbosa. Taxonomy (NCBI): domain Eukaryota; kingdom Metazoa; phylum Arthropoda; class Insecta; order Psocodea; family Psocidae; genus Psococerastis; species Psococerastis gibbosa. The sequence continues at coordinate 1,783,063 of OZ020485.1, forward strand.
TAAACACCTCTTTCTCTTGTAACATCAATTATCGGTACTGAGTAACTGTACATGTTTAATTCACTTTTGCTTAAGTATCACATTATTTTAATTTTGACTGGACGCCAGGGCCGTAGCGCTGAGAAAAGCATTAGGGGGGCTGGGTAACCTTTGGGGGGGGGGGGGCTAGGTTTTTTGGGTTTTAGTACCCCAAGACTTATCCCCCGGAGAAAAAAAATTGATAAATAGGCCCAAATTAGTAAGGTTGTACGCATTTTATCCCCTGGAGAAAGAGGCACCCGGGGGTCTCCCCTGGCAAAAAAGAAAAAATGATAAATGAGCCCAGTTAGTGAGGTCTTACGCATATACTATAACTTGGAGAAAGGGGGGCCCGGGGGTCTCCCCCGGAGAACAAAACCGAAAAATGGGCCCAAATTAGTGAGGTTTTGCGCATTTTATACCCTGGAGATGGAAGAACCCGGGGGTCTCCCCCGGAGATAAAAATGGACAAATGGGCCCAAATTAGTGAGGTTTTGCGCATTTTATACCCTAGAGATAGGGGGTGTGGAAGGACAGTCCCGAATAAGAAGTTCAAGAACTGCGGCCAATTGGTGTTGGGTCACATGCAATATATCGAAATGCAGGGCCGGGGGTCTCCCCCGTGGAAAGAAAATGGATAAATAGGCCGAAATTAGTGAGGTTTTACGCATGTTATCCCCTGGAGAAAGGGGCTCCCGGGGGTCTCCTCTGGCAAAAAAAATGATAAATGGGCCCAAATTAGTGAGGTTTTGCGCATATTAAATCCTGGAGAAAGGTGGGCGGGGGCCCCCGGAGAAGGAAAATTGATAAAGAGGCCCAAATTAGTGAGGTTTTACGCGTTTTGCAAACAGTACAGTTGAGATTGTACCGACGAATAAACCTAACACTGAGGGGGGCCCGGGGGTCTCCCCCGAAGAAAAAGTTTGAAAAATAGGTCTGAAATATTGGGGTTTTAAGCATTTTGAGTAATATATTGTTGTGAAAGTAAGTCCATATGTTGATTTTTTCATGATGTCCTTCATGTAAAATAGGCATACCAAGAATTTATTTCCCTCTCGTTATTGTGGATACTATATGCCTTTCGCCTCCATAACGTCTTTGTCACCAGAAACGGGCTTAGCCCCCCCCCCCCCCCCAGGACCCCCTATTTACGCCAATGTATGTATACATGCATAGGTATGCATGGTTTTGAGTTTCAACACAAATTTTCATTTCTCAAAACAGCAAAATGAATAAATACAAGTTTTATTTGTAGTTAAACAAAAAATTTCCCTTCATTTTTTCAAAAACAAATTGACAATGGGCTAGGTAGGCCTATAAATCAACAAAATTACAAATAATCATTGTCTGAAAATCAATACAATTGCAGCCGCCGTGTTTTGATTTTGCTGAAATTTCTACAAAACTCTTCGGGGTCTAAAATTTTCACCCTTTCCTTTTCGAAGCCCAATAGTGTTAAGTGTCCTTTACTTTAATCCTTCTTGGGGGGCGCAACAGAACGTTTGAGAACGTCTGGGGGGCTGAGCCCCCCCTGCCCCCCAGGCTACGGCCCTGCTGGACGCCATCATGAAATCTATGTCGTAAAAATGTTGATTACCACTATCGCAGTTAATAACACGGATTCAGTCACATTTTATTCCGCCAACGGCCTTGCCATGTTGAATCCATGAGAACTAAGCATATACTGTTTCAAACTGCGGAAAATTGGTAGTGTGCAGGTAGTTGGCAGGGGAACATGGTGGGACATGGTAACGCGCTACAACTATACCAGTCAATCCTACGTGCGTGTCGAGTCCTGGTCACCTCCGATATAATCGTGTGACTTTACCATTTACCCTGACAGTCAACTCCCCTGAGAAAGAGCCTGCCCTTAGGGTGCCTCAAGTTAACGAACAGACTCACTCCCCCTGCCAGGCTGAC